>JBBBDQ010001031.1:1110000-1237500 GCA_037127315.1 Ascarosepion bandense | reverse complement strand
GGCTTCTCGCAGGACAGATAGAGGAAAAGGGCTTAAGCAAATGGATGACAGAGCAGGGTTTGGGGAGTATCAAAAGAAAAGGTGTTAAGAACTATAGGGAAATGTTGACGGCCATGATCACTTACGTCCTGAAGAGACAGGGCACATACCAAAAAAGAATTGGGGTTTATCATAATAGTCATGGCTCTTCGAGCTACGGCCTGACTCGCGCCCTAATAAGTAGGATCCTCAAATCATGGTGCAAATCTGTGCATGAATTTTAAAAGCGAATAAAGCTAGTGCACAGTGTCAAACAACCACTCTGGGTAAAAGAAGCAATGATCCAAAAAAAAACAAGGACAGCAACATCATCGTTTGCATGTCTTAACAAGGATTAACGGGTCTCTCTCTCACTCACTCTCTCTCTCTTTCTCTCTCTGTCATCAGTGACACTGATGAGCAATCTTTATATCTTTATCCGCCATGTTCACTATTTACTCATAGATGGGACCCGAACAGCTTCTACCACCTTGGATGAGATTAAACCTTGGAAAAGCAACAACTTAGAAGTGGTTCCAAGCTCCTCAAAACCTCCTGTCTTTCGATCAGAGAACTAGCTGTCGGATATAGTTTATCGTCATACCCAGGACATATATAATTAAAAATCATTTTCACAACATTGATTTAACATTGCCTGATGACTAGGTAGAAATCTCGAAACATCGAAAGTTCCGTGTCGGAATGTATTTTTAATTAAAAAAAACAAATTTAAGTAATTATATTCTGGTGTACAATATTTATTGTATTGAGCACCTTTATAAAAAAAATATGTAAATGCCGGAGAACTCGAAATTGTAAAACTGTTGGTTCTCTTCACCTGGATATATATATATATATATATATATATATATACACACCGTTGTGTAAATTAATTGAATCGAAACTAATAATGTCTTTCTAGGACCTTTCACATTTTCCCTGATCTCGTATACGTCGTCTCTTGGTGTTGTTTTTCTTCCAAGCGCATTTTTCTTTACGCTTTGGACTGACAGAACCGGTTCATCTCTCCGCCTTGATAATACGACTGATAGGTGAAAGGCTGACACCAACAATATCCGCGACTTCTTTGTAAGGCTTGCCAGTGTGTTCATGCAGCTTTACAATTTTCGTACGATTCCTTGGAGTAACGTACATCGCAGACAATAGTCGTCGTATGGCAACTGATCAAACGCAAAAGAAACATTTTCTTCTCTCATTTATTCATGTCATCCATAATATATGCGTGTAATTGTCATAATATTTCACTTTGATATTTCTGACGAGTGGGGACGAAATCGGTCGACTGGTATTTTTGTTTTAAGATTAGACATGGTCGATTGTAATCAAATTATTGTTTTCACTGCCACATATATATATATATATATATATATATATATATGTGTGTGTGTGTGTGTGTGTGTGTGTGTTTAAAAAAAGAAGGCAAGAGAAAAATGTAAACTCGCATACGCGTTTTACCTGCGATGGAATTAATCAAGGTAAAAAGACGAAACGCATAGGGGAGTTAAATGCAGTTTTCCTCTTGTCTTCTTTTTATTTAACCAGCCTGTCTTTAATCTCAGATCATAAATGAGTATATTTTTTAAGAATAATTAAAGCAGACACGTTATTTCATGGTAAATCCGTCTTTATTTTACAAAGGATTTTACACGAATTCAATTTTGGAGTCAATTTTACTCCACCAACTTCTTTTCTCGCACCTCCCGTATATTTGCTTTCCTGATGGCTACAACCTCCAGGAATTTAAATGCAAGGTCAATACCCCTCTCCTAACCAGTTGACTCCGGTTCTTTCTACACCACCCCGTATATTTGGTTCTATCTTGTTAATTTCTCTTTACCTTCGCAACAGGTTTCACACCTGTGTTTTCGTCCTTCTTCCGCCCTTTCTTTGACACGTCCTGTAACTTGTCCGTTTTTCGTTTCACACTCCTCGTTTCTAAACTTGTACTCTTATGCAGCCCCCTGCGCATCAGTGGCGTACAGACTTGCTTGGGGTGAAACGATTATATATATATATATATATATATATATATACGTACTTGTCTAGCCATATTGATGAGCAGTGATACAGCGAAACAAAATTGTATGTCGATGACTAATATATATATATATATATATATATTAGTCATTCACATACAAGCCTGTTTCGCTGTAACACAGCTCATCAGTGTGGCTAGACGCATCCAACTGCTTCTGGTCGGGATCGAAACTCAACCGATTTGATGTCAGTCAGAGTCCCTACTCCATAAGCCATCGACGCATGGAATCATAGAAGGGAAATTTTAACGTGTTGTGTATAAGCTGTGTATACACACGCCAGTCACCGAGAGAACTCAATTCATTTCTGAAGAGTCACGCATATAGCAGAAGTGGTAGCTTTTTTAAAAATTTTCTCCTCCAGAGAGCTCAATCGTAATGAGAGCATAATATATATATATATATATATATATATATATATATATATATATATACTTCAGTTCAAAAGTTTGAGGCCCCCGTTTGTATTTTTGGGATTGGCCAAAAAATAGTTGCTTTGTAATTTAAATTTATATTTATTCCCATATTCACAACGTGTCGGCCGTTGAACTCTCAAGCCTTCTTCAGGTGATTGGAATTTGAAACTGAACCCTTTGTTTCGATCACTAGTGTATCTCTGACCGGTGCTTTTTAAAGCGTAGACGAACTGGAATTATCCAAATGAAAACAGAATTTCAGTCTTTGAGAAGCCCGAAAAATTCAAGGAAAATTTCAATCTTCTGTTTAAGATTAATGTAAATCTACTGCTTTGAAAACACGTTTACTCGCCCTCTCAGACTATGGAAAAAAGTTCCTTGCTTCGCCAGATTCCATGCTTTGTTTTAATATTTTCCTTTCAGATTTAGTGAGTTGTTGTTATTTCTTAATATTTTCTAAAAAAAAAAGAAAAAGAAAAAAGAAGTATATAAACCACTTAGGCGGAGGGATATTTATCTTCCCCTGCAAGAGTAGTCAATTGTACTTACTATAAGTATATACTTAATATTTAGGCAAAAAAGAAAAACCTACAAAGGGCGGAAGAACTCTCAAGGAGCCAACGACCAGCTAACTAGAGGTGATGTCTCAATAAATCACGGTGGAGAAGGCAACACTATCTATCCCCCGCTCAATCAGGGTTTTTCACGACAAATATATGAAACCCAACAGCGTGAATGGGGTTGCTTCCTAAGGAAGCAACTCCTCGCTCGGTAAGAATCGGCATGTGCAACAGGTGCCACCTGACTGTCATCCCGCGACTGTTATCACCAACTGCGTAAAGGGGACACTTTACTCCAAAGCATGTCCCTCGCCCGGGAAAGAACGAGATGAGCAACAGGTGTCTCTGGACCGTTAACCTGCGACTGTGCGCAACAAAGAAAGGATTACTTTTGGTACATGGAACATCAGAACACTTAACAATTGTAGACAACTAGAGAATGTCAAGCAGGAGATGGACAGACTGAAGATCTATATTCTAGGCATATGCGAAACCAGATGGCCTAACAATAGAGACCTCAACACTGACACCCAAAGGATAATTTATGCAGGAGGCAAACACAACAAACAGGGGTCGGCTTGATACCAACAAAGAAATAAAGAAATGCGTTATTGGATACTGCCAGCTTTCAGAGAGAGCCCTCTTAGTTAAACTGTGAGGAAGACCTTTCAACATAGCTTTCATAGTAGTTCATGCACTGACAACTCAAAGCACTGAAGACTCAGTGCAAAAGCCAAGAAATTAGAATCATAATGGGTGACTTGAATGCCAAGGTAGATAAAGAGAGGGAAGTAGATGCGACCGGCAACTTTGGATGAGGAGATCGCAATAAACGAGGTGAAAAATGGGTCCAATGGTGCACAGCAAATGACCAAGTAATAACTAACACCTGGTTTCAAAAACACCCACGACGTCTATGGACATTGAGAAGCTCAGGAGACGTCACGAAGAACGAAAAAGACTACATAACTACAAACAAGAGATTCAGAAACGCAGTGGTTCAATGCAAAAGCTATCCAGGTGCCGACTGCGGAAGCGACCATGTCCCTGTCATCCGCAAACTAAGGATAAAACTCCGGAGAACGAAGAAGCCCAGCACAGCACCACGAATGAAATACAACACGTTCCTGATTGATCTCAACCTGCAGAAAGAATATACTGTGTGAGAAAGAAATATGAAGAACAAATTGGAAAGAGACACTCAAAATGGGACTCAGTAAAGGAAGCCATGGTGACATCAGCAAATAACATTGCCCCAAAGAAAATCAGACGCAGAAGAAAAAACGAGTGGATGACTGAAGAGATTCTCGACATGATGCAAAGGAGACAAAAAATAACGCCAATATATTGAGGAAAATACAGGAAACTACACGGGGAGACAAGGAACAAATGCAGACAGGCTAAAGAGGAATGGCTCAACAACAAATGCGCAGAAGTAGAGAGACTGAGCAGGACCAATAAAGCAGAGATGCATAAATAGATAAGAGAACTGACAGGACAAAAACCCTGCTCCTCAACAGGATGCATAAAATCCAAGGATGGAACGATAATATTGGAGAAAGAGGAAATACTCCAGCGATGGGAAGTGTATATAAAGGATCTTTTTTGCGACAGGAGAGAGCAACCGAGAGTACATAAGGAGGATGATGGATCGGAAATCTTAATGCCCAAAGTGGAAGCTGCAATGGCCAAACTGAACAGAAAAAAAAGCAGCTGGATCAGACGGCATCGTAATAGATCTGCGGAGAGCATAGAAAAAGTTACCGAAATAATAAACGAAATTTATAATAGTGGAATAATACCAGACGACCTATGCAAGTTGATATTTATAGCACTGCCGAAGAAGCCAACTGCAAACGAGTGCAAACTATACAGAATTATCAGCTTAATGAGTCACATTACAACACTGATTGTCAGAGTCCTGACGAATAGAGCGAGTAGCAGAATCAGGCCAGAGATAGGACAGGAACAGTGCGGGTTCATCAAAGACACTGGAACAAGGAACGCCATATTTATGATTAGGATGCTCTCCGAAAAGGCAATACAAATGAAGAAGGGCTTGTACTTATGTTTTATTGATAATGTGAAGGCATTGGATAAAATACGTAAGAATTGATGGAGATGCTCAGCAGCCTCGACATTTTTGATAAAGACATCAGAGTAATCAAGAATCTCTACTGGCAGCAAACGGCCTGCATACGGACAGGAAACGATTTCAGCAGATTTACAAAGATAGAAAGAGGCGTAAGACAAGGATGTGTCTTTTCACCGTATCTGTTCAACTTGGACAGCAAGAATATTTTGAGGACCCTAGATGACACGCCAGGATTTGTTATTGGAGGCCACAACTTGAACAACATAAGATATGCAGACGGTACAGTGCTGATTTCAGACACGAGAAGAAAACTACAAGACCTCCTACAGAAGGTAGCGGTGGAGAGTGACAAAAAAGGACTACAAATAAAACTTTAAGAAAACTGAATGCATGGTCATCAGCAAAAAGAGGAACCCAAAATGCCAAATACAGATGGGGGATACCAGAATCAAGCAAGTACAAACATTTAAATACCTAGGAAGTGTTCTAACAGGAGATTGAAAGTGCGACACAGAGATCCGAAGACGAATTGGCATGGCAAAGGACGCGTTCCAGAAGCTGAGTAAAGTACTAAGACACAGGAAAATTTCACTAGAAACAAAGAAGAGAGTGCTAGATTGCTAGTCAGTTCTTCAATACGGCAATAAATGTTGGACAATGTTATCGAAAATGAGGAAAAACTTGAAGCAGCGGAAATGTGGTTGTAGAGAAGGATGCTGCGGATATTGTGGACTGAGCATGCGAGCAACGATGAGGTGTTGGAAAGAATGGCAACGAAAAGAAAATTAATAGTGAGCATCAGGAAGAGTCAACTGAAGTTTCTTGGACATGCAATGAGGAAGGAGGGCTTGGAGAACCTGATACTGACAGGTCGGATGGAAGGAAAAGAGACAGAGGAAGGCAGCGAATAACATATTTGAAGGGTCTGATCAGGTGGATGACGGAACGGTGATTGCGAGATGTAAGTGTAGAAAACATACTAAGAGCCACCAGGGATAGGGAGACGTGGAGAACCATGATCGCCTACGTCCTGAGAGGACAGGGCACGTGGAAGAAGAAGAAGAAGAAGAAGAAGGGTATATTGTTCTCGTTCCATGAGCCATGATACTTCGGCGTAACTGATTACTTATGGAGCGAGGAAGGGGATCATCGTCTCTTATCAGATTAAATCTGGCGACTCGACTGCAGTCACTTTCCCATCGTCGAAATGTGGCCTCCCTCTGTCTCTTCTATAAATATTTTCATGGCTTCTGCTCGGGTGAGCTTAAGTCACTGATGCCTCCTCAACAGGTGTTTATCCGTGCAACCAGACTGGCAACTGGGTCCCACCCATTCATAGTCAGGTTAGCCAAATGCAGACGACAATTCTATTCCTGCAGCTTCCTCTCTCGCACTTCCCGCCTGTGGAACTCACTCCCGTATTCTTGCTTTCCTGACGGCTACAACCTCCAGAAATTTAAATGCAAAGTTAATACTCATCTACTAACCACTGGCCTCTAGCTCTCTCCCCTCCCCTGTATAACCTTCCCTTTCTCTCCTCCTATGTATCTGTCATCGCACCTGCTTTCTCAGCTTTCTATTGTTCCTTTCTAACTAGTTTGTGCTCCTCACTCTTTTCTAATTAATCTTTTTACATTTATGTAACCCACTGCACATCAGTGGCGTTTCCGCCTTGGTCGGGGTGAAATGATTAAAAAAAAAAAATGAAAAAAAAAATAATAGAGAACATCTGTAGACCTTGCGAAATCAGTGTATGTGCTATGCCATAAAAATCTCTAAACCGCCGATGTATAGAAATGCATACAGTATGGGAAGCAGTAATACAGAGAGTTAGAAATTATCATTAGCTTCAAGATTGCTATAGACAAAATAATACACATTGTACAATTAAGATTATAAATACCGAAAATTCATAAACTGATGTCATTAAGGACACATGTCCCAGTAGATAAAAGCATTAGCTAGAGTCTGTAATTTGACCCAAAGTATTGTTAATTCAATAAACATTTCAACAAATAACTTAGCGATTTGGGTTAAAGGGACGTAACTAAGACTCCGGAAAGTGGTGTTATATATTCTCTGACCTTGTATGTAATTTCGCCTAGAACTGTTATAATACTGAGCAGGCATTTTTAAACAAGAAAAATGCAAGCTAACAAAAGAAAATAAATATTTGAAAAGTCAAAGAAAGCGGACATAAGCATCTTAAAAATAGATAAGAGTTATGACTACGTTAGAAAGATAGTATAGAAAATGAAGTCGAGATGCCATTTCACGACCGATAACATTGCAGGTTCTTATTTAGATTTTATCAAGAATATCTGAATATATAGAAGAAGCATCAGGTCAGATCTAGAAAAAAATATTTGCTGTACGAAGGAATGACAGACATACTATAATTGGTAAACATTTGATCTGTTCCCCGAAGGCTTTTACCCCTTCAAATCTTTCCAAAACATCCTTAATTCCGTGCAAATGTATATGCTGAACTCAAATCGATAATTGTTTATTGAAGAAACCTACATTTTTTCATGTTATCGACCAGAAAAAAAAAATCGGACTATATCTCACACCTTACCATCATTCTCATATCTGATTCAGCGTTGAATGACTTGAAGCGTAGGATACTTATTTCGGCCTATTTACTTCCTTTGTGCAATTACTCCGCGATTTGTTTGGTTTCGGAACTCAGTTTCAACGTAGTAATTGCGAGAAGGAATTGAAAATGCCGAAAAATCGGCAAACTACGCGTGAAGTCATTCTGCAGTGAAGAACATTTTCTAACCGTGGTTACGGGGTTAGATAAACAGCGACAAGAAGTTTGATATTTTTCTGGTCGTTAACGTGAAAAAGGGTAGGTTTCGTCAATAGACAATTATCGATTTGAGTTCAGCATTTAAATTTGCATGGAAATAAGGAAGTTTTGGAAAGATTTGAAGGGGTAAAGGCCTTCGGGGAACAAATTAAAAATTTACCCTTTAGTGTGCCCAGTTAAAAGGCGGGAAATTTAGAAATAAATATATATTATTTTTAATCGTTTCACCCCAAGCAAGGCAGTACTGCGACTGACGCGCATAAGACAGGAAACATTTAGGCAGGAGGAGAGTGAATAGAAAATCCAAACAGTTACAGGGGTTGTCAGTAGAAAGGGCAAGAGAAGGAAGGGAACACAGGAGTGAAGACAGTTGCGAAGGTAGAGAGAAAGGAAAAGAACAAGATACACGGGGTGACGTAGAAAGGGCTGGAGTTACGTAAGAGAGTTGAAGCATTAGGCAGGTGGAGAGTGAAGAGAAACACGAACCAGCTACAGTGGGTGAAAGAGAAAGGGCAAGAGAAGGAAGGGAACACAGGAGTGAAGACAGTTGCGAAGGTAGAGAGAAAGAAAAAGAACAAGATACAAGGGGTGAAATAGAAAGAACTGGAGTCAAATGGATAAGAGATGGGAATTGTCATTGCATTTAAATTCCTGGAGGTTGTAGCTGTCAGGAAAACAAGTATACGGAAAGGAGTTCCACAGGCGGGAAATGCGTGAAAAGAAAGTGATGGAGTAAAATTGTCGGCTGCATTTGTTTTATCTAACTATAAATAAAAGGGACCTTGTTGCCAGTTTGGTTGCACGTGTAAATTCTTTTGGTGGGGGCACCAGTGACCTACGTTTGTCAGAGCAGAAGCCATGAAAATATTTGTAGAGGGAAGCCACATCCCGTTCGTGAAAAAGTGGCTACAGTCAAGCTGCCAAGTCGGGACCTATCACATTACAGATTCTCTTTTGGAGCCTATCCTGAACACTTGGATTAACAGCACCGGCGACTGAACAGGTACACGAACTCAACATTCATTGTAGATGTTTGAAATGTTTGCCTGAATGTTCAGCACAAAGTTGTAAGCCTGGAAACTAGAAATTTATTATCAAGTTTAAGTTAAGTTCTATTTCAATGAATCAATATCGACTATGACAAGACAACGGTTTTGTAAGTTTGTTAGGTGTATACTGCAAATACAGTCATCCATAACATTCAGATTAGGAATTTTTACAAAGCCATAGATAGTTGCATTTTTTCGAAGAGTAAATTTTCCTTTTTTTTTTAATTGGCACTTTAGGGGTTAAGGTTAAAAACATTGTACTATTACCCCTTTGTATCGGTTTATTTATTTATTAAATTCTTTTTCAGAATTACATGCAATGGCGATACATGAACACATTCAACAGGATCATGCCCTTCATGGAGAGGACTCTGTGCATGCGCAATGGAGGAAATAATTTCTTCATGGGAGATATGGTAAGTCTCAACACTTTACCGATTCATATATTATAATTTTATTCATTGAAATTTCCTGACTTTTCCTGACTGAGTGGTTCATGACATGGCACAAGTTCCTCTCTTTTGCAGTTCTAAATAATTTTTGACTCTGCATCATAAGTCTCGTTTAGGATCACCACCCCAATATATATATATATATAATACTTTAGAACATGTGTGACGTCGTCCTCGGGTCGCTAGTCGTGATTTTGGCCTCGACACAGTAACTGAGACGTCTATTATAACAGCGCTCCCCCTTGCCCTGATCCAAGGAAGGTATGCCCAAATCTTGCTAGCTGGGTCTTTACCACGTCGTACCAGGCCGAACGCGCGCGTACATTTGTTTAACCAAAAAAAAAAAAAAAAAAAAAAATAGGGCACCAAAAAAAAAAAGAAAAGTAATTTCGATAATGCCTGAATAAGTTGCGGAAAGAGTGTTTATATATATATATATATATATATATATATATATATACAATCGTCGAATTCAATATTCAAACCGGAGTGAAGTTTTTCTTAAGAATAATCAGAGCTTTCATTTTTCCCCCCCCAAAAAAGTCTTTTTACAGCTCTTTACCGAAGCTTTACGGAAATGGCCGAAGTGGGGTGTTTTGGCGACAGCGGTAGTAAATTCGTCTGGCCTCTTTTGCTTGGCAGCTCCTACTTGTTTTTCTCACTCGGGTTTCGATTTTTATACTTTGCGCCAATTCTCTTGGGGGATGCTGAGAGACCCGGGCTATCTTTATGCAAATCAAATCTTTGACCAATGAGATTTCTTCCACTCACACATCTCGAGATGGGGAGTTTTGGTTCAACGAATGAGTCATCAACAAATAAATGAATAAGTTTGAAGATGCCTGGATGAGTTACGGAAAAAGTTTTTAAATATATATGAAAAAAAAATTACCCATAAATGCAGAATGTGTTATATATCGCCGTACGACGACAAAACAACAAACACGCATATATAAAAATATAAGGTTATATTTTTATTAATAACGACGTACCGTGTGGAATAGAGAACAGGAGAGGGTGAGAGGCACACAGAATGGGTTGACGGGAGTGTAGTCTTGCCGTAGTGTTTGTCTGCTTCCACTGGCCGTTCTCTGCTGGCGAATCCGTGTGTCGAGGTCTTTTTATAGTCTCTAGAACCGGGACTTTCCTTCCGGTTTTGCCTCGCCCACGCAACGTCCACGTAATTCTAAGAGACACCTATTCTGTTTGCCTCTGTAGCCATTTCCGCCGCTGTCGGAAATAAGGTCAAAATGACATCCGCTCCGGCCTCGACAGGATGTGTTTCACAAACACCTGTCTTGTCGCTTCGCCGCCCCCTTCACCGATGGGAAACACCATCGCTTGCATCACTTCCTCGGGTGGGGCCAGATTGTTATATTACAAATGTACAATCGTTGAATTCAATGTTCATTTAGAATAATCCGAGCTTTCAATTTTCCCAATTACTTTTAAAACAAAAAGTTCTTTCAGGGCTCTTTATCGAAGCTTTACAGAAATAGCCAAAGTGGAGCGAATGGAGGGTATGTGGCGATGATAGTAGATTCGTCTTGTCTTTTTTGCACGGCAGCTCGAACTTGGGTCTTTCTGTTTCTATACATCTTCAGCTAGAACTCTATCAGAGGTGCATTATTCAACTTTAACTCTTTTAAGTTGATCAGCGGCAGGCTTTTCTACGTTTCTTTACACCTTCAGCCCGGAGCTCTATGGAAAGCGACCAGTCTCTGTCTCTACGGCTGGCACCCAATCGACATGGCTTCCGGTTGTGAACTTCTTTTCCATCAGTCATTACATCTCGAGTGCAACTGACTGATTTGGCTTTTCGGGTCTCGATTTTATGCCTATCCCTAATTTTCTTGGTGAATGACAGACACTGAGTATCTTATGCAAATCAGATCTTTGATCAATGAGATTACTTCTACCTACACATCTCGAGATGGGGAGTTTGGGTTCAACGAATGAGTCAACAACACCTTATCTGACATAATTTTCTCTTCATCCTCTTCTTAATTCAACTGATTACGTCAGTAAATCCAGTCTTTAGCTTGGAAATGTTAACTCCAGTGAGATTTATAATTTATTTCTATGATCATAAAGTCCTGACCTTCTTAACGTCATCAAACATGTACAAACTAGAAATTCGTTCAAAATTGTAAATTTTGTTTTGACATTGAAAGAATAGTGTCTCATCAGGAAGTTAATAACGATGGTAATAAATGTTTCTTGTAATACATTTTTAAATCTCTTTTGAGATTAGTATTGTGGAAAAAAATATAATTGCTCCAGAAAGAAAAATAGAAACCGAAAAATCATGAGGGGTAATCGTCCATTTAATCAGTTAATATTAAACTAGGATATAAATTTCTTAAATTATTTGATATACCTTTTCCTAAAAAAGAACCTTTTAAGCAAAATGTTCAAAAAGAAAACTCTAAATCTGTTATAGTTGCTCTAATAATTTAGAAAAAATTAAATTAAATAATAAAGTATTGAAATTATCCAACAATAATAGGAATTCTACTACTCATTTTAATTCGACCCATAGTAGAAAGTTATTTAATTTTAGAAACTCAAACTAATGCCCCTTTTTTAATAAGTATTTAACAAAATCCCTTGCCTACATGTTCTCTCTCCTCTCATTAGAAAAAATTAGGGTTACTAAAATTTATATTGGTAATACAATGAAATTTTTAAAAAATAATTTTTACAGTCATTTCTCATCTAAACAAAATATGACATCACTTTTAAAAATATTTTTGGAAGTTAGACGAAGAGAATAAAACACCTAAAGTTAAATAAAAAACCTCAAAATCTTGTCTGCTAGAACAAATAGAAATTATTAAGTTCATGAAAAGTGACATTATTAAATCAAAGGCATGAAACTACAGAAAACTGTAAACATATTAAAGAATTAATCTTACAATTCTGCTAGAATTATAAAATCTAAAGTACGTAACTTTAGCAATTGTAAATTTTTTACAATATTAATCTTATTATTTTGATAATTTACTTTAACTGTATGCTCTCTTATGTTATTTTATCTTCTTTTAAAAAATTATGATCTCTTTGATGCTTTAAATTTTAAAATTATTTTAAATTTTAACTATTATTAATTTTAATTTGATTTCTTTTAATTTTAATTTTGATTTTAATTTTAATTTAATTTTAAATTTTAATTTTTAATTTTTAATTTTAATTCATTTTATTTTATTTTTTTCAATTTATTATATTAGCGCTAATGAATTCATATCTTCGTGTAATGTTTTTAAATATCCTTTAATTTACGTTTTAAGAACAATTTTTCTGTTTGTGGATGATTTAATTCTTTTTTTTAAATTCAAAAGATTTAATTTGAAACGATGTAACAATATATGCATCTGCCAGCAAATTCCTTTCCGGCCAAAGTTTTAAATTTCTATTTTTTAGCCGTTTCTGTTGTCACTCCCCTTTCTTCCCTCTGTGCATTTTCTCAATTTTTCTTCTTTGTTCTCCTCTTCGCTCTCTGCTTTTTCTTTCAAGAAGATCTGAGCCCGGACGCCATGCAACTGATATCTATATCTGTCTAAAACTCACTTTCTCTCTAAATTTAAAATGTCTCTCTCTTAGCCGTTTCCAGCGGCTCTTTCCTCTCAGTTCTTTTTCTCTATTGATTTCTTCTTTGCTTTTTGGTTTTCTCTGTGACTTTCCCTTACCTCTTTCCTTTTCCATTTTTTAGAAAAAGATATCCAAAAATAAAAGGAAGTGAAGTTTTAAATTTTTTTTTCAATAAAACGTTTATTACCATCATTATTAAGTACCTGACGAAACATTGTTCTTTCAATGTCGAAACAAAATGTACAATTTTGTAGTAGTTTGTAGTTTGTACATGTTCGAAAATAAAATAATAAATATTCATGGCTGTATTTTTATATTAAGCACAGCTTTAAGTTAAGTTAATGTTTTGAAAGTTGAAATTATTTCTTCGTTTCTTATTCATTTGTATATATATATATATATATATATATATATATATATATATGTGTGTGTATACATACCCACAATTATATATATACACAGTTATATATATCTACATAATGATATATATACATGTACATACATATATAACGCCCCCCCCCCGCTCACACACACACACACACACACACACACACACACACACACACACACATATATATATATATATATATGTATGTATATTAGTCTTCCACATAAAAGCCTGTACACTACAGTTGAAATTTTTAGGCAACCCCTTGTATCTTTTTACATTGGCCACAAACGTAGTTGTTCTGTAAGAAAATTATTACACACAGTTAAAAGAATGATTAATTATTAGAAATTTCATCACGAAAAAAAAAGCATTTTTTATCAAATTTTGCTCTCTTAAAAATATTCTCATTTAGCGTTGATAACTGCAACACAATTCTTTCGCATTTATTGAAATGTTTCTCAAAGTATCAGTCAGTCAGTTAAGTACCATACGTGATACACGCTTGGGCGATCATGTCTCGAAAGAGACATGACTCACTGGGCAGAAGATTATCCCTCAGTAGTTTGCCATTGCTTTCTGCGGTAGACTGGTGAATTATATTATTCTATTAATAAGTAGTAATTAGTGGGAGATCAGTTTATTACTTCATGACAATAGAAAACCGATCACCCACTTTATGCCCAGTAGAAGCCTTAATCATGTTTCTGTTATATTCAGTCAGTCAGTTAAGTACCATACGTGATACACGCTTGGGCGATCATGTCTCGAAGAGACATGACTGACTGGGCAGAAGATTATCCCGTAGTAGGTTGCCATTGCTTTCTGCGGTAGACTGGTGAATTATATTATTCTATTAATAAGTAGTAATTAGTGGGGGATCAGTTTATTACTTCATGACAATAGAAAACCGATCACCCACTTTATGCCCAGTAGAAGCCTTAATCATGTTTCTGTTATATTCAGTCAGTCAGTTAAGTGCCATACGTGATACACGCTTTGGGCGATCATTTCTCAAAAGAGACATGACTGACTGGGCAGAAGATTATCCCTCAATAGGTTGCCATTGCTTTCTGGGGTAGACTGGTTGCCGACCAAGGCTATAGAACCCAATCTGTCCTGTTATTTAAACCATAACTGCAGGGAATAGACGGATTAATACCTTTCTGAAGGGTATTTGCGCATAAGTGAATGCAAGGAATTCAACTGGAATTCGAACTCGTTTCCTCGATTTCTCGTTCATAGCCGATACCCACTGCGCCACAACGCACATCCACTAATTATTTCTTATTAATAAAATAGTATCATATATTCTATATCTTCTATGGGTTGAATAGCAGGACAGATTGGGTTCTAGAGCCTTGGTTGGCAACTAGTCTACCGCAGAAACAACTGACAATCGACTGCGGGAAAATATTTTGCCTGGTCAATCATGCCTCGAAAGTGATATGATTGTCCAAGCGTTTATAACGTATAACAATTAACTGAATAAATTTCGGGATATATACGTGTAGATGTCATCATTTTAATGTTTGAGAATAAAAATAGTTTTATTTATTAGAATGTTTGTAATTAATATGAAAAAAAATCTTTTAATGTTTCAAATTTGAAATCTCGAAAACTTTCAATCTTGCAGATGATGTGGTGTGACATGATGTTCTACTGTTGTATGGAGAACATGTTTATGGAGAACCAGTCCATGTTCAGCAGCTACCCCAAACTGATGGCCCTCTACAACCGTGTCGCTGGCCATCCCAAGGTTTCAGCTTACCTGAAGAGCAGATGCAATACCTGTTGGTAGAAAAATTACCATGCAATTATGTTTTCCTGAATAAAACACCCTACAAATGAACTATTTAGAATTTTTCTAATAACGTCTGTCAAAAAAAGAAAAAAGTAACAAATTGGAAACGATATGTATTGTGTTTGCAGAAATACATAAATTATAAATAAAAGTATTTCAAACGAAGATATTTATTAACGATACCATTTTTTTTTCTTGCACGGTTTTGTTTTGTGTTTTAAATGCAAATTACTTATTCGTAAATGATCTAAACTTATTTATAAATGGAACCATTTATAAATGGAAATGTCTGTGTGTGTGTATCCGTTGCCTATAGACTCTGAAACGGCTGAACCAATTTTCTTGAAAATTTACACAGTTGTAATCTAAATTTCTGCGAGTGTTTTTAGCTAGGTTTTCTGTCGAGGTACCGCCGATAAATATCGAAAATAGATAATCGAAAAAATCGGAGTGGTCCGATTTTAATCAAATTTGATACACTCATAGACAAAGACATAAGAAATGATATTCAGAAGTTTCAAGGTTGCAGTACTTACAATAGTGCAGAAAATTTGGTATCGATAGCAGGAAATCAAAATTTAATTTACATCCATTCATTGTTTTTTTCAGTCTACGGTTTCGCTTTAACTGGAAACAGCTATTGCTTTTTAGTCTTTCTTGCCAACGTCCAAAGAGTCTGAGCTCCAGGACCATGGATTAGTTTTAAAGGTTTCATTACACCCGAGCATTGCCGGGCTATACTGCTAGTTGAATTATAAATGTGCAATTAACGACGTGGAAAATGATATGGATATCTTTTATGTGCCTTGTCCATTCAGAACGTAGGCGATCATGGCTTTCCACGTCTCCCTATCCCTGGTGGCTCTTAGCACGCTTCCTCTTGTTACACCACCCAAATCCCGTTCTGTCATTTACATGTTCAGGCCCTTCAAATATGTTGTCCGCTGCTTTCCTCTGTCTCTTTTTTCCTCTATCTGGCCTGTTAGTATCAGGTTCTTCAGGCCCTCCTTCTTCCTTGCATGTCCCAGGAATTTTAGCTGTCTCTTCCTGATGCTCAGTATTAATTCCCGTTTCGTTTCCATCTTTCACTAAACCTCAGCGTTGCTCACATGCTCGATCTATGATATTCGCAGCATCCTTCTGTAGAACCGGATTTCAGTTGCTTCAAGTTTTTTCTCATCTTTGACGATAATGTCTAGCATTCTCTTCCATATTGAGGAACTGATATCAGTACTCTCTTCCTTGTTTCTAGTGAAATTTTCCTGACTCTTAATATTTACTCAACTCCTGGAATGCTTCGTTCGCCATGCCAATTCGCCTTCGGATCTCAGAGTCAGACATTCCGTCTTCTGTTATTAGTCTGTTATGTGCCATACGTGATACACGCTTGGGCAATCATGTCTCAAAAGAGACATGACTGACTGGGCATAAGATTATCCCGCAGTAGGTTGCCATTGCTTTCTGTGGTAGACTGGTTGCCAGCCAAGGCTACAGAACCCAATCTGTCCTGTTATTTAACTCATAACTGAAGGAAGAAGTGATAGATTATATTACATTATTATATTAAGTATAATTAGTGGGGGATCAGTTTATTACTTTAAAATAATAGAAATTCAATCCCTTACTTTATGCCCAGTATATGTTTTAATTAAGTTTCCAACTATTATATTCAATCAGGTAAATGCGATAAATGATATACGCTTCGGGTGATCATGTCTCGAAAGATACATGACTGACTGGACAGAAGATTATCCCGCAGTAGATTGCCATTGCTTTCTGCGGTAGACTGGTGAATTATATTATTCTATTAATAAGTAGTAATTAGTGGGGGATCAGTTTATTACTTCATGACAATAGAAAACCGATCATCCACTTTATGCCCAGTAGCAGCCTTAATCATGTTTCTGTTATATTCAGTCAGTCAGTTAAGTGCCATACGTGATACACGCTTAGGCGATCATGTCTCGAAAGAGACATGACTGACTGCGCAGAAGATTATCCCGCAGTAGGTTGCCATTGCTTTCTGTGGTAGACTGGTTGGCAGCTAAGGCAACTAGTCTACTGAATTTGTCCTGTTATTTAACCCATAACTGGATGGAAGAGACGGGTTAATATCTTACTTAAGGGTACTTGCGCATAAGTGATTGTAATGAATCCAAATGGAATTCTAATTCGGCTCCCCAATTTCTCGTTCCGAGCTGACCTCCATTGCAATACCGCCGAGTCTAAGTCTCGACCTCGTTCTGTTCCATTTCACACAAATACTCCGGGTAAAATTTCGATTCAGTTTCTTTCCCATTTTTCAGATTAAGAACAACCCACTCTGAACGCTTTGATTGAATTGGCAAACACTGTAGGAGAATGACAAATTTAAATTTAAAAACCCGTTTGGGGAGGGTAGGAACGCAATCTCGTAAAAACAAAACAAAAAAAAAAGTCTCTTCAGAAATAACAAAAAAACCGTGAGAACGCAACAGTGAACCAGTTCGAATTCCATTTGGATTCATTGCATTCACTTTCGCGCAAATACCCTTGAGAAAGGTAACAATTCATCTCTTTCTTCCAGACATGATCGCCCAAAGCAGGTATCACGTATGGCACTTAACTGACTGACTGAATATAATAGTTAAACACATAATTAAAATTTCTACTGGGCATAAAGTAGGGGATCGGTTTTCTTTTGTTATGAAGTAATAAACTGATCCCCCACTAATTATACTTAATATAATAATGTAGTATATTCAAGTTTTTTTTATCAAGGTTGTTTATAACCATGTTTCGTTAAAATTCATTGATTTCCGTAACATGTTTACATTTGTTGACATGACAATACATTTCAGAGCAGATATGTTTGTTTACGATGGATCGAAAATTGTGTTATATAGGCTTGATAAAAACCGCTTTTAGACTGGAGGCTATTCGTGGTCGAGAGGTCTAAGGCGTTACCAGATCAAATGGTAGCTTCCCTGTATAGATAGTCGCAGGTTCGAATCCTGCCGAATGGCGCACATTTTCGTAATAAAAATTTACCGTAAATAATCAGGCCGGTAGAAATAAATATATAATACTGTTTAATTAAAAACAGAATATCTACTTAAATACGAGTATCTATAAAAAGATAATGTTCAAACAATCATTTCAAATTGTCGGTTGCTTATAACCAAGTTTTGTTAAAAGTCGTTGATTTCCGTAACATGTATATATTTACTAGGATAATTCAAATATGTATCATACAAGCGTGGATGAAATTATTCTAAGATACTTAAATAACTCCTCCCCAATTTTGAAAAGTTTTCGGTTGTTTAAAAATTCCAGTCGTGCATACGGTAAAAATCAGGTACTGAGTAAAATGCACTCCTTGCTTTAGGAATACGAAAGAAAAAAATATCTATTTACCTTAGACTTGAAGGGGTTATGGTTTTGGCGATCGAGTAAACATCTTTTTTCGAGTCGGTTTCGAAAAGCAGTAGATCACGGGAAGAATTTGTCCGAGTTAAAATAATTCTTCTTATAAGAATACGAAAGGAATATTAACCTTGAAGCGGAAAAATGGTAAGGAACTGGAAAACATCCACTTCTTTTTTTGGTTTCGGAAGGCGAAATAAAAGATAGCGGTTTACGTTAGGCTTCATAAGGTTAAGCTTGTAGTGATCGGAAAAACATTCTCATACCCTTCAGTTTCGAAAAGCATTCTTCTTCTTCTATGTGTATTGTCCTTTCAGGACGTAGGCGATCATGTTCTTCCACGTTTCCCTATCCTTGTTGTCTCTTATCACGCTTTCTCCTGTTACACCACGCAATCCCAGTTCAAGCCTATAAATCTAGAATATAAATGAATAGAAACTAGAATGGCCACAAAATGAAGGATCAGTCCATATGTTAAGTATAATATAGAATTGATCCCCCTTTTATAGCCACAATATAATTCCACTGTTACACCACGCAATCCCCGTTCTGTCATTCACCTGCTCAAGCCTATAAATCTAGAATATAAATGAATACAAACTAGCATGGCCACAAAATGAGGGATCAGTCCATATATTAAGTATAATATAGAATTGATCCTCCATTTTATAGTCACAATATAATTTTTTTTCTTAACAGTTGGCATATAACTTTTTCTTCTATGTTCCCTGTCCCTTCAGGACGTAGGCGATCATGGCTCTCCAAGTCTCCCTATCCGTAGTGGCTCTTAGCATGCCTTCTCCTGTTATACCATGCAATCCTCGTTCTGTCATCCTCCTGCTCAAGCCCATAAATCTAGAATATAAATGAACAGAAACTAGTACGGTTACAAAATGAGTGATCAATTTATTTATTGATTATGATATAGAAATGATCCCCCACTTTATATCCGCAATAAAAAATTTTATAAACAGTTGACATATATCTTCTTCTATGTTCCCTGTCATTTCAGGACGTAGGCGATCATGTTCTTCCACGTTTCACTATCCTTGTTGTCTCTTATCACGCTTTCTCCTGTTACACCCCCGTTCTGTTATTCACCTGCTCAGGCCCTTCAAATATGTAATCCGCTGCTTTCTTCTGTCTCTTTTTTCCCTCTATCTGGCCTGTTAGTATCGGGTTCTCCAAGCCCTCCTTCCTCATTGCATGTCCCAGGATCTTTAGCTGTCTCTTCCTGATACTCATTATTAATTTCCTTTCCGTTTCCATCGCTCACATGCCCAATCTATGATATCCCCAGCATCCTTCTGTAGAACCACATTTCAGTTGCTTCAAGTCTTTCCTTTATCTTTGATGATATTGTCCAGCATTCACTGCCATATTGAAGAACAGACATCACATAGCAATCCAGTACTCTCTTCTTTGTTTCTAGTGAAATTTTCCTGTCTCTTAATACTCTACTCAGCTTCTGGAATGCATTCTTGAGCTTTTGGATCTCAGGAATATAAATCTATAAAAACTGCTGTGACCACAAAGTGAGGGGTCAGTTTATGTATTGATTGTAATATGGAATTGATCCCCCTTTTATAACCATTATGCTTCTGTAGTACCTCATTTCAGTTGCTTCAAGTCTTTCCTTCATCTTTGATGATATTGTCCAGCATTCACTGCCATATTGAAGAACTGACATCACATAGCAATCCAGTACTCTCTTCTTTGTTTCTAGTGAAATTTTCCTGTCTCTTAATACTCTACTCAGCTTCTGGAATGCATCCTTGTGCATTTGGATCTCAGGAATATAAATGTATAGAAACTGTGACCACAAAGTGAGGGGTCAGTTTGTATATTGATTGTAATATGGAATTGATCCCCCACTTTATATTCATTATGCTTCTGTAGGTTCACCTTTCAGTTGCTTCAAGTCTTTCTTTCATCCTTGATGAGATTGTCCAGCATTCACTGCCATATTGAAGAACAGACATCACATAGCAATCCAGTACTCTCTTTTTTGTTTCTAGTGAAATTTTCCTGTCTTTTAATACTCTACTCAACTTCTGGAATGCTTCGTTCGCCATGCCAATTTGCCTTTGAATCTCTGTGTCGCACTTTCCGTCTTCTGTTATAACACTTCCCAGGTATTTAAATTTTTGTACCTGCTTGAATTTAGTATCCTCCACCTGTATTTGGCATTTTGAACTCCTCTTTTTGCTGATGACCATGCATTCTGTTTTCTTGCAGTTTATTTGTTGTTTTTTCTTGTCCCTCTCTTCAGCTACCGTCTGTAGGAGGTCTTGTAATTTCCTTTCCATGTCTGCTATCAGCACTGTATCATCTGCGCACCTTATGTTGTTCAAATTGTGGCCTCTGATGACAAATCCTGGCATATCTATCGGCAGTCACTGGTCACTTACCACCCCTCCTCTGTGAAACCTCTATGGTCTGTTCTTCAAATTCAAATTTACCAAGCGTCTTAACTCGTTAATTGTTTCTTAATTCTGTATTTTTTGTTCTTACTTTTTGGCTTAGATGCTCCTTTTGGACTTTAACTAAGTTCAAACTTAACTCACCACCCTTGGAATTTTTTTTTTTAAATAGGAGTAGATAGATCACACTATCGCCCTGTCCATACCCCTCCACGTCTATTGAACTAGAGTAGAAGCTTGCCCCTTGTTTCCTGTTTAGGATGTGGTTTCCAGCTTTCTCTTCTCTCTCTTCAGACCTTGGTATTGGTGCTTCCGTGACTTTCCTACGAACTGGCCGGTTGGTGGCAACGGCTCATCACTGTGAGGGTACCGGGTTGGCAGTTTCCTGGTTGCTGCTTCCGACTGATAGTTAGGAGCCCTAACTCTTGCGTAGCGTCAAGGGCGGCTGCTCTGATCAACAGTTGTATAATATCGGGGTTCTTGTAGTGCCATGTCGCGCATGGATAGGTGTCACTGCAAGCGCTTTCGATGGGCAACCCTGAGGCCACATCTTGTTGCAGCCCTAGCCAGTTTCCCTCCCAGCACAGATCGTGGATAAATGACCACCTGTGTCCTCTACTCTAGGTCCCTTTCTATAAACAAAAACATATGACGAAACAAATCAGAAACGACCCTAAACCAGTTAAAATCAAACCACCTAAACCCATTAATCTTTTTTTCACTAATATCCGGGACATTCGTACTAACTTTCCCAGTGTAGAAGCGTTTCTGCATGAAAAGTCCCCTGACATCCTTGCGCTCTGCGAAACTAACTTAACTCAGCTATTCCCTCCTCTGACCTCTCCATCTCTGGTTATCTTCCCCTCTTAAGGAAGAATTCCACTGTCCACATGCATGGGCTGGGTGTCTACGTCAGCGAACACCTCCCCATAGCTCGGGTGACTTCACCCGAAACTACTGACCACCAATACATATGTCTCCGCCTGTCTCTCCTCAGTTCGGTTGGTTATCTATTCTTTCTTTGCCGTTCTCCCTCCTCTCCTGACTGCTCCCTACTAGATAGCATTGCTGACGACATAGATAAGGCTATTTCCTATCACCCATTCGCCCACATATTTGTATTCAGAGACCTCAACGCCCATCACTCTGAGTGGCTTGAAAACGCTGTTACTGATCCAGCGGGCATTCATGCCATGAACTTCGCTATTTTGCAATCCCTTACGCAAGTGGTGAACTTCCCCACTCGCTTCCCAAGCACTCCGTCGGGTCATTCCTCACTACTAGATATATGTTTCACCTCTGCCCCTGACGCCTGTCAAGTCTCGCAGCTTTGCCCTCTTGCCAACTCCGACCACGCTGTAGTCTCTCTCAGTATTTCTTTCCACTCTCACTTCCCCCAGGATCCCCCTACCTATAGGACCTCCTACCTCTACCAAAAAGATGACTGGGATGACTTTCGCGATTTCCTCCGCGACGTCCCTTGGGGAAAAGTGTTCGACCTATCAGTTGATGACTGTGCCTCTGAGGTCTCGTCATGGGTGAAAGCTGGCATTGATGCCTTCATACCCACCAGGAAGTATTGCCTAAAACCTCATTCCTCTCCGTGGTTTTCTCCTGCCTGCTCAGCCGCCATTGCCCACAGGAACCATTACTTCCGTCTATTCCGGAGACAGTCATCTGATCACAATAGGCGCCTGTTCAGGTCTTCTCACAATGAGTGCAAGAGAACCCTAAATGACGCCAAACGGTTGTTTGCTGAGAGGATGCGACAGCGCATAGCTTACCGCAAGCTCGGCTCCAAGGACTATTGGAGGATTTGCAAACGAGTGCTGAACAATAGCAAATCCTCAATACCTCCTTTAATCCATGAATTTGAGGTTCTCACGTCATCTGCGGACAAAGCTGAGTGCTTTGCCCGCAGATTCTCATCCAACTTCACATTTGACTCATCTGGAGTAAACCCACCCGACTACCCTATTAGAACTGAGGCCAAACTGGACGACGTATATATTACCCCGACAGTAGTATCCCGAGTAATTTCAAAACTCGACCCCCATAAGGTGAGTGGAGAAGATGGAATCCCGGTGATAGTCCTTAAGGGGTGTGCTCCTGAACTTTCCCCTGTCCTCTCTAAACTGTTTAACTACTGCCTTTCTGCTTCCTGCTTTCCTGCATGCTCTTCAGTCGTACCTGTATTTAAGAAATGTGGTGAACACTCGGACCCATCCAACTATCGTCCTATCAGTCTTCTACCGATATTCGGGAAAGTATTCGAGGCCATAATCAATGCTGAAATAATTCAACATCTTACTACCCACAAACTGTTTTCTCTGACAGGCAATATGGCTTCCGCTTTGCCAGGTCCACGGCCGACTTGCGAACAACAGTAACAGTGTACATGCTCCAGGCCCTTGATGAGTCTGACGAGGCTCACGCGGTTGCTCTGGACATCCCCAAGGCTTTTGACAGGGTTTGGCACTCTGGCCTCCTATGCAAGTTACGGGGTTATGGCATTACCGGTCGCCTGCTTGACCTAATCCAATCTTTTTTAAAATAACCGCAAAATGAAGGTCATTTTGAATGGGCATGCCTCTTCCTCTTACAGCACGAAAGCTGGTGTCCCACAGGGCTCTATCCTGAGCACGACGCTTTTCCTTATTTTCATCAACGACCTCCCAGATGAGATCAGTTCCCAAGTAGGCATCTACGCAGATGATACCACAATATACTCCCGCACCAGTAAGAAACCTGTCGTGGCGGACAGACATAATCTCGCTGCTGACCTTGAGCGGGATCTACACTCTGTGGTGAACTGGGGCAAGAAGTGGCTTGTCAGCTACAATTCATCTAAGACCAAGCTGTCTTAGATGTCTGTCAACCATTACAGGCAACCTCTCCTGCCTCCCATAAGCATGGATCAAGCGATTCTCCCGGAGAGTAATACACTACGCCTCCTCAGACTTACCCTGTCCTCAGACCTCAAATGGAACCACTATATTGAATCCATAGCAAAATCTACTGCTAAGAAGGTTCGGTCACTATGTCAATCCAGCATGTTTTTTCCACCTGAATCCAATCTGCATATATACAAGTCAACCATCCGTCCGTGCATGGAGTACTGCTGCCATTTATGGTCAGGTGCCCCTGCCGTTCTCCTCAGTGTTCTTGACAGGCTCCAAAGGAGAGTCTGTAATGTGATAGGTACTGATTTGGCGGCTCGACTGCAGCCACTTTCCCACCGTCGAAATGTGGCCTCCTTTTGTCTGTTCTATAAATACTTTCATGGCTTCTGCTCGGACGAACTTAAGTCACTGGTACCTCCTCAATAGGTGTTTACTCGTGCCACCAGACTGGCAACTGGGTCCCACCCATTCACAGTCAGGTTAGCCAAATGCAGACGACAATTCTACTCCTGCAGCTTCTTCTCTCGCACTTCCCGCCTGTGGAACTCGCTCCCCTATTCTTGCTTTCCTGACGGCTACAACCTCCAGAAATTTCAATGCAAAGTCAATACTCATCTACTAACCACTGGCCTCTAGCTCTCTCCCCTCCCCTGTATAACCTTCCCTTTCTCTCCACCTATGTATCTGTCATCGCACCTGCTTTCTCAGCTTTCTATTGTTCCTTTCTAACTAGTTTGTACTCCTCACTCTTTTCTAATTAATCTTTTTACAGTTATGTAGCCCCCCGCTCATCAGTGGCATTTCTGCCTTGCTCGGGGTGAAATGATTAAAAAAATAATAATCTAGGGTCCTCGCTGTAGATGCTGAATAGATCCGGTGAGAAGACACATCCTTGTCTTACGCCCCTTTCTATCTTTGTGTATCTGCTGAATTCGTTACCTGTCCGTAAAAATATCTGTCCGTGAGATACTTAATTCTTCCTATAGAAATACAAAAAGGAAAGATAACATTTAACCTTTAATCTTTTAGCGATCGGGAAAATATCCTCTTGCTTGTCGATCTCGGAAAGAATTAATTCGCGGGAATAAGCTGTTCAATAACTTATTGCTATAGGAATACGAAAGTAAAGAACGACGGTAAACCATAGTCTTGTAGGGTTTACGAATTTAGTGATCGGGAAAACCTCCTCTTGTGTATTGCATTCGGAAAACAGTCTTTCGTGGGAAGAAGCTATCCGTGTGAATCCTACTTCTTGATATAGGAATACGAACGGAAAAGATAACGGTTAACTTTAAATTTGAAAAGGTTAAGATTTTAGTGATCGGTAAAACATCATCTTGGGAGCCGGTTTCTGAAAGCAGTCTTTTGTGAGATTAATCTGTCCGTGTTTCTACGGAAGGATACCGATGATATCATTGACCAAACATGTGAACAACAATGATGTTTTAGAGAAAACTCAAAGAAAATTAAAACGTATAATTGCTATCAGGAAGCGAGAGTTAAAGTTTTTGGACACAGAATGAGGAGAGAGGGTTTGGAAAATATGATACTGATATTTTTTTTATAACCATATCGCCCCCAAAATGGCATTTTACTGCCACTGTTTTGCATGGGGTTACATAGAAGGAAAGTTATGAGAAAGAGTGACAGGTTGTAGGAGGTGTCATGAAGTGGGTAAGAGAAGGATGAGAATACTGACTATCTAATAAATGAAATTGATATTTAAATTTTTAATAATTAAATAGATGTTTAAAAATTGTTTTATGATATTAAGATTTGTATTAGAATATAATAATAAAAGAATATTTACAAAAATAATAGAATGAATTTTAAAATTCTTAATAAATAAAGATTAAAAATGTTATTTACAAATTAACAGTTCTAGAAAAATTAGAATAAAATGAATTTCGAATCGAAATTAAAAAAAAAGTATAATTACACTTAAAGGTCCCGTTATGTTAAATCAAAAACAAAATATTTTCTTTGTTTTTTCTTTGTTTTCTTTTATGTTTTAGAAAATGATGAGATACAGAGAAATTTTTTTAAAAATTGTAACAATAATGGACACATTAACGGAAATTGAGTCTAGATAAGGGTTTTGATCGTCTGACTCATTTGCCGTTATGATTGAAAGAAGAAATCATTTATTCTTCACAAATATAAACATTTTTTTCAGATTTAAAGTGAATCTCTATTGTGATTAGTTAAATTGAACACACATAAATTTTTTGTCTTTTCATATCTATAAATAACAAACATATTGTTTGTTTCTTATATTTAAATGAAAATCATTTTCACAGCGGTGATCTAATATTGCCTGATGACGAGAGAGAAATCTCGAAACATAGAAATTTCCGTGTCGAAACTAAACTAAAAACTAAAAAGAAAACTTTTTAAAATAATAGTTGCTGCATCGACAGTACAAAATACGGAAGAAGAAATCAAATCATTTCATGCCATTATAGACAAACATCTGGTCGGGTGCCCCTGCTATTCTCCTCGGGCTTCTCGACAAGGTACAGCGGAGGGTCTGTAATGAGATCGATACCGACTTGGCAGACCGGCTGCAGTCTCTCTCTCACCGGCGCGACGTGGCTTCCCTGTGTCTCTTCTATAAATACTTTCACGGATTCTGCTCCTATGAACTTAGATCACTGGTCCCCCCTAGGTATGAATTTGCACTAGATACTAGACTAGCAACTAGGTCCCACCCTTTTACAGTGAAACCGATAAAATGTAACCGCAATTTCTACTCCAACAGCTTCTTTTCTCGCACTTCCCGACTGTGGAATTCCCTTCCATATGATTGCTTCCCCGACGGCTACAATCTCCAGGAGTTTAAATGTAAGGTCAATAGACACCTCCTAACACACTAACTAGCATCCATTCTTTCAAACACTCTTCCCATCTACCCAACCCTCAGCCTCGGTATCCTTACCCATCTATCACCCTCCTGATATTTCCTATATCTAACCACTATTTCTCTTTACGTTCCCCTATATAACCCCATGCGCAATAGTGGTAGTGGAATGCCTTGCTTGGGGTGAAATGATTAAAAAAAAATCAGAGCTAATAAATCTCATGGAAGACTTAAATGTAAAAATAGGCAAAAAGATGTAAGGGGAAAAACCGGAAAATTCGGACTAAGAAGCCGTAATGAACGTAGAGAAAATGCGTCCAGTTTTGGACATCGACTGACCAGATAATAGCCAACAGCTGCTTCCAAGTACATTGAGGAAGATTATCGACATAGAGAAGCCAAGGTAAAGAATCTAATAACCAAATCGATAACATAACTATCAGAAAGAAAACCATTTTTTTAGATTATTATAATACAAGCAGTATAGCCAGGCGTTGCTCGAGTGTAATGAAAGCTTTAAAACTAATCAATGGTCCTGGAGCTCAGACACTTTGGACATTGGCACGAAAGACTAAAAATCAGTATCTGTTTCCAGTTAAAGCGAAACCGTAGACTGAAAGAAAAATGAATGGATGTAAGTCAAATTTTGATTTCCTAGTATCGATATCAAATGTGTTTTTCGTCATAAACTTAATTTTGAAGGCTAAATAAGTCCTCTGGGTAAATGGTATGAAAGCTGAGACTAAGAACTACAATTATATCTACTT
Organism: Ascarosepion bandense; assembly: GCA_037127315.1. Classification (NCBI taxonomy): domain Eukaryota; kingdom Metazoa; phylum Mollusca; class Cephalopoda; order Sepiida; family Sepiidae; genus Ascarosepion; species Ascarosepion bandense. Next base: position 1,209,897 of record JBBBDQ010001031.1, on the reverse strand, counting down.
AGAGCCAAACCCAATCAAAAATTAAAATAAAAGGACAGAAAAAAATACAGACATACAGGCAGATAAACAAACACACACACACACACACACACACACACACACACAAACATCTTGCCTTTTATATATATATATATATATATATATATATATATATATATATATATTATCGATTTTCTGGCATCATTGTAAGAACTGCAACCATGAAACTTCTGAATATCGTTTCTTCTGTCTTTGTCTATGAGTGTATCAAATTTGATTAAAATCGGACCACTCCCTCTATAACCCGAGTTTTTCGATTATCGATATTTATTGGGGGTACCTCGACACAAAACCTAGCTAAGAACACTCACAGACGCTTATAGTACAACTGTGTAAATTTTCAAGAAAATCGGTTCAGCCGTTTCGGAGTCTATAACGGACACACACACACACACACACACACACACAGTTCCACTTACAAATAAGTTTAGATCTGCACACAATTTTTCTTCTTTATGTGCTGTTCTTTTCAAGACGTAGGCGATCATGGACTTCTACTTGGCCCTGTTTCTTGTCACTCTGAATATCTTTCCTCTTAGTATCTCCTTCAAACCTCGTTCAACTATCAATTCGCTCAAACATAACAAATATGTCTCACGCTGCTTTCCCATGCCTCTCTTTCATTCATCCGTCCTGTGAGTATTAAATTCTCCAGGACCTCCTTCCTCATTACGTGTCCCGGGAAACTCAGCTGTCTCTTACTGATGTTAAATGTGAGTTTTCCTCTAGTTTGCATTCTCTCCAACACTTCATCATTGTTTACGTTCTCGGTCCCTGGTATCCTCAGCATCCTTCTGTAGAACCACATTTCTGCTGCCACAAGCCTTGAAGTGATCGTCCAATATTTTATGTTATATAGAAGGACTGGTATAACATATCAATTCCGCACTCTTTTCTTTGTTTCCAGTGAGATTTTCCTGTCTCTCCGCACTTTGGTTAGTTTGGACAGGCCAATGCGTCTTCAGATCTCAACATTGTATTGCTCTTTCTGATAGCATTCTGACCATAAATATCACGGTTATTGCTCAGCTCCCATAAGCATGGACCAGGCTTGCCTCCCAGAGAGTAAAACACTACGCCTTCTTGGTCTCACACTTACAGCGGACCTCAAATGGAATGACTATATCGAATCCATTACTAAATCCGCAGCTATGAAAGTCGGTTCTCTGTGCAGAGCCCGGAAGTTTTTTCCGTCTGAATCTATCTTGCACATTTATAAATCTACCATCCGCCCGTGCATTGAACACTGCTGCCATATCTGGTCGGGTGCCCCTGCTGCTCTCCTCGGGCTTCTCGACAAGGTACAGCGGAGGGTCTGTAATGTGATAGATACCAACTTGGCAAACCGGCTGCAGTCTCTCTCTCACCGGCGCGACGTGGCTTCCCTGTGTCTCTTCTATAAATACTTTCACGGCTTCTGCTCCAATGAACTTAGATCACTGCTGCCCCCTAGATACGAATTTGCACGAGATACTAGATTAGCAAGTAGATCCCACCCTTTTACAGTGAAACCGATAAAATGCAACCGCAACTTCTACTCCAATAGTTTCTTTTCTCGCGCTTCCCGATTGTGGAATTCCCTTCCACATGATTGCTTCCCCGACGGCTGCAATCTCCAGAGGTTTAAATGTAAGGTCAATAGACACCTCCTAACTCGCTCCCATTCTTTCAAACACTTCCCATCTGCCCATCCCTCATCCTCGGTATCCTTACCAATCTATCACTTTCCTTCTGACATTTCCTACACCTAACCACTCCTCCTCTTTACCTTCTCCTATGTAGCCCCATGCGCAATAGTGGCAGTGGAATGCCTTGCTTGCGGTGAAATGATCAAAAAAAAATAAAAAGAAGCTAACTGTTTCTTGTCCTATCACTGGCCCGATTTTGCTGCGAGTTGTGCTTCATTCCTAATGACTAAAATATCCTCTTTTTTAATCTTATATCAGTCTTTTTCAGAAAATTTCAAAATATTATATCCCTTTCATCTTGAATCTCAAAAAAAAAAAAAAAAAGAAAGATACGTTTAAATTTTTACAGGAGGGAGATATGTCATAATTTCCAAAAGTGACATTACTACGCAAGGGATGAGAATGATATACCCCAGTGATTGCAATAAAGGGTTCGGCTCGAACTTCCTAGCATCTGAAGAAGGCCGGAGCGTACAATAGCCGAAACGTCGTACAAATGGCAACAAATTTGAGGACAGTAGTCCGACTAATGTAAAACACTACCACACCTCAGAAATATAGACAAATACTTTAAATTTTTGCTTTTAACCTTGGTCATAAAGCTTCTCAGTCTGTTGTCAACATTCACAGGGACTGAAAGATCGAGTTGTAATGAGAAATTACGCTGATGAAGTTCCTCAGTGGGGAGATGAGTCTTGAAGAGATTTAAAACCAGGTTAGAGCATCTGAAAATTTTGTAAAGGTAAAGAAACGCTAAACCAGCAAACTTCAGCTGATCTATTTTTTATCAACTAGGAACTGAGAATTGGATACCTTATGACAATCGGAAGTGAATGGTTTAATGGATTGATCATGTAAAAATACCAAAAGTTTTTCCGAAATTGAAATTGTTTTAAGAGAAGATTTTTGTGACGGGTTGTTGATCTGCAAATAGCTACATTAATTCCAATAGTCAAAGTTTCAACTCGCCAACAAATCTCCAGCAGGCCTCTAACTCCAGCAACAGAAAAAAAATGTGAAAGACTGTCCTTTTCAGAACAACGTATAAATTAAAAATTGTTTTTTTGCACGGCAACAATTCTTCAACGGCTACAAAACTCTTCCTTTCACAATAAAACTTTTCAAAAACTGAAAACCTTTCTTTTTTAGAGTAACAATTTCCAACGGCTACAAAACTCTTTTTCACAAGAACAGTTTTCAACAACAAAAAGACCTTTCTTTTTAGGAAAAAAAAAATCTCAATGGCTACAAAACTCTCCTTTCCACACAAAAAAAAACCTTCCAAAAACTGAAAAATCTTTCTTTTCAGATTAACAATTCCCAACGGCTACAAAACACTCCTTTTTACAAGAGCACTTTTTAACAACTAAAAAAACTTTCTTTTCTGGGCACTAATTCTTAAAGGATAGGAAACTCTCTTTTTCTTAAGAATACCTCTCAACAACTAAAAACCCTTCCTTTTTTTGGTTAACAATTTTCAACAGCTACAAAATTTTCTTTTCACAGCAACACTTTTCAACAACCAGAAACTGTCCCTTTTAAAACAACAATTCTTAACGGCTACAAAACTCTCTTTTTTAGAATATCTGTGGAATTCTCTTCCAAACGATTGCTTCCCCGACGGCTACAATCTCCAGGAGTTTAAATGTAAGGTCAATAGACACCTCCTAACACACTAACCTGCTCCCATTCTATCAATCACTCTTCCCATCTGCCCGATACTCATCCTCGCTATCCTTACTCATCTATCACCTTTCTCCTGACATTCCCTATGTCTATCCACTCCTCCTCTTTACCTTCCCCTATGCAGCCCCATGCGCAATAGTGGCAGTGGAATGCCTTGCTTGGGGTGAGATGATTAAAAAAAAAAAAAAAGAAAATACAATCTCCAGGAGTTTAAATGTAAGGTCAATAGACACCTCCTAACACACTAACCTGCTCCCATTCTATCAAGCACTCTTCCCATCTGCCCAACCCTCATCCTCGCTATACTTACTCATCAGTCACCTTCATCCTGACATTCCCTATGTCTATCCACTCCTTCTCTTTACCTTCCCCTATGTAGCCCCATGCGCAATAGTGGCAGTGGAATGCCTTGCTTGGGGTGAGATGATTAAAAAAAAAAAAAAAAATATCGCGCTAATCCTCTAAACAGAAACGAATGACTACACAAAAATATACATTTCCTTACTTTCTGTTTCAGTAAATACTTTTATTTTTCAATAAAAAGTCTTCCCCTACAGTTCATTTTCAAAGGATATCTTCGATGATGAAACTCAGTAGATTATTCCTTTGACTTTTGCGTCTGAATGACAGTTTATATGGTGGCCATTTTGTATTCGGTCGTTGACTGCTGTAGGTACAGACTGAAAAAAGTATTTCAATAACAACGCGGAATTTTGATCTTTTATTTATTTTGTATTTTGTTAGTCGTCGTCAATTTCTTAAATTCTTTTGTGCTTACGAAATGCAGATGACCAAAGAATACAAAGAAAAACTGGCCCTGGGCATTGTGGGGGATTTGGTATTTGCTGGGTTGTATGTTGATTATTTCCCCCACAAATACAACACTCAATTTTGCAATCGCGCAAAGTGAAGGAATAATTTACAACGGACATTCAACAACAAACAATTTATTATTTGACAAATCAAATGGTATGTAGAAACCAACAAAATACATGATTCTAAAATTGCCTTTTTGAGAAATATAAACTTGGCAAGAAGTTTCAATCTTTTCACTCTATTCTTTTTTTTTTTTCAATTGGAGTAGATAGACTAAACTATCGCCCGGTTCACACTCCACCCACGTCTGTTGAACAGTTGAAGAGGCTCATCCCTTGTTCCCTGTTTAGGATGTGGTTTCTGGCTTTCTCTTTTCCAATCTTTTCACTCCTACGTAGCCCCCTGCGCTTCAGTGGTGTTACTGCCTTGCTTGGGGTGATATGATTAAAAAAAAAAAAAAAAAAAAAAGTTAATTTTTGTCCAAAAACGTGTATATGTTTGCATTATCAGAGTCTGTAAATAAGCCTTTCCTACTTACATTTTGTTGGCGACAACGTGTCGCGTTGGTCAAAGAAAAGTTTGTCGGCTTATTCTTTTTAAGGTCCTTGGAGCGAGGTCACGAACTTTTGGCATGGAAGAGAGGACATGGCCGGCAAAGTATACGGTGTCATGCGGACTTAATGGCCTGCTTGGTTACTGCTTGGTGACTGCTTGGTGACTGACCTATCTTTGTAACACTGTGTGTATTATATACATTAATAGGGGATCAACTAATCTTCCTAACATTAGGGTGTGAAAACATTTACTGACCAATCAGATTTATTATTTTACTATTTTGTTTGGGGCCTAAATATTTTTGTATTAATTTACTTCCAAGCCTATTTTTCTAGAATGTTCTTATTCTAAGTTTTTAGCTGATTGGTTGAGAAATATAAAAATGTAATCTAAATTCTACTGCTGTTTTGATCCAATTTATCTAGAATGTTCTATTGTGTTTTTGTGTTGCTTATTTTAATAAAAAAAATATGTATCCCATAGCATCGAATAGAATTCTGTGTCTTTTATAGCTGCTTTCATAATATGTATTTTTGGTCTTTTTGACATTTTATCAAATAGAACTAAATATGAAATGATTAAAAATTCAAAATTAAATATCTTAGTTCAATTCTTGATTAAAGCGTAAGAGATTGAAGCCAAAGAGAAGGAAAGCAAAACTGAAATAAGGAAAAATAAAAGGGGAATGAAAGTGAAATAGTCTTGTGACTAATCTTCATCCCCAAGTTATAATGGCCTGTTTGGACCAGGACGAAAGACACGGAAAACAAGAAAGTAGGTTTAACCAGTGTATTAGAATAACAGAATATATATATACAAATACGAGTGTTAGTAATCAGCAAATAGAAGTGCGCATCTCAACTGTATTGTTACGCTGCGTCTATACTGCCTCTAGACTACCTCACAGCTGAGTCCCCGGAAGTCACGCAGGTTAGTATTTATTGACGGAGGAAGAGTCCATTAGAATAGGGCAACATAACAAATAGGATGACAAATATAAAAAAGTAATATGAAATTAATATTCATTAAAATTAAAACAAAAGCAAAATGGGGGAAATAGATTAAAATATAAAATTGAGTGCAAAAAAAAAAAAAGAAAAGGAAAGAACAAAAAAGAAAAACCAAAAAAGAATTAAGATTTTTTTTAATCATTTCACCCCAAGCAAGGCATTTCACTGCCACTATTGCGCTTGGGGCTACATAGTGGGAGGTAAATATAAAGAGTGGCTAGATATAGGAAATGTCAGAAGTGGGGTGATAGATAGTTGGGTGGGTGGGAAGAGTGTTTGAAAGAATGGAAGTTAGTTTGTTAGGAGGTGTCTATTGACCTTACATTTAAACTCCTGGAGATTGTAGCCGTCGGGGAAGCAGTCACGTGGAAGGGAATTCCACAGTCGGGAAGTGCGAGAAAAGAAACTGTTGGAATAGAAGTTGCGGTTGCATTTTATCGGTTTCACTGTAAGAGGGTGGGATCTAGTTGCTAATCTAGTATAAAATTCAAGATATAAAGAAAGAAACAGAAAAGGAAAAAAAAAGCAATGAAAGTGAAATAAGAAAGAAGGAAAGAAAGAAAAAAGAAAGAAAGAAAGAAAGAAAGAATGAGAGAAGTGCTAAAAGTAATGTAAATAGATTAAGAAAGGAAGAAGAAAATGAAATAATGCATATTTTATTACATATTTTCTTTCAGAGTGAATAATCAGTTAGTAATCAGTAATTATAAATGTAAGTTCAAACGCTATAGTTACGCTGCGTCTTGGCTGTCTCTAGATTGTCACTAGACTGCCTCACAGCTACGTCCTCGGACATCACGCAGATGATAATTTATTGACGGAAGAAGAGTCCATTTCTGTAGATAGGTCACCATAACAAAAAGGAAATGAGAAAGACGGAAGTATTAGTGGTATTGTCACCATAAAAAATAAGCATTCCCAACTGAAAGCTACGAATTGGAGTCAGCTCTGACCTTCATCAGGTAACTGGAACTTTGCACAGAACCGTTCATATCGACCACTGGTTTAGAATATTGTCAGGTCTTCAAGAACATATTGTCCAGTGGATAAAATTTTCGGCCAGATCCAGTGACTTGTTCCAAAGAGTTGTGACAGAAAACAATAAAAAGAACTTAGTAATTTAAATTAAAAGTAGACAACTAAAAGATTCGGAAGTATCATGACTCATTGAACGAAAACAATCTACTCCAGTGCTCATAATAAAAAGTTTGATTCAAACTTCCAGTCACCTGAAGAAGGTCAGAGCGTACAACGGCTGAAACATCTTGAATATGAAAATAAAAATGACTACAACACTCTGAACAATGTAAATAATCTAAGCAAATATAAATTTGACACCTAAATCTGGATGACCATTAGAATATCAAAGAATGGTTTAATCATATCTCCCCATGTAAGGGAGTAAAACCACTAAGACACGTGAAGTTACTGAGTAGGGAATAAAAAAGAAAATATTAGGAAGCGAGGAGAATAGAAAACTAAAAAATACTGACATTGCATTTGAATTTTTAAAGATTAAACTTGAATGGCAAGCATGGAGCTGGAAGAGAGTTCCACAAACGAGGGGCGAGAAAAGAAATTGTTCACATAGAACTTACGGTTAAATCTAACCAATTCAAAATTAAAGCAAAGTGTAAAGAAGCAGGAAGATTTAATCAGAAACGAAGAAAACAGTAATGAAATGCAATGCAAAATTGGTCCACTCAAGTGACGGTTAGGGTTAGGGTTAGGCTAGACAATGTTTTTACAGATGAAGAAGAGACTTGAGGTAACATAGGAGAATACCATAGACGTAAAATAGTAGTAGTACACTGAAAACTTTTAAAAATAGAAACAAAAAAGTAAAGTAATACTTAGAATCAGAAAGTTTTGAAATTTTTACAGCACAAAATGGAGAAAGATGACGTTGAAAAAATAACACAGAAGAAATCAGTGAGTAACCTATTAAACGACTCTGTGTAAATTGTTGATAGAAAAGAGGTAAGGAGGTATAACTAGATCAGTCAGTGAAGTGCCATACTGACGCTTGGGCGATCATGTCTCGAAAGAGACATGACTGACTGGGCAGAAGATTATCCCTCAGTAGGTTGCCATTGCTTTCTGCGGTAGACTGGTGAATTATATTATTCTATTAATAAGTAGTAATTAGTGGGGATCAGTTTATTACTTCATGACAAGAGAAAACCGATCACCCACTTTATGCCCAGTAGAGGCCTTAATCATGTTTCTGTTATATTCAGTCAGTCAGTTAAGTGCCATACGTGATACACGCTTTGGGCGATCATGTCTCGAAAGAGACATGACTGACTGGGCAGAAGATTATCCCGCAGTAGGTTACCATTACTTTCTGCGGTAAACTGGTTACCAGCCAGGGCTATAGAACCCAATCTACTCTGTTATTTAACCCATAACTGGAGGAAAGAGACAGATTAATATTTTTCCCAATGGTATTTGTGAGTAAGTGATTGCAAGGAATTCAACAGGAATTCGAACTCGGCTCCTCGATTTCTCGTTCCGGGCCGATATACTCTGCACCACCGTGTATCACGTACGGTAATTAACTGACTGACAACAGATCTGCATTTTAGCAGATTTGTCCTGCCATTTAACTCATAGCTGGAGAGAGAAGAGATAGATTATATTACATTATTATATTAAGTATAATTAGTGGGGGATCAGTTTATTACTTCATAACAATAGGAAACCATTTTATGCCCAGTAGAAGTTTTAATTATGTTTCCATCTATTAGATTCAGTCAGTCAGTTAAGTGTTATAAGTGATTCACGCTTTGGGCGATCATGTCTTGAAAGAGACATGACTGGCTGGGCAGAAGATTATCCCGCAGTAGGTTGCCATTGCTTTCTGCGGTGGACTGGTTGCCGACCAAGGCTATAGAATCCAATATGTCCTGTTATTTAACCCATAACTGGAAGGAATAGACGGATTAATACATTTCCCAAGGGTATTTGCGCGTAAGTGAATGCAATGAATTCAGCTGGGATTTGAACTCGGCTCCCTGACTTTTCGTTCCGAGCCGATATCCAATGCACCACAACGCACATCCTAGAAAAGAAACCTTAATAAGAGCTACAATGGTCAGGAATATTTGTCAATACTTAACCAGTAATAAAGAGTTCTAGAAACACAACAATAACAACAACATAATTGTAATATGAGACCTGGTAAAAAAATAGTTTACTGAGACATTAGTTTTACAAGTCAAAAAAATTAATACACTCAAGGCTACACGGCCCAGTAAATGAAAGCTTTGTTAAATCCTATAACTTGAACCAAAGAATTGTGGGTTCAATACCTGGCTACAGCAGAGGTAAACAAAAACATGGAGTGTTGAGTTATAGGGAGATAAATTATATTGAGACGTCTGGAAGTGACGTGACTAGTGGAACCAGAACAATCTATTCTGGATGATGAAATAAAGGGTTTTGTCTGAAATTCCAATCACCTGAAGAAGGTCGGTTTGGTTTGGTTTGGTTTAAGTTAAACGACCCATTAAAAATTTTGTTCATTTAAGGTTCAGTCTTTGTTTTGTTGGTAATATATTTTTCATTCAAAAAAGTTTTGTTGGTAAATACCTTCATAGCATTTTGACCCCGGTTTGGGGGTTAACTATTTACCCATAGCTGGGACCCTAGCAGATGCTACCACTTCGGGTCAGGGTGGACCTGGGAACAACAGCAATTAAGAGGTGGTTCCATGCTCCTCACAACCTCCTAATAAGAGGCCTTGCTGCCGGATGCAGTTTACGGTCATACCCAGGATCAGAAGAAGGTTGGAAGGCCATGAATATTAAACAGTGACAATAAAGAACGCCATGAAGCCATAAGTTTTGATGGGAAATATTCTGGTACAGAAAAAAATGTCCATCGTTAGTTAAAATTTCTTGCGTATTGAAAGAAACAGACGATAACTTAGTGTATTATTCGAGGGCTCGACGGTAATTCTATTTTATTCGGTGAAGTTATTTTGGTTAATTTGATTAAATTGTAATTGAAAAGAAATAGGTTTTGGACTGAAACAAATTTGCGTCACCTGGTAAAAGGAAAAATAAAATAATGTTGGTAACTGTTCTTACGTCATCTGCGTCTTTGTAAGGTTTAATCAAAGAAGGCCTGTTGTCTACGATTTGTTTCTAAAATTTGTTAAAGTACAATTGAAATTAAGCTCTATCAAGTGGGGAATATTGAATAGGCGGCCTTGAACAAGTTGGCGCCAATCTATTCATTGGACATGATTAACTTGACAGCATATATATAAACTGAGAACGTCCGTGATCTGTCGTTAGATAAAACAACCAGTCGCTCGAACCGCTTCGTTCTCTTTGGTAGTCGTCAAGCAGAGAGTCGCTATGCCTAACTACACTCTCCATTACTTCAATGGCCGCGGCCGTGCCGAAATCCTCCGTATGATGATGGCCATCGCTGGCGTCAAATACATGGACAAGAGATATGAATTCTCTGACTGGGACCGCTGCAGGAATGGTAAGCAATTGTCTGGTATTCGTTAAATACATACGTTTCTCTAACTTCCAAAAGTTTTAATGTTACCATTGAATGAACATTATAATTCTACATTAACAGACGATAACTGTTTGTTATTCTTGTATTAATGCTTCGTATCACAAGTTTTGTTTTTACGGACTTGAGGCAGTTAATTATTTTGAAATATGCACTGTACATTGAAACCATTTCAGCGTTCATTGGTAATATGAGAAACAATGTATGCAATGGTGTCAAGAAGTAAGAGTGTTTGATATAAACATGAGGAGAAAATATTTTAGATCTAGTCAAGTATAAATATTTTAAAGGCGTCCCCACATCAATCTATCTATCTATCTATCTATCTATCTATCTATCTATCTATCTATCTATCTATCTCAGTCTGTTCCTATCTATCTATCTATCTATCTATCTATCTATCTATCTATCTATCTATCTATCTATCTATCTCAGTCTGTTCCTATACATATCTATCTATCTATCTATCTATCTATCTATCTATCTATCTGTCTATCTCAGTCTGTTTATATCTATCTATCTATCTATCTATCTATCTATCTATCTATCTATCTATCTATCTGAGTCTGTTCATTATCTATCTCTATCTATCTATCTATCTATCTATCTATCTCATCTTTTCATTATCTATCTATCTATCTATCATCTTTTCATATCTATCTATCTATCTATCTATCTATCTATCTATCTCTCTCATCTTTTCATTATCTATCTATCTATCTATCTTTTCATTCTTTTCATTATCTATCTATCTATCTATCTATCTATCTATCTATCTATCTTTTCATCTCATCTTTTCATTATCTATCTATCTATCTATCTATCTATCTATCTATCTATCTATCTATCTATTGATCTATTCATTATCTATCTATCTATCTATCTATCTATCTATTCTATCTATCTATCTTCATTATCTATCTATCTATCTATCTATCCTATCTATCTATCTATCTATCTATCTATCTGAGTCTGTTCATTATCTATCTATCTATCTATCTCATCTTTTCTATTCTATCTATCTATCTATCTATCTATCTATCTATCTATCTATCTATCTATCTATCTATCTGAGTCTGTTCATTATCTATCTATCTATCTATCTATCTATCTATCCATCTTAAATAATATGAAGCAACAATACCAATAAAAATGTATTTCATTTAAACATTGATTGAAAATATGATGATGTCTATTACTGGTATCAAGTGCATGGACATAAAATATGAATTCTATCAATTCGCAGATTAAAACCTTCCAGTAATGATAAGCGACTGTCATGAACTCATTCAAATTTTAGTTATTCTACAAATTTTAGTCACGATTGGTTCTGATTATCAGGCTATGAAATTATTCATCATATATATATATATATATATATATATATATGAAAAAAAATTATATCCATCATATGTATATAATTATATATACATTATATATACATATATACATCATATATACATACATATATATCATATATAGCTTACGGCCTATCACGTTGAATACACTGGTTCTCGCTCGATCACCGAAGTTAAGCAAGTTGAGCCTGGTCAGTACTTAGATGGGTGACCGCTTGGGAATACCAGGTGCTGTAAGCGTTTAGTGACGGATGTGCGTTGTGGTGCAGTGGATATCGGCTCGGAAAGAGAAATCGGTGAGCCGAGTTCGAATTCCAGTTGAATACCCTGCATTCACTTAAGCACTGATACCCTTGGGAAAGGTATTAATCCGTCTCTTCCCTCCTGTTATGGGTTAAATAACAAGTGTAGGTCTTGGGTACCCTGCCCTTAAAAAACAAATCTCAATGAATCTTGATACTCGAAAAGAAAAATATATTACTAAACACAATACTTATGTAAAAAACAACAATAAATTGTTGAAAAAAAAAGGTATTACCAGCAATAAATAAATAATATTTAGTTTTCTATAAATGACCCGCCGAGGTTGATTTGCCATAAAGACAAAACAACCAACCAACATATCATATATATATATATATATATATATCATACACACAGATATATTTTATTGGACTTTATAATGAAAACTTTTTTTCGCTACACCAGTTCTGTCGTGTTTCGGTGCTTTTTCTAGCACCTCATCAGGCGTTATATGGTTCCGTATATAAATTTATGAATGCCAATAATAAAAAAAATATTGCTACAAATATCGCACTATTGCGTATCGAGCACTGTTGAAAAGTAAATTCTACGATTGTTATTTCGGCAGTTCCTACAAATTGTAATATATACAGTCGGGATCTATTACATTTCATAATTTATTTAACATTTAAAATATAAACGTTCACAAATTTTGCCTTATGGCGGCATTTACTAATGTATTCTTTCCTTAAATTCAAGAGTAGGTGCTGATTAGGGTACTTTAATATTTGTATTTTCTCCTGTAAACACAGATTGCATAATTTTAATTTTAATTGATTAATTAATTAATTAATTAAATTTTATAATTTTAATTAATTAATTAATTAAATTTTAACTAGTAAATTTGAACCCCAGTACCAATGACTGATCCCAGCCTAATAGATTCCTTCTTCTTCCTTTTCTCCTATTAATATCTACATTTTAACGAGTAAGGATACTTTGACTAACTTAATCCCCAAATTTCTTGCACCTTTATTTTTGTCCTGCACCTTTAAATATTAGGTTGTCACAAAAGTTAACGAGTAACGATACTTTGACTAACTTAATCCCCAAATTTCTTGCACCTTTATTTTTGTCCTGCACCTTTAAATATTAGGTTGTCACAAAAGTTAACGAGTAAGGATACTTTGACTAACTTAATCCCCAAATTTCTTGCACCTTTATTTTTGTCCTGCACCTTTAAATATTAGGTTGTCACAAAAGTTAACGAGTAACGATACTTTGACTAACTTAATCCCCAAATTTCTTGCACCTTTATTTTTGTCCTGCACCTTTAAATATTAGGTTGTCACAAAAGTTAACGAGTAACGATACTTTGACTAACTTAATCCCCAAATTTCTTGCACCTTTATTTTTGTCCTGCACCTTTAAATATTAGGTTGTCACAAAAGTTAACGAGTAAGGATACTTTGACTAACTTAATCCCCAAATTTCTTGCACCTTTATTTTTGTCCTGCACCTTTAAATATTAGGTTGTCACAAAAGTTAACGAGTAACGGATACTTTGACTAACTTAATCCCCAAATTTCTTGCACCTTTATTTTTGTCCTGCACCTTTAAATATTAGGTTGTCACAAAAGTTAACGAGTAACGATACTTTGACTAACTTAATCCCCAAATTTCTTGCACCTTTATTTTTGTCCTGCACCTTTAAATATTAGGTTGTCACAAAAGTTAACGAGTAAGGATACTTTGACTAACTTAATCCCCAAATTTCTTGCACCTTTATTTTTGTCCTGCACCTTTAAATATTAGGTTGTCACAAAAGTTAACGAGTAAGGATACTTTGACTAACTTAATCCCCAAATTTCTTGCACCTTTATTTTTGTCCTGCACCTTTAAATATTAGGTTGTCACAAAAGTTAACGAGTAACGATACTTTGACTAACTTAATCCCCAAATTTCTTGCACCTTTATTTTTGTCCTGCACCTTTAAATATTAGGTTGTCACAAAAGTTAACGAGTAAGGATACTTTGACTAACTTAATCCCCAAATTTCTTGCACCTTTATTTTGTCCTGCACCTTTAAATATTAGGTTGTCACAAAAGTTAACGAGTAACGATACTTTGACTAACTTAATCCCCAAATTTCTTGCACCTTTATTTTTGTCCTGCACCTTTAAATATTAGGTTGTCACAAAAGTTCGTAAACACTTGCAAAATGCGTCTATCTGGTCCAGCACAATCGAGACAAGCGATGGATTCAGAAATGGCAAGAGACACTGTCGGTTCCAAAATAAGATATATTCGGCAAAAAAGTCATGTTGTGAGTTTGGTGGAACTTTGAAGGAATCGTGCATTTTGAGTTGGTTCCTACTGGTTGTGCCATCAGTGCCGAACTTTACTGTCAGCAACTTGAGCGGGTCTACGAAAAGTTGAAGCAAAAGTACCCGGCTCTGATCAACCGAAAGTGCGCTTTGATGCTGCAGGACAATGCCAAGCCACACACCGCCAGGAAGACCAAAGACAAGTTTGAAGAGCTGGACGGCGTTGAGGTTCTGCCACATCCAGCCTACAGTGGCAGAACCTTCCGCTGGAGTTTTCAATTACAACTCAATTTAAAAGTAATGTTGTCCAAAATCTAAAAATAGACATTGATTGCTATCTACTTATTAATCCCACCTTTCTAGTTTTTTGTGGCGTAAATTTTTGAACTTCCGCCGGTAAAGTCTTAATTTTCAAAACTTTATTTCTTTTTTTTATTTCATTTTGAAATTTGATAGTTGCCGATGAGATGTGAAATCTCTATTAGGGATTTCATGTTGAAATGATCATTCAACGGTTTTGAACTTCGAAATTTATTTTATTTTATAATTGGCTCTCGTAATTTTAATTACATTGAGCCCTCCACCTGGATCATTTTTTAATATTAAAATATTAATATTAATTGATTTCCGTAATATATATATAAAATAAAATAAATTTTCAATTGTTGAATGAACATTTCACATATCATCAGCATCGGTACATATTTCAAAATGAAAATAAAAATAAGAATAAAAATATAAAAGATAAATTAAAAAATAAATAAAAATTGACGGTGAAGACTTGAGAAATTTACGTCACAAAAAATTTCGGAGGCAAATCAGTCTATTTTTATATCAGCTCTGTAATTTTAATTACATTGAGCTCTCCTCCTGTATCATTTTTTAATATTAAAATATTTAATATTAATTAGGATCGGATCTTTGGGATTTACCTTCTTACTTTTTCTTTTGAATTACATTTTTTTTAATTATATATATAGGAAAGAATATTAATAAAAAAAGTTTTGAATTTAAAAATGTACTTTTTTTGGACAGTATTTGTTTATTTTTATTATTGTATTTTATATTTCAGACCACCCTCGGTCCTTCATTAGAAACGAGTGATTTTTAAATTTGAATTAGAAACGTATTTCACGATAGCGTTCGAATATTTTTTTTGTGTTTATATCACGTGGTGTGTTTGTTCACAACATGCGGCACGTCCGTAGAGAAAGTCTGTTTGTTTTAAATAAAAATTTCTTGGAATATCTGAAAAAAAATTTACCTATTGAAATATTTGTAAAGATTCAACACACCTAAGTCCCTATTTAACCCTAGCTTGTGTGTATTTAATTTTAAAATCCAGTATTTTTCTTTCTTTCTGCGTGTGTATGTAGAACTAAAATTGGAGTCTATTAGTAAACATTTGCAATTTTCTAAAGTATGATCAGGTTGATTAAAATGGGCTGCAATTGGGGAGTATACATTTTTTGTCGTATATCTAGTTTGTGATTATTGAAGCGAAATCTAAAGCTATTACCGGATTCGCCGATATATCCACTGTTGGGGCAAATTTAGCAGAAGAGAAAGTAGATGATGTTTTTGCTGTCACAAGTAAGGTTTGGTGGGTGTAATTTTATTTTGGTGTTGGGTACAGAGAATGTTTTGTCTGTTATTAAATGTTTACAAATTAAACAGCGAGGCTTTCCACATTTTAAATTCCCTGATAGGTTTGTATTATTTAAATATTTGTTAGAAGTGAGGATAGTTGATAGGTTGGGTGTTTGTTTCTTTGCATTTATGGGTGGTTTATCGAAAATGTCTTTGATGTTTTTGTTTGATTGGAGGTTCCTGTAATCATTTTTTAAATTTTTGATAAGTGTGTAGCAATATTGATTATGGTTAAACACCATGGGAATTCGGTTGCTATCTTTTCGTTTTTTGTATGTGAGAAGTGTGCTACGGTCTATGTGGATGGTTTTATGTAGTGCTTCCTTTATTATTTTATTGGATATTTACATTTTAGAAAATGTTTTGTTAGGTTGTTAATGTTGTTTAGAAAATCTGGATGGTCTGAGCATATGCGTTTTATTCTGATAAATGAGCTGTATACGATAGATTTTTTTAATTTGAGGGGATGACAGCTGTTAAAGTGTAGGAATTTATGTTGGTTTGTGGGTTTGTTGTATAGACTGGTGGAAAGTGTATGTTTATTTAATTTTACCATGACGTCTAAGAAAGGGACGGATGTGTATGAGTACTCCATGGTCAATTTGATTGTATTGTGGAAGTTGTTGCAAAAAGTAAAGAAGTTTTTTTAAATTTTTCTAATCCATGAGTCCATATATATATATATATATATATATATATATATATATATATATATATATACCAATGGCAGATTCGGCCGACTATGTACACTCAGAAGTTGGGAGATCCTCACGAATAGAACCTTTGACATCCGAACCTTCAAATCTCTCTCTCTCTCTATATATATATATATGTGTGTGTGTGTGTGTGTATTATAAAAGAATCATCTAAAATGACATATATCTGATAATCATGTCGGTGAAATAAATCCCCTTCGTCAGCGATCTTTTTTTATTATGGAAAACTTCCAAAGTTTTTTATACACCGGAAAAATCGGAAGAGAAGTGAAAAAAGGAAGGCTATTCTAGAAACGTTGTTTCCGAGGGTGTAAAGAGAGATGGAATCTTAAAGCAGGTAGCGAATTAGATTCAACACGATTCATGAAAGGGATACTTCAAAAATTATGTATATGTTTGTAAAGATATAAAAAAAAAAGCGTGTCACAGGATCTTGAGCAAACTTACAAACTACTACAAAAGTTTTCTTTTTTTTTTATAATCATATCGTCCCAAGCAAGGCATTTTACGGCCACTGTTTTGCAGGAGTTACATAGGAGGAAAGTTATGAGAAAGAGTGACAGGTTATAGGGGGTGTCAGGAAGTGGGTAAAAGAAGGATGAGAATACTGATGAGTTTTTAATCATATCTCACTAAACAAGGCATTTTACTGCCTTTGTTTTGCAGGGGTCACCTATGAGGAAAGTTATGAAAAAGAGTGAGAGGTTATAGGGGTTGTCAGGAAGTGGTTAAGAAAAGGATAAGAATACTGATGAGAGTGGAGTGGACGGAGAAAAGAGCAAGAGAGAGAGAGAGAGAGAGAGAGAGAGAGAGAGAGTGGATGCAGGTTAGTGAGTTAGGAGATGACTATTGACTTTACATTTAAATTCCTGGAGAATATAGCTGCCGGGGAAGCAAGTAAACGGAAGGGAATTCCACAGGTGGGAAGTGCGAGAAAAGAAGCTATTGGAGTAGAATTTGCGTTTACAATTTATTGGTTTCAGAGTAAAAGGGTTGGACCTAGTTGCTAATCCCGTGGCTCGAGTAAAATTATGTATAGTGGGTACCAATGAGCTAAGTTAATTGGAGCAGAAGCCGTGAAAGTACTTGTAGAAGAGACACAGGGAAGCCACATTGCGCCTGTGAGAAAGTAACTGTGTCTGAGCTGACAAGTCGGGATCTATCACATTACAGATTCTCCGTTGGATTTTGTCAAGGACACCTAGGTGGATAGCAGGAGCACCCGACCAGATATAGCAGCAGAATTCAATGCACGGGCAAATGGTAGATTTATATATGTGCAGGATGGAAAAAAAAACAACTTTCTAACCCTACACAGAGAACCGACTTTCTTAGCAGCGGATTTAGCTACAGTCATTCCACTTGAGGTCTGTTGTCAGAGTTAAGCCGAGTAGGCGCAGTGTTTTGTTTTCAGGGAGACTAGCCTGATCCATGCTAATGGGGGATTGTCTATGATGCTTAATAGGTAACAGCTTCATTTTGGAAACATTAAAATTTGCGAGCCATTTTTTACCCCAGTCCGCCACGGATTGGAGGTCTTTTTCAAGCTCGGCAGCGTGGTTTGCTTTGTCAGCCTCAGCAGAGTTTTGATCGATGCGAGAGTAAACTGTAGTGTCCTCAGCGTATATGCTTATTTAGGATCATATTATATCTGGGAGATCGTTAATGGAGATAAGGAAAAGCATAGGGCCTAGAATAGAGCCTTGAGGGACACCCGCGTTCGTATGATAGTATTGGGAAGCATGTCCGTTTAATACTGCCTTCACAGTGCGATTTGAAAGGAATGACTCGATAAGAACAAACAATTGTCAGATGATACCATAACCTCGCAGCTTGCGTAGAAGGCCAGTATGCCAGACTCTGTCAAACGCTTTGGAGATATCTATGGCAACAGTTCGGGCTTCGCCTTTCTTGTCGAGAGCATGGTGTATATACTCAGCAATGGTCGTGAGCATATCAGCAGTAGACCTGTGGAAGCGGAAACATATACTGTTTGTCAGAGAATAGCCTATGGGCTGCGTAGAAGGCCAGTATGCGAGACTCTGTCAAACGCTTTGGAGATATCTAGGGTAACAGTTCGGGCTTCGCCTTTCTTGTCGAGAGCATGGTGTATATACTCAGCGATGGTCGTGAGCATATCAGCAGTAGACCTGTGGAAGCGGAAACATATACTGTTTGTCAGAGAATAGTCTATGGGCTGTGAGATGGTGAATCATCTCAGCGTTGATGATGGCTTCAAACACTTTGCCAAAAATCGGTAGGAGGCTGATAGGGCGATAATTAGAGGGGTCGGAGCGTTCACCAGTGTTTTTATATCTTGGAACCACAGAGGAGGAATTCCAGCAGACAGGAAAGCAAGATGTTTAATTTTGTAGTAGTTTGTTGTGTGCACATGTTCTAAAGTAATAATTAATAATTATATTTTCACTACTCTATATTTATATTGAGCACTATTTTAAATTAATGTTTTGAAATTTTAAAATTATTTTCTTCGTTCTTATTCATTTGGACACACACACACATACACACACACATATACAGTACTGTGCAAAAGTATTAGGACAAGAACTATTTTATCTTTTATGAGGCATCAAAATCATTGCGGCAATTTACCAATCGCACCTAGTATATATACAGTACTGTGCAAAAGTATTAGGACAAGAAATATTTTATCTTTTATAAAGGCATCAAAATCATTGCGGCAATTTACCAATCGCACCTAGTATATATACAGTACTGTGCAAAAGTATTAGGACAAGAAATATTTTATCTTTTATAAAGGCATCAAAATCATTGCGGCAATTTACCAATCGCACCTAGTATATATACAGTACTGTGCAAAAGTATTAGGACAAGAAATATTTTATCTTTTATAAAGGCATCAAAATCATTGCGGCAATTTACCAATCGCACCTAGTATATATACAGTACTGTGCAAAAGTATTAGGACAAGAAATATTTTATCTTTTATAAAGGCATCAAAATCATTGCGGCAATTTACCAATCGCACCTAGTATATATACAGTACTGTGCGTATTAGGACAAGAAATATTTTATCTTTTATAAAGGCATCAAAATCATTGCGGCAATTTACCAATCGCACCTAGTATATATACAGTACTGTGCAAAAGTATTAGGACAAGAAATATTTTATCTTTTATAAAGGCATCAAAATCATTGCGGCAATTTACCAATCGCACCTAGTATATATACAGTACTGTGCAAAAGTATTAGGACAAGAACTAGTTTATCTTTTATAAAGGCATCAAAATCATTGCGGCAATTTACCAATCGCACCTAGTATATATACAGGACTGTGCAAAAGTATTAGGACAAGAACTATTTTATCTTTTATGAGGCATATTGACAGAAAATAAACAATTTAATTAAAGCAATTTTATTTGATTTACTCAACAATTGCTTTAACAAAAAAAAAACACTTGTTGCAAAATAAATTTCATATTTTGTTTTGATCACAGCCTTCCTTCTGACATTACAAGCTTCTTCAGTGTATCTAATAGTATCTCCTGCCAAGCAGCTTGTATTTGTTTCTAAAGTGTGTGTTGCAAAGTAACATTAGATTTATCAGTTTTTTGTCCAAAATATCACATAGATGTTCAGTAGGATTGAGATCAGGTTTGGCTTTTCAACCTGTAGCTGAATTCCAGTGAGGTTTTTAGGAAAATCACCCCTGTCCTAACACTTTTGCACAGTGTTAGGGGTGATTTTAAACTTTATTTGGTTCTTGTTCTTTTCCTAATACTTTTGCACAGTACTATATATATATATATATATATATGTTGGGACGCCCGCGCCTATTCGGCTATAATGGACTATTCCATTACTATGTAAAGTAATGGTGGCATCTACGACGGGAGTGTGCCGAGCAGCCGATCGACAAGTCAGTCTTAGACTTCCGGTGACGACCCGGAAGTACCCATTGCTCATACTACGTCTTACGACGGTTGAGACGATTAACCTTTATTCTTGTATTGGATACTAATAACCTTTGTAAATACTATTTTCACGGAATACAACAATTAACCTATTCCTGTTGTTGAGTTATTTATTCTTACTCACGACATAACAGTATATATATATTCTGCTTTCTTCTTCCGAGCAACCATAGCCTAGCGGTAGAATGGATGACTGACGCCAATTCGGTCAATCCTGGGTTAAAAGTAATCGGAGTCTAACCGTACTGATGAGCTGTGATACAGCGAAACAGATCTGTCTGCGGATGACTATATATATATATAATTATCATACAAAGAAATACATTTATAAATCTGTCGTCAAAATGTATTGAAAATTTTCAATATATTCTCTGTTTTTTTTTAATCACATCACCCCAAGCAAGGCGGTAACGCCACTGATGCGCAGAGGGCTACCTAAGAGTAAAAAGATTGGAAAAATAGAAAGCCGGAAACCACATCTTAACCAGGGAACAAGGGATGAGCCTCTTCATCTGTTCAATAGACGTGGGTGGAGTGTGAACCGGGCGATAGCTTAGTCTATCTTGCAAATTTTAAATTTATCTTTAGCATGGTGAAACACATTTTGTAGCATTGTAGGACTTTACGTTCAGCTAAACTATAAACGATTTAACTTCTTCCCTTTAAGACAGAAACCTTCTACCTTCCCCTGGTCCTTGTCACGTGACCTTCCTCTGATAAATGTCTAACTTCCGACATGAAATCAGGCTACACCGCTGTGAAAAAAGACAGGCGACTGACATACTGTTGGAAATTTCTATTTCCGAAATTTGAAGCTCTTATGTCGTCATGTTCAATCAGTCAGTTAAGTGCCATACGTGATACACGTTTGGGCGATCATATCTCTTTTGAGACATGACTGACTGGGCAGAAGATTATCCCGCAGTCGGTTGCCATTGCTTTCTGCGGTAGACTGCTTGCCAGCTAAGGCGATAGAACCCAATTTGTCCTGCCATTTAACTCAAAGCTGGAGTGGGACGAGATAGATTATATTATTCTATTATATTAAGTATAATTAGAGAGATCAGCTTATTACTTCATAAAAATGAAAAAACAACCCCCCCCACTTTATGCTCAGTGGAAGTTTTAATTATGTTTCCATCTATTAGATTCAGTAACTTAAGAGTTATACGTGATACACGCTTGGGTGATCATGTCTCTTTTGAGACATGACCGACTGGGCAGAAGATTATCCCGCAGTAGGTTGCCATTGCTTTCTGCGTTAAACTGCTTGCCGACCAAAGCTACAGAACCCAATCTGTTCTATTATTTAACCCATACCTTGAGGGAAGAGACACATTAATACCTTTCCCAAGAGTATTTGCGCGTAAGTGATTGCAAGGAATTCGACTGGAATTCGAACTCGGCTTCTCGATTTCTTGCTTGGTAAAATGGTGATCATTTGAATGTAGAAAACAATACGTTTGCTCATTAAAGAGCTCATATGGCGTGGATAAGACAGAAAACTTTGATCATATGCGCGTGGTTTAATTTTACTAATCAGAATCAACGGCCGACTGACGCCAATTCGGTCGGGTTTCAATCCTGGGTTAAAAAGCAATCGGAGTCTAACCGTACAGATGAGCTGTGATACAGCGAAACAGATCTGTCTGCGGATGATTATATACATATATATATATATATATTAGTGATCCACATATAAGCCTGTTTCGCTGTATCACATCTCATCAGTTTGGCTAGACGCGTCCACTTACTTCTAGCCGGGATCGAAACTCGACCGATTTGGTGTTCGTCGGAGTCGCTACTCCCTAAGCCATCGACGCATGGAATCAGCGAAGTGACATTTTAACGTGTTGTTTATAAGCAGTTTATATTCTTCAAACACGTGTAGAAACGTATTTTAGCCAATTTTATTAAATTTATTTACATTTTTTCTTATTGCTTTCCTTGTTACTTTAAACTAAATCTGTTATCTTACTTTTAGATTTCCCCTGCAAGTACTTGCCCTGTCTGCAAATGGACAACGGCAACATGATGCCTGAGACCATGGCTATTTGTAGATATTTGGCCCGTGAACACGGTAAGTTTCTTAATTTTATTTAATAACAATATTCGAATAAATCGTTCAAAGTTTGTACATATGTTGATTTAAGTAATGATTATAGTTCCTTATATATTACTGATTATTTCGACCCCTCGTGCTCAGAGAGGAGACGTCGGATGCCAAAGCTAGTTTTAGTGGCTCTTAAGCCATATTTTGCTATAACTTTATTTTTAAAAACACACTATAATTGACATTTACTTATTAGAAAGATAAATATACTTTACAGAAGAAGTTACATTCACAAAAAACAAAATATTCAATTACTCTTGCATTACCCACCAATATATATATATATATATATATATATATATATATATATATATATATATATATGAAATGAATTGTTTGAACATTATCATTATTTTTATTTTATACAGTTTTTTTATTGTTCAAGCAATTCATTTCAAATTGTCGGTTGGTTATAACCAAGTTTCGTTAAAATTCGTTGATGTCCGTAATATATATATATATATATATATATATATATATATATATATATATATATGTAAAATAAAATAAATTTTCAATATTGAAAATTGTTGAATGAACATTTCAACATGGAATCCCTAAGAGAGATTTCACATATCATCAGCAACGGTACATATTTCAAAACGAAAATAAAAAGAAGAATAAAAATAAAAAAGATAAATAAAAAAATAAATAAAAATTGACGGCGAAGATTTGAGAAATTTACGTCACAAAAAATTTCGGAGGCAAATCAGCCTATTTTTATATTAGCTCTGTAATTTTAATTACATTGAGATCTCCTCCTGCATCATTTTTTTAATATTAAAATTTAATATTAATTCGAGTCAGGTTTTTGGGATTTACCTTCCTACTTTTCCGTTTGGATTAAAGTATTTTAATATATATATTAAAAGTATTTTAATATATATATATAAAAGTTATTTGATATTTACACCTTTTCTTAACATCGTTCTGATCTTTATGATCGCTACTGTTTGTATATATATATATATATATATATATATATATATATATATATATATATATTTTCTTAACATCGTTCTGATCTTTATGCTCGCTACTGTTTGTATATATATATATATATATATATATATATATACAAACAGTAGCGAGCATAAAGATCAGAACGATGTTAAGAAAAGGTGTAAATATCAAATAACTTTTTATTTTAAAGCTTCAAAGAACTTTTTCATCAAGGGAAAAAAGAATATAAAAGTAAGTTATATAATTCAAAAATATAAAGTTCAATAAACTTATTTTGATAAAGTTATAAGAATAATTATATAACATTCGAAAAATATAGATGATCAAAAACACCAGAACGATTAAATATATCCATAAAATTTAATGATTATTTTGCATTATTTAAATTTTTTTTTAGGGTAAGAATATATAAAATCGGGTATTTTACTAAATTACACCGGCTCTTTACTGATTCATGCATTGTAAACATGGCAAAAAATCTGTGACGTCTTTGATACTTAGAAAACTGATAGTCAAGTTACGTTATGAAGATAAACTCTCGATTGGGGATATTTAAAAGATTGTGTGGAAATCTAAAAGTGTTATTCATAATATTTTAAAACTTGAGGAAACTGGATGATGTGGAACTGAGAAACCGCCAGGCAGGTCTAGGAAACCTCCTGCAAGGGAAGACAGATAGAATGGTAAAGAAGAAAAATTAGCTAATGCTAATCTTGGCATTAAAATATCAAGGCACACTATTTCCCGAAGACTTAATAAAATAAATCTGAACAGTCGAGTAGCCTCTACGAAGACATACATTTCTAAAAAGAATCAAATGAGCCGATTGAAATTTGCCACTGAACACCTCATATAGACAGAAGATCAGTGAGATTGTGTTCATTTCAGTAATGAGTCAAAGTTTAACCTGTTCGGTTGTGACGGGAGAAGGTTGTGTTCGACGAAGTCCTAAGGAACGATATTTGCCTCAGTGCACTAAAAGTAGCGTTAAATTTGGATGAGGAAGTGTGATGGTATTTGGCAGGATTTCACTTGCTGATACGGGACCTCTTGTTAGGCTACATGGTGAAATTGACACAACTGTATACAAAGTGATATAGAAGAAACATGTTGTACCTAATCTGAAAACTGCAATTAATCGACCAGCTGTATTTATGCATGTTAAGGTGCCATGTCACACAGCAATGTCTGTGTGACATTTCTTTCTGAGGAGAATGTTACTGTTATGGGGAAGCATGCTCAAAGCCCAGAAATGAATCCTATTGAGAATGTTTGGAAGTTACTAAATAAAAGTGCTAAGGAGAAGAATCCAACAAACGTCGATGAACTATGGACTAATTTGAAAGGAAAATGGGAGAAAATATCTTTGAATGAATGCAAGGTATTAATTCTCTCACGTAGCAAAAGATGTCAAGCTGTTATTGAAAGTAAAGGTTTTCACATCAAGTACTAACGAATTATGAACGATATTTTAATTTACATATAATGTATCTATTATAATAGTATGATTTTGTTAATCGTTCTGATGTTTTTGATCATCTATTTGTTTTTAATGTTATATAGTTATTCTTATAAATTTATCAAAATAAGTTTATTGAGCTTTATATTTTGGAATTATATAATTTACCTTTATATCCATATTTTTCCTTCATAAAATGTTCTTTGAAGCTTTAAAATAAAAAGCTATTTAACATTTAAACTTTTTCTTAACATCGTTCTGATCTTTATTCTCGTTACTATATATATTATATATATATATATATATATATAAAGCATAGTGATAATTCACGTATACTGTCTTAATATGTATGTTGCTTTCTACATCACGTGATGTACACATCTCGCGACGGACGCATCTCGCGACTGGCCGAGGCCAGTCTGAAATATCAAATATATATATATAATCATAGAAATAAATAAATACTGTCAAAAACATACATTTTTAACATACAACTTTTTAGTAGTTTTTCCTATATATATATATATATATATATATATATATATTAAGTAATAAATTTCAAATCACTTCATCTGGGGAATAGTCTATTTCAGCAGACGAAGATGTCATACGTCCTTCTTGTTAACCCCGTTTTGAACTGGGTTCATGTCGGAAGTACAAATTTCATCAGACGAAATGCACAACACAAGGGCATTGAGAAATTATAATTAAGATAAAAATCTTCCACCCTCTTGTTTCGTGGCTTTCGTTTGATGCAAATTGTATTTCAGACACGAATTCAGTCTACAACGGGGTTTGACAAGAAAAGCCACTGACATTTCGTCTGTCAAATAAGACTATTTCCCAGATGAGTTGATTTGAAATCTGATGTTTAATAAATATTTACTTTGTAAATATTGATTTCTTTTTGAGGATCTCTTTTAATATTTTATTATCTTTAATATTGCGAGAGCCAAATTGCATTATCCACCAAAGAAAATTTTTCATATCATGGTTTGTTTACCTCACTAAATATATATATATATATATATATATATATATATATATATATATATATATATTAAAGAAATAAAAGTGTGCAGCGTGATGTTACACATTGTAAATATATTAAAAAGCGAAGCAACCGGTTTCGCTCCCGCTCTTCAGGCCATTAGTCGAAAGGATAAATAATCAGAAAAGTAGATATAAATATATAATTCTGTTTAATTAAAAACTGAATATCTACTTAAATACGAGTATCTATAAAAAGATAATGTTCAAACAATCATTTCAAATTGTCGGTTGTTTATAACCAAGTTTCGTTAAACTTCGTTAATTTCCGTAACATGATGATTATCGTAAATGATCAGGCCGGTAGATATAAATATATAATACTGTTTAATTAAAAACAGAATATTTACTTAAATACGAGTATCGATAAAAAAACAATGTTCGAATAAATAATTTGATATATATATATATATATATATATATATATAGTCATCCGCAGACAGATCTGTTTCGCTGTATCACAGCTCATCAGTACGGTTAGACTTCGATATCTTTTAACCCAGGATTGAAACCCGACCGAATTGGCGTCAATCGGCGAATCTATCTCTGAGCTATGTGCGCTTGGTAGAAAAAGGCAGACTTTTTAGCGTATACATTATCATTATGCACACCCAATAGCCAGAGTGCTCTAATTCATTACTTCATTACGGAATGAGCGATGCATACATGCCAGAGTAGCTACTGTTTTACAAAGTCTACCATTCTTCCAGAGTGCTCAATCAGAGTGTGAGAGCGTAAATATATATATATATATATGCTCCAAAGTAATTGAACCCCGAAGATAATTAACTTAAAAAATTGTTTCTTTTTTCCAGATGAACAACAGTCCTTAAAAGTTGTATATTCATTAGGAAAAAAAGATTTTTAAAAGAATTACAACTATTTCTCTAATATTTTTGAGACCTTGAATAAGTTCTCGCTGTTGTCTAACAGATGGCGTTATCAGAACTGTGTGCGTCTAGTTTCAGATGGTAACGCATCTATAAACAAACTTGAAATTCAGTGTATATCATTTCCTCGAAGTTTAAATACTTTTGCTTTTCATAGCGTAAAACATGTCGGATATCCTGCCAAAGAAAATGTATTTGCCTGGGAATTTTACTGCACAACTTTATTCAAAACCAATCTGCAGCTGAGGCACACAGAATTCTTGTTGAGACTTACGCCGACCATGCTCTGTCGGAAACAAGATGCAGAGACTGGTTCTGTATGTCGTTCGAGTCAGTTATACATAACTCGAGTTTCTTTAATTGTTCGAGTATGATATTCCTAACTCGAGTTGTGCTTAAAAAGTAGACAGAGTACGAATTGGTAGTCTCGAACAATCAGAGCGTATCATGCAGAAGCAACATGGCGGCGCCCATAGTTCTTCGCATAGCCATAGATTCTTTTCAAATATAATATTATTCTACTTTACTTACACGATAATTCTTATTTTATTTGACATTCATAAGTATGGTTAGATATATATGATTTTGAAATGATTTCTTTGAACATTATTTTTTATCTATACTCATATTTAAGTAGATATTCTGTTTATATCAAACAGTATGATATTTTTATTTCTACCGGCCTGATTATTTACGATAAATTTTTGTTACGAAAATGTATGTTCATTTTAAAATTGTCGGTTGCTTATAACCAGTTTCCTTAATCTTTGTTAATTTCCGTAACATGTTTACATTTGTTGACATTATGATACATTTTAGAGGAGAGATGGTTATTACGATGAATCGGAAACTGTGTTTACAATGTTGGTCATTTGTGGTTGAGAGGTCTAAGATGCGCCAAGTCGATTGGCGGCTTCTTCTATGTGGATAGGGGTGGCAGATTCGAATCCAGCCAAAAGACACACATTTTCATAACAAAAATTTATCTTAAATAATCAGGCCGGTAGAAATAAATATATAATACTGTTTGATTATAAACAGAATAAATACGAGTATCGATCAAAAATAATGTTCAAACAAATCATTTCGAAATTGTCGGTTGTTTATAACCAGTTTCGTTACTCTTTGTTAATTTTCGTATACATACGATTGTTTTTGGCATCCTTATGGTTTTGCAATCGCCGAATATTAGTGTCAAACTGTCGTACGTTTGTGGTAAGTAGACATTTCACAACTGAAATCAACCTATAAAACGAAAATTTTTTCAAGATATTTTTATATCTGTGCATAACACCCATCCGTAATTTTTGCATAATATTTTTAAAATATGCGTATTATACATGGGAAAATACGGTAAAATCAGCGGAAATAATAACTGAGCAACAACTAATATAAACATGATGAGAGAAAAGCCCATATATTTAATAAAGTGTTCAAGTATCGAATAAATTTATATTCGGTTGTTAAGTAGATATAATTATGCCAGATGTAATTGTGTAGAGGGTGCTAAGAAGTCCCTCAAACAAATAATAAAAAGAAAATGCACTACAAATGAAGTAAAATAAACTTTTGTTTATTTTTGTAAAAAAAATAAAAGAAATATTTTTTTTATTCAAATTATCCGTAAAACTGTAAAAAAAAAAAAAAAGAAAGAAAGAATGGAACTGGGAATGTGAGAAGGAAAGGTAGGACGATGTGTAGCGAGCGAGATGAGAAAAAGAGAGGGTGAAAGAAAGTTCACTGATACGGATTTTGCCTGTTGTGTGAACTGCTGGATTCTCTCTGTGTGTATGCTCGAAGCTGTTCGTGTGCCCTTTGATGTCAGCTTGTCGCGGTTCTCCCTCTGGTTTGTTGCGAGTTTCTACTTTCTTTATATCTGAATGGTGAGGCACATTAAGAAATGGGTTTCTTATGTCGAGCCCTGATTGGTCAATAAATCATATTTTCAACCACGTGGTGTGCTTTCCACTACGTCCGAGCTTTTGGTTGCGCCGTCCTTGTTTTTGACCCCACAGGGTATGGTAAGGGGTGAATTCCCGCGCAATTGTATTTTTTTAGATACACGTGGTGTGAATTAATTTTTATTGTGTGTGTGTGTGGAAAATAAAATAAGAAACAGCACAATTGTTTTAATTATTTTCATGTCTATTAAACTAAAGAAATAATAAACTCATAATTATTGAATCAGGGAAATAATATTTTATAATTTAGGTTTCTACCCCAAGAGTCCCATGGACATGTTCAGGTGTGACTATATCTGCGACTGCTTCTACGAAATCATGCACGATTACATGAGGTACTACCACTGGAAGAACGGACGCTTCAGGGTGAGTCATTTTATTAAAATCTGATCAACATTTCATATCGACATCTTTCAACACAATATCTATAGAAATGGATGAGCAAAGAGGCTATAGTAAAATGATCATTAAGACTAAAAGACATTAGCTAAGACGAGTGTCGAGTGCTTTGTAAATATAGACAGCTGCTATGAAATCATGCACGATTACATGAGGTACTTCCACTGGAAGAACGGACGCTTCAGGGTGAGTCAGTTATTTCGAATCTGCTCAACATTTCATATCTACATCTTTCAACACACTATCTATAGAAATGATAAGTAAAGAGGCTATAGAAAAATGATCATTAAGACTAAAAAACATTAGCTAAGACGAGTGTCGAGTGTATTTTTAAATAATCACTATTTCTATGAAATAAAGGAAGATTTTTAATAATATATCAATATATTTATCTGTTTATTTTTATATGTTTATACCTATATCAATCTGACAATATCTATATTTATATATCCATGTATTTTTTATCTATCTATCTATCTATCGATCTATCTATCTATCTCAGTCTGTTCACATCTATTTATCTCATTCTGTTCATATCTATCTATCTATCTATCTATCTATCTATCTATCTATCTCATTCTTTTCATATCTATCTATCTATCTATCTATCTATCTATCTATCTATCTATCTATCTATCTATCTACACTCCTGTGCAAATTAATTGAAACAAAACGATTAATATTTTCTAGGATCTTTCACTCTTTATCTGATCACGTATACATTATCTCTTGGCGTAATTTTATTTATCTGACCGCATTTTCTTGTACGTTTTGGACTGACGCATCTAAGTTGTTTCTTCGCTTTGTTGAAATGACTGACAGTTGATAGACTTTCACCAACAATATCCGCGATCTCTTTGCAAGTCTTGCCAGTGTGTTTCTGCAGCGTTAAACTTTTCGTAGGCTTCCTCAGAGTAACGTCCGTCACAGACAAAGGCTATCGAACAAGTAATCGATAGTCGAGATAATAGTGTCTGAGAGTGATAAAAATTTGATTAAATCAAGGCTAACATAATATAAGGATAAATTAATTTCATCATGCATCCTGAAAATGACCTAATCTGAGGAAAACATTGAAATCGATTACACCCTGTCACTCCAGTGGGTCTAAAACTGATCATATGGTGAAAGAAAGGGAACCAAAGCAGTTGTTTCAATTAATTTGCACAAGTGTGTATCTATCTAAGGATGAATAATACTGAGGTCGAAATAAAGAAATTGGGGGGCCGAATTCAATACAGTTGAGTTTGTGTTACGGTGCGCTTCCTCTTACGATATAATTATCTGCAGGAGGCACTTGTACGACAGCTACTAGTCAGGCAATAAGTAACGTCATATTACCGTTCGGACTATTTTATTTCTATTTACTGATTATTAACCCATACCTAGCACATATGTTCTTGTTATACTAACAGACTGCTTTGAATCTCCCTTCTGTGTTCCGTGTCTTACTTCCGACCAAACTGGTCACTACAGCTTTGCGACGAAGATCCACGACAATTCTCATATTGGTAAATAGTAATTAGTAAGTATTACTTCATGACAATAGAAAACAGATCCCTCACTTTAGGTCCAACGGAAGCTTTAAATGTATTAATTTCCGATTATATTAATTTGTACTAATTCTCGGGGGATCAGTTTATTACTTCATGACAATAGAAAACAGATCCCCTACTTTATGCCCAGTAGAAGTTTCAATTATGTTTCTTTGATATTCAGTCAGTCAGTTAAATGCCATACTTGATACACGTTTGGGCGATCATGTCTCTTTCGATCCATGACTGACAGGGCAGAATATTTCCCGCACTAGGTTGTCATTACTTTCTGCGGTAGACTGGTTGCTACCCGAGGATTTAGAATCCAATCTGTTCTACTATTTAACCCATAGCTAGAGAGAGAAGACAGATTATATTATTGTCATGGTGCCCTTCTATGAGGAATGGACTCTTCCTCTTACTATATAATTACTGGCAGTTAACGGCAGTTAATGACGTAGCTAGTATGCAGTTAAAGCCAACTACTCGTCAGGCAATAAGCAGCGTAAATGTACCGTTCGGACTTACTTATTTCTATTTACTGATTATTAACACTTACCTTGTACTTATTTTGTTTTGTTTTATACTTGTTTTGTCCCAACAACTCCACAACAAATTGGCGACGAAGATCCAAAACAACTCTCATATTGGTAAATAGTAATTAGTAAGTGGTCAGTTTAATACTTCATGACAATAGAAAACAGATCCCTCACTTTAGGTCCAACGGAAGCTTTAAATGTATTCATTTCCGATTATATTAATTTGTACTAATTCTCGGGGGATCAGTTTATTACTTCATGACAATAGAAAACAGATCCCTCACTTTATGTTCAACGGAAGCTTTAAATGTATTCATTTCCGATTATATTAATTTGTACTAATTCTCGGGGGATCAGTTTTTACTTCATGACAGTAGAAAACAGATCCCTCACTTTCGGTCCAACGGAAGCTTTAAATGTTCTTGCTAGACTAATACACTGTTTTGAACCTACCTACTTTGCTCCGTGTCTTACTTCTGACACCAGTCACGACAAATTTGCGGCGATGTTTTGCCACAACCACTCCGTAACAAACTGGCGACGAAGATCCACAAAAGTTTCTTATGTTACATTAGGAAAGGCATGAAACATTTTTCTATTCTCATTTATGGATAAACCGGATGATAGATTGGATTTTATAGACGTGGTTGGGAAGCATTTGAGGAGAATGATGACTCTGTATTCTAACAAGCCAGTATCAGGCTCCGTCAAAGATATCTTGCCAAAGACACCCCACTAAAGCTAGGTTGCAGTATGTGTGGGATGTCTATGACCCAAATGGAGTACGTGCATTGTTGTCTCCGAATGAGAAATTGGGGGGCCGAGTTCAAATTCAAGTTGAATGTATTGCATTCACTTTTGCATAAATATTCCTGGGAAAGTTATTAATTCATACGTTCTCCTTCTAGCTATGGGTTGAATTGCAGAATAGATTAGGTTCTATTGTCTTGGCTGGAAATCAGCATACCTCAGAAAGTAATGGGAACCTACTGCAGAAAAATTTATCAGTCATAGATAAAAAAACAAGATCGTTTAAGCGTGCATCACATATGGCCATAAACTGATATCAATTATGTTCCTATCTATCTATCTATCTATCTATCTATCTATCTATCTATCTTCCAAATTGACGCTATGTTTATCGGTTCATATCTATCTATCTATCTATCTATCTATCTATCTATCTATCTATCTATCTATCTATTTTTACTTGTTTATATCTATCTAAATATCTATCTGTTTCAGTCTGTTCATATCTATCTATCTATCTATCTATCTATCTATCTATCTATCTATCTATCTATTTTTGCTTGTTTATATCTATCTAAATATCTATCTGTTTCAGTCTGTTCATATCTATCTATCTATCTATCTATCTATCTATCTATCTATCTATAAAATCGACGCTAGGATTATCGGTTCATATCTATCTATCTATCTATCTATCTATCTATCTATCTTTTCAGCTCTTTCTCTCTCTCTTTCTCTTTTATATATATAGCTTCGTCGTTCTTATGGAGAGCCGGGTATGTCAAAAGATTTCAAAATATACATACCATAGCTATCAAATTTCCAGTGTAAAAAAGAAAACAAAATCAAATCTATAAATATAAAAATGGATATATCTGTCCGTCTCTGTGTGTCTATTAATGTTTGTGTTTCTCTATTATAACGTACCCTACTCCTCCCAAAACTCTTCGTTCAATTTCAACCAAAACTGGGTCACTTGTCTATCATGACATGGACCTTTCATTTACGCAAAAATCTTTCCATTCGATTTCCAGATAAAGCAGACATCACTCAAACGCTTAGAATTTACGAACTTCTTTCCTCCGAGACGCCTTATGCAAATTCAACCAAAATCGGGTAAATTGTTGATGAAGATCCGAACCTTTGATGTAAACAAAATAAATTTCGAATTAATGTATAGGGTTCGTCAAAAATCAACGACAAAGAAAATTTCAGGTGGTTCTTTGAACACTTTCATGTCTTTCTCCAAGACACTTTAGTCTGATACCTTGATATTCGAACAAAAATTTCAATTGACACAGAGGGTGTGGCAAAGATTAGTGTAAAATTGTCTTTTTGCGATCGATTATTTCTCCGAAACGGTATTCCAACAAAAATTGGGTCATTTTTGTCAGTTATACCTTATCATATGCCATAACAATTTCAGGTTTTCTACAAGGTGCCAACCCCTCCTACATTACAGGGACAATGCTTTCACTTCGTGATAATGTCATCGCATCATATTACAGGCCTTCGTACCCCAAGTTCTTCCAATTGTATGTACATCATTCCAGTTTATTGGCAAAGTTGACTAAGCATGAATCCTCGTTTTACAAATACAGCAAAAACCAGTACTTTTTTTTTGTTTGTTTTGTTTTTGTTGTATTCCAACAAAAACAAAACAAACAAAAACAAAGTACTTTCAAAACGTTTAGTTGTATTCCAACAAAAATCACGTCTTTTTTGTAACTTCTAACTTACCATATGCTATAACAATTTCACATTTTCTACAAGGAGCTAACCCCTGCAACGTTGCAGGGACAATGCATCCACTTCTGCGTCACAAAGTCATCGCATCACATTATAAGCTCCCTCAACGCCCGCCTCTATTCTTTCAATTTTACATACAACATTCCCGTTTATTGGCAAAATTGACCAAGCATAAATCCACTTTTACAAATACAACAAAACCAATACTTACTTCGTATTTTTTAACTTACACGTCACGGCAACCTGATACTAAAGCTTTTTAAATAAACACTTGACCTTACTATTTCAATATAACCACTAAAATCCCGAGAAACGCTGGGCTATACAACTAGTGATTTATAAAATCAAACTTTAGGTTTGTTGTTGCAGTTTTATTGATAGTAGTTGTTGTGAAATGGTGAGGTTTTTCTATAGAAAATGGCTTTTGTCAAGACGATAATTGTAAAGCTACTGAATGAAAAGAGATGATTGTAACATCAGAGCAGCTACTATTCTTCGAGTATTTTACTTCTCTACTGCTGCCATTTATGGCCAGGTGCCCCTGCCGTTCTCCTCAGTGTTCTTGACAAGCTCCAAAGGAGAGTTTGTAATGTGATAGCTACTGATCTGGCGACTCGACTGCAACAACTTCCCCATCGTCGAAATGTGGCCTCCCTCTGTCTCTTCTATAAATACTTTCATGGCTTCTGCTCGGATGAGTTTAAGTCACTGATGCCTCCTCAACAAGTGTTTACCCGTGCAACCAGACTGGCAACTGGGTCCCACCCATTCACAGTCAGGTTAGCCAAATGCAGACGACAATTCTACTCCTGCAGCTTCCTCTCTCGCACTTCCCGCCTGTGGAACTCACTCCCGTATTCTTGCTTTCCTGACGGCTACAACCTCCAGAAATTTAAATGCAAAGTTAATACTCATCTACTAACCACTGGCCTCTAGCTCTCTCCCCTCCCCTGTATAACCTTCCCTATCTCTCCACCTATGTATCTGTCATCGCACCTGCTTTCTCAGCTTTCTATTGTTCCTTTCTAACTAGCTTGTACTCCTCACTCTTTTCTAATTAATCTTTTTACATTTATGTAACCCCCTGCACATCAGTGGACGTTTCTGCCTTGCTCGGGGTGAAATGATTAAAAAAAAAAAAAAGTTTGGCATCTCATGTTGAATTTTTTAGATGTGCAGACGATGAACTATATCGACCATTCCAACAGGTGTATTCAAAGGAAAAAAAACAAATGTTTTTGGTTGCATGTCTGGCTTTAGAACAAACAAATTAGACCATCGACAAATGTTAGCAGGTTGGACTACACAAAAAAAAACTATCAAAATGGTCCTGGGCATGACGGTAAACTGTATCTGATATCAAGACCTCTGATTGGGAGGTTGTGAGGAGTATGGAACCAACTCTTGTTCCCAGATCCACCATGACCCGGAGTGGTAGCATCAGTTAGTGTCCCAGGTATGGGCAAATAGTTAACCGAACACCCCAAACAATATAAAATACTACCCTGCATTTTAAAAAAGTTAATGTTTACCTCAAGCAGAAACAATAATAGCAACCTCGTATTGTGTAGAAATTGATTATATGCACTAATAATTAAAACGGAGACATCAATATTGCAGTTATATGCATAAGATTCTATGTTGATGTGTATTCGAGGGAAAAAAAACAAATGTTTTTGGTTGCATGTCTGGCTTTAAAACAAACAAATTAGACCATCGACGAATGTTGGCAGGTTGGACTACACTTCTGCGTCACAACGTCATCGCATCAAAGCTCCGGCAACGCCCGCCCCCATTCTTTCAATTTTACATACATCATTCCTGTTTATTGGCAAAATTGACTAAGCATGAATCCTTGTTTTACAAATACAACAAAAACCAGTACTTTCTTAGTATTTTTTTTTAACTTACACGCCACGGCAAACTCATACTGGAGCTTTTTGAAGAAGCAATTGACCTTAACACTTCAACATAACTACTAAAACCCCGAGAAACGCCGGAATATACGGCTAGTAGCTTATAAATTGTATTAAATTAAACCAAAGAAAAATCCTCCTGTCACTTTTCATTCTACCTTGTCTGTCTTCTTTTCCAG
The DNA here is from genome assembly GCA_037127315.1 of Ascarosepion bandense. Lineage (NCBI taxonomy): Eukaryota > Metazoa > Mollusca > Cephalopoda > Sepiida > Sepiidae > Ascarosepion > Ascarosepion bandense. The sequence goes on along the minus strand of JBBBDQ010001031.1, from coordinate 1,173,814 downwards.
TACAACATGAATGACTACGGCTTCGGAGGTGACAGCATGTGCAGCAACTACGACGTAAGTGAAATTTATTTGAACTAAAAAAATCATTAATCTTATGTTTTCCTAACTTATAATGTCATATAGTTAATTTCGTTTCTTAAGAAGTGATGGATTTTTTATTTATTAATCTGATTTTATTCCTGAGATATTATTTTTTAGCGTGTGCACATATTTGAGTAGACGTTCCGTTTAAATAGTATAGATAAAGCATCAGCACGCATATGGTTGGCTACTAAATATAACTTTTAATTTATTCAAAAATATTTTGTAATGATTTGTAACACGTGACATGATGCATAATTTTTTTTGGTTAGTTTTTGATCCCGTCGTCTAGGTTAGGTTAGGTTAGGTTAGGTAGATTAGGACTTCTAGGCCTTGAGGCCTCTCGTGTGTTCCTTCTTAAATCCCCTCTCCCCTCTCTTAGCGTTGTGGCATGGCCGAGATGGAGAGAAAATAAATTATATCCATCTCTAATCAAACTCATATTTTAATTTTAATAGTGTTTTATCCTTTTCAATAAGGCTTTTAAATTCCGTAAGAGTTTTTGCCAATTTTATGTGTGATGGTAGTGCATTCCAATACTTTGTGACTCTGTTACAAAAAAAAGTTTTGTCTAATATTAGTTCTACTGTGCTGGGTTATTATTTTTAATTCGTGTTGTAGAATAGTCAGATATAGCGAAGAAATTCTTATTAGTGTGGTCATTAGAATTAGTCTTATTAGTGTGGTCAGTAGAATGGAATATCTTGAAAACATTTATCAAGTCCCCCCGTCAGTCTTCTATATTTCAGTGATGGTAATTTCAATTTTCCTAACCTATCCTCATATTTAATAAATTTTAACGACGTCAACAATTTTGTTGCTCTTTGAACTCTAACGAAGTAACCTTCTTAAAATATAGAAAAAAAAATCTTGAATTATTCCTGACACTTTTTCTTTCTAGATAATTTTGCTTTCAATATATTATGACTAATAAGCTTAATGAAAATGTGTTGACAACGAAGTAAACTCCTTAGCATGCAAAACATCTTGAATGACCTTTTTGCTTTGTAGATAATTTTACTTTCAATATATTGTTACTAAAAAGCCCAATGAATATATGTTGACTTGTTCGTCTAACGAAGTAACCTTCTTAGAATATAGAAAAAAAATCTTGAATTATTCCTGACATTTTTTCTTTCTAGATAATTTTGTTTTCAATATATCGTTACTTATAAACCCAATAAAAATGTGTTGACCTGTTCGTCTAACGAAGTAACCTCATTAGAATATATATATAAAAAAAATCTTGAATGATCCTTATTATTTTTCTTACAGATAATTTTATTTCGCGATATAGCTACTCATGAACCCAATGAAAATATGTTGACCTGTTCGTCTAAAGAATTAACCTCCTTAGAATACATATAAAAAAATCTTGACTTATTCCTGATTCATTTTATTCCCAGATAATTTTGATTTCACAATATTCTAACTCATAAACCCAATGAAAATGTGTTGACCTAGTCGTCTAAAGAAGTAACCCCTTAGAATATAAAAAAAATTTGGATTATTTCTGACTCTTTTACTTCCCAGATAATTTTGCTTTCAATATATCGTTACTCATAAACCCAATGAAAATGTGTTGACCTGGTCGTCTAACGAAGTAACCTCTTTAGTATATATATATATATATATATAATTATTTACAAGGCAAAGGTACATGACTCAAATGGTCAAAATAAAATATATTTGGGCTCAACTAAAGACACCTTTAAGACTAGGTGGTTTAATCACAGGTCTACATTAAAAATTGAAACATTAAAAAAACTATACAAAATTGGCTAGCCACGTGTGAAAATTAAAATCAAAATAAGAAAAAGACCCAGACATAACGTGGAGTATTGTAAAAACAGCCAAGCCTTACAACGGTGCAAAAATATGTAGACTGTGCCAAGAAGAAAAATTAGAAATTATGATATTCCCAAACAAAAACGAACTGTTAAATGAAAAACAGGGAAATTATGACTAAATGCATCCACACTAAGAAATACCTCTTAGGTTCATACAACCATGGATGATAACGCCATAATTTGTTTTAATTTAAAAATTGCGCGTTCATAAATTCCATGACACGTGAGCCTTTAAATAAAGGACTGTTACAAGAGCTTTCTTAAAAAGCAAAACGGTAAACGGTAAAATATGTTATTAAAAATCTCCTGAAGACACAACTCATGGTAGGTAGCGAAATAACTCGTTTAAAATTGGAATATATATATATATATATATATATATATATATATATATATATAATTTTGCTTTATTTTTCCTTTTTTTCTTTCAGGATAATTTTCTTTCTGCATATTGTAACTCTTAAGCCCGATGAAAAAGATTACAATGAAGCAATATTCGAGTAATCTTAGTATAAGGGTACTAACTGTGAAAAAGGGCCATTTTTGCATGAAATTCTAACATGCGATGAGAAATGAATGCACTTCCACGACAGAAAGACAGTAGGCCAGTGTTTAGGTGCAAGTGAATCACTAAAATAATATCAAAATGGTCCTGGGCATGACGGTAAACTGTATCTCATATCAAGGCCTCTGATTGGGAGGTTGTGAGGAGTATGGAACCAACTCTTGTTCCCAGATCCACCCTGACCCGGAGTGGTAGCATCTGTTAGTGTCCCAGGTATGGGTAAATAGTTAACCGAACACCCCAAACAATATAAAAAACTACCCTGCATTTGAAAAAAGTTCATGTTTACCTCAAGCAGAAACAATAATAGCAACCTAGTATTGTGTAGAAATTGATTATATGCACTAATAATTAAAACGGAGACATCAATCAGATCGGCCCAATTCTACTGAACGACAAAAAACGGTACGCTTATCAATCAAATGCCCAAAAACTGCATAGGCTCAATCATAAAATTAAGACTTATCTAAACTTATTTATAAATTGAACTTTGTCTCTGTGTGTGTGTTCGTTACCTATAGACTCCGAAACGGCTGAACCGATTTTCTTGAAAATTTACACAGTTATACTATAAGCGTCTGCGAGTATCCTTAGCTAGGTTTTGTGTCGAGGTACCCTCGATAAATATCGAAAATCGATAATTAAAAAAATCGGGTTATAGAAGGAGTGGTCCGATTTTAATCAAATTTGATACACTCATAGACAAAGACATAAGAAACAATATTTAGAAGTTTCAAGGTTACAGTAATCACAATAGAGCAGAAAATCGATAATATATATATAAAAGGCAAGATGTTTGTGTGTGTATCTGTTTATCTGCCTCTATGTCTGTATTTTTTTCAGCCCTTTTATTTTAGTTTTTGCTTCGGGTTTGGCTCTAAGTAGGTATAATTGTAGTTCTTAGTCTCAGCCATGATATCATTTACTCAGAGGATTTATTTAGCCTTCAAATTTCAGTTTTCGACGAATAAAACTTATTTGATATCGATACCAGGAAATCAAAATTTGACTTACATCCATTCATTGTTCTTTCAGTCTACGGTTTCGCTTTAACTGGAAACAAGTATTGCTTTTTAGTCTTTCGTGCCAACGTCCAAAGTATCTGAGCTCCAGGATATTGGATTAGTTTTAAAGCTTTCATTACACCCGAGCAACGCCGGGCTCTGCTGCTAGTACTTTATATATTGACAATGGTCATCTGCCAGAAATATAGTTTTATCTTGAAGGATAAGGATTTTAATTTTTTTTAAATTTTTTTTTTATTCGATTTGAATTTTATTAACCTAATTCATTTTTGATTCTTGATTTTTTTTCTTCAGAATTACATGTACTGGAGATATATGAACACCTTCAATAGGATCATGCCTTTCATGGAGAGGACTCTGAGCATGCGCAATGGAGGAAGCCACTTCTTCATGGGTGACATGGTAAATTTCTACATCATTTACAAAACATGAAAATTTAATTCCCGAAATTACCTATATATGCAGATGATGCAACAGTTTATAGGCCCGTCAGTTGAGGGCCATAAGTGTTAACCACACGTGCGATCATGTCTCTTACGATACATGACTGACTATGCAGATTTTCGCGCAATATTTTGTCATTTAATTATACGCGTCAGTCAGTTAAGGGCCATACATGATACACGCTTTGGTCGATCATGTCTCGAAAGAGACATGACTGACTGGGCAGAGGATTATCCCGCAGTAGGTTGCCATTTCTTTCTGCGGTAAAGTGGTTGCCAGCCAAGTCTATAGAACCCAATCTGTCCTGCCATTTAACTCATAGCTGGACAGAGAAGATATAGATTATATTACATTATTATTTTAAGTGAGGGATAAATTTATTACTTTATAACAATAGAAAACAGATGCCCCACTTTATGCCCAGCAGAAGCTTTAATTATGTTTCCAACTATTATTTTCAGTCTGTCAGTTAAGTGCAATCCGTGTTACACGCTTTGGGCGATCATGTCTCGAAAGAGACATGACTGACTGGGCAGTAAATTGTGATTGCTTTATGTGGTAGACTGGTTGCCAAGCAAGACTATAGAATCCAATCTGTCTTATTATTTAACCCATAACTGTAGAGAAGAGACGGATTAATGAATGCAAGGAATTCACCTGGAATTCGAACTCGGCACCCCTGTTTGTCGTTCCGAGTCGATATTTATTGCACCACAACGCACATTTCTAGAACTAGGTGCACTTAAAAATTCTGGATGACCAGAAACTAACAGTTCATCTCTCCTTTGAGCCAAGCCAGTTAGCTCAATAGGGACTAGCTTGTAATCTTTAATAGATTTTTAATCGTTTCACCGTAAGCCGGGCGCCACTTGTGCGTAGAGGGCTACATGAGAGGAGAGTGAACGTTTCAGCAGGAGGAGAGCGAAGAGAGACGAATCGGTTACAGCGGGTGTCAGAGAAAGGGCAAAGAGAAGTATGGGAATACCGGTGTGAAGACAGTCGGGGGTTGAGTGAGAAAGGAAAAAAAACAAGGTACAAAAGGTGACGGGGAAAGAACTATAGAAGGACTGGTGTCAAGTAGATAAGAAATGAGAATTGCATTTAAATTCTTGGTGGTTGTAGCCATCAGGGAAGTAAGTATACGGAAGGGAGTTCCACAGGCGGGAAGTGCGAGAAAGTAAGCTTCTGGAGTAAATGTGGCGGCTGCATTTAGTTGATTTAACTGTAATCATCATCATCATCATCATCATCATTCTGTGTCCTCGGCTGAGATAGAACTCACTAAACCTTCCAGTATTTCCTATATGTCATAGCTCCTGTAAGGTCTTCCTTGGTGATAGATGTATCTCTATATATCCTGCCTGGAAAGGTTAACTTACGAGATCGATTGTGAGATGATGGGTGCCGCCATAATACAAACGATGAAACAAGTTCATCTGTGGCACGTGCGCAATGCCCAGCAAACTGGACACGTCTCTTTTGAACTAAGATTGATACTCTTGGTAGGTATCCATATATCATTTCTAGAGTTGGGTGGTTTCGCCATGAAAGATCAAGTACTCTTTTGAGAAGATGAGTATGACATCCATCTAAACGGCGCTGTTGTTTTGTTGAAAGAGTCCAACTTTCAGATCCATAGAGTAAGATTAGTTTAATAAGTGCGCGAAAACTTGGATTTTGATCTTACGATTGGATTTCCATATCTTATCCATTTTAACTGTAAAGGGGTGGGACCTTGTTACCAGTCTGGTTGCTCGAGCAAATTCTTGTTGAGGGGGCAGCAGTGAGGTAATCTTGTCGAAGTAGAAGCCACGACAATATTTGGAAAACCATGAAAATTTATTGTGTTCTACTTGGTTTATAACATTTAAGATCTTTTTTAATCGATTATATAACACTTCACTCAATAAATCCCGGGCCTAAGTAATAAAACATCTACTTTTAGGCAAAATTCGACTTTATTCATCATCTAAGGAGATACACTGATTTTGATGCTTCTCTAACAATTCAATGGATTTTTGCAGAACGATTTGTCTTTGGCCTTCAAATATGCCTTGCTCCTTCATTGGAGCCAAATCCCTTTCTGGAGTATTCTTTTGAGGTCTGTAGTTGTTGGGGACCCAGATCTGGAGAACAGAGTGGATGCGGAAGCAATTCGAAATGCAATTCATGTAATTTTGCCATCGTTGCGATCGACTTGTGACACGATGTGTTGTCTTGATGAAAGATCACTTTTTCTTCATTTTTGGCCGTTTTTTTTTGCGATTTCTTCCTTCAAACCCACCAATAATACTATATAATATTCGCTGTTGATGGTTCTTCCTTTCTCAAGGTAATCGATGAACAAAATAATTTGCGCAATCCAAAAACCTTGCCTGTTGGTATTTGCGTCTTTCGTTGTTTTTAACAGCTTTCACCTGCTACTGTCTACTCAGCTAACTGCCAATTTATCTCCACAGTGAAGTAGTGGCTCCATGTTTTATCTATTGTAACATATTTACGGAAATAAACTCTTTCTTATTGCGTTGAAACAGTTGCAAACAACGTTCTGAATCGTCGACGTGTTGTTTTTTTGATCGATTGTGCGCAAACGCGGCACCCAATTTGAACCCAGCTTTCTCATTGACAAATGTTCATGCAAAATGGTGAATACACAACCTTCTGATCCGTTCAACTCCTCTGATATCACATGCAACTTCAATTTACGATCCGCCAAAACGAGTTTGTGAATTTTTACGGTGTTTTTCGGGACAACTGCCGATTTTAAGCGACCTGAGCATCTGGCATTATTTGTTTCTGCACGACCGCGTTTAAAGTCAGCGTACCACCTCTTAATCGTTGTTTCAGACAGAGCAACGCCCGAATAAGACTTATGGAGCCATTGCTTTGCTTGAACCGGATTTTCTCCATCAGAAAGGAATGTCTTATCAGCACAGAAAATTCAGATTTTTCTATTGTTTGTAAATTTTGCAACAGTTGCTTCACTTATATAACTGTAATTTGTAAACTAATAATCTGATTATGCTTAAATTTTGTTACGTGGCATTTGAATGTTAGTAGTTCATACAAATCTTATGAATTTTTTATTAGTGACGCCATCTACATGTCAGGCTCGGGACTATTTGAATGATATGTTATTTGTTTAAACTTTCAATAGATTTTTTAAAAAGTTACATGAAAATTTCAAACTTTATTTCTTTGACACTGGTGTTAATGCCCTACCTAAAAATGATATTTGATTTTCTATAGTTATATAGTGTTTATTATCTGCTCTCATAGTCATATTCAAAATGTCCGCAGTTGGTGCTCTCTTGCGCTGAAAAGTGGGTTTAGGTATTTCTATGTTCGTTTTAGTTTCAATTTTATTTTATGTAACATCATTTTAAGAAATGTTATGAAGCTAATATGTTACGCCAAATTGTCATTGTTCAATATTTTTCTAGCCTTATTAAATATTTTTCTTTTTTTCTTTTAACAGATGATGTGGTGCGACATGATGTTCTATTGTTGCATGGAGAACATGTTTATGGAGAACCAGTCCATGTTTAGCAGCTACCCCAAACTGATGTCCCTCTACAACCGTGTCGCCGGCCATCCCAAGGTCTCAGCTTACCTGAAAAGCCGCTGCAATACACCCTGGTAATGATAACTGGACAGAGAAAATATTAATTCAGCGCTTCGTTCAATATCAAATCGCTGATGGATTTATTAAATGAAGCAACGGTGATCGGAATATGAAGACAAGATGAAATAATGAAGCAATCAACAATAATAATGTCATTAAACACGAAATAAATTTTTTTTCCATGAATAATGTTTTTAATGAGTATCTTCATTTTTTAAAACTTTTAGCACATAATTTGGCTGATGGGGTTTCCATCCTTGCTAATATACTTCAAGCATGGCTTAACTTCTGAATGAAATCGATTTGGCTTTCTTTAACTGCAATTTGTTAAGAGACCAGTGATTAAACATGAGACCTATTCATAGAAAGATCTATTTAAAATGCAGTGGGTCAATAGTTTAAAAAATTATTGGGCTTTAATAAAGAAAAAAAGAGGTCAATGAAATGATTAATTAATAATTTCCATTTACAATTTTAGACAGTCAATGTTATTTATGATTCATTGATTCTTCGTGGTAACATATAAATATCATTTATATTTTATATATCATACGCCTCCTCAGACTTACCCTCTCCTCAGACCTCAAATGGAACCACTATATTAAATCCATAGCAAAATCTACTGCTAAGAAGGTTGGTTCACTATGTCGATCCAGGATGTTTTTTTCCACCTGAATCCATCCTGCATATATACAAGCCAACCATCCGTCCGTGCATGGAGTACTGCTGCCATTTATGGTCAGGTGCCCCTGTCGTTCCCCTCAGTGTTCTTGACAAGCTCCAAAGGAGAGTCTGTAATGTGATAGGTACTGATCTGGCGACTCGACTGCAGCCACTTCGCCATCGTCGAAATGTGGCCTCCCTTTGTCTGTTCTATAAATACTTTCATGGCTTCTGCTCGGACGAGCTTAAGTCACTGATGCCTCCTCAACAGGTGTTTACTCGTGCCACCAGACTGGCAACTGGGTCCCACCCATTCACAGTCAGGTTAGCCAAATGCAGACGACAATTTAAATGCAATGTCAATACTCATCTACTAACCACTGGACTCTAGCTCTCTCCCCACCCCTGTATAACCTTCCCTTTCTCTCCACCTATGTATCTGTCATCGCACCTGCTTTCTCAGCTTTCTATTGTTCCTTTCTAACTAGTTTGTACTCCTCACTCTTTTCTAATTAATCTTTTTACATTTATGTAACCCACTGCACATCAGTGGCGTTTCCGACTTGCTCGGGGTGAAATGATTAAAAAAAAATATTGTGGTCAGACTAAAAAAAGACTGTCTTCCTAATAGAGTTAACAGTCCCTTGGGAAGAGAACAGGGTAGAGGCTCACGAGCTAAAGAAAAACCGATACGAGTCACTGCGTGCCAGATGTGTGGACAATGGTTGACGGTGTAACGTGATGCTTATTGAGGTTGGGTCGTGGGTTTCTGGGGCATTCAGTTATTTCTTTCCTTTCTAAAATAGGCATCACTGGCAGTGGTTTAAAAAGCGCTTCGCACCGCATTCGAAAAACGGTACAGAACGGGTCAAGTTGGATTTGGTCGAGATCAAAACAAGCAAACAGAATTCGCGCAACATCACGATCTAATATGCGCAAATGAGATATTTGTGTGGTCGTCTATAACGTTTTATTTTCTTCCATCATGAGCGCGTTAATAACGGCAAACGCGTTCAGGAAATTTCATTGCCGATACAAGCTGCAAAGAGGAACGATCGTTTTATTTACTTCTTTATGAGAATGTTCAAGAGGAACAATCAGCAAGTTTATCTTCATACCCTGCCTGGTGGCAAACGCTGCTGGTGGCCCCAGAAGTGGCGGTCCCGCCATAGTCATCGAAGCCGTGACATCACCCCTGGTCGGCAGCTGATGAAGACAGGGTATCGCACGTGCTAACACACGTTGTATGTTACAAATTATATTGTTTTCAAACTTTTTATTATTTCATTTCAAGTAAGGTAATAAAGGCCATTAGACGCAAATGGGGTAGAGGAGGTTAAAAGAAAAGTTTGTAGTGAAGAGAAATTACAATAAACAAACAGGCTTTAGGAAGACAGAAGATGGCGACAATGCCACTAAGACGCAAGGGGTTACTGGGAGTGAAAGAGAATGAAAAGACTTTAGTGAGGAAAAAGGACAATAAAAGAACAGGTTTCAGGAGGACAGAAGATGGCGATAATGCCACTAAGACGCAAGAGTTTACTGGGAGAGAAAGAGAATGAGAAGACTTTCTTCTTCTATGTGCCCTTGTTCCTTCAGGACATAGGCGATCATGGCCTTCCACGTTTCCCTGTCACGCCTTTTCCTGATACACTGTGCAATCCTCGTTCCGTCATCCACCTGATTACGTCCTTCAAATATGTTATCCATTGCTTTCCTCTGTCTCTTTTTCCCTGTATCTGGCCTGTTAGTATCACATTCTCCAAGCCCTCCTTCCTCAATGCGTGTCCCAGGAACTTCAGTTGTCTCTTTCTGATGTTCAGTATTATTTTCCTCTTTGTTTCCATCATTTCCAAGATCTCATCATTGCTGACATGTTCGATCCATGATATTCGCAGCATCCTTCTGTAGAACCACATTTCTGTTGCTTCAAGTTTTTCTTTAATCTTTGATGGTATTGTCTAGCATTCACTGCCATATTGAAGGACGGATAGTACGTAGCAATCCAGTACGCTCATTCTAGTTTCTAGCAAAATTGTCCTGTTTCTTAATACTTTATTCAACTTCTGGAATGCTTCCTTCGCCATAGGAGAAAAGTTCAATAAAAGAACAAGTTTCAGGAAGACAGAAGATGGCAGTAATGCCACTAAGATGCAAGGGGTTACTTGCAGTGAAAGAGAATGAGAAGACTTTTGTGAGGAGAAAAAACAACAAAAGAACAGGTTTCAAGAAGACAAAAGATGGCGATAATGCCACTAAGACGGAAGAGGTTGCTGGGAATGAAAGAGTATGAGGAGACTTTATTGAGGAGAAAGGACAATAAAAGAACAGGTTTCAGGAATGCATAAAATGGCAACAATGCCACTAAGATGCAGGGGGTTTCTGTGAGTGAAAGAGTATAAGAAGACTTTAATGAGGAGAAAGGAAAATAAAAGAAAAGGTTTCAGGAAGACAGATGATGGCTATAATGCCACTAAGACGCAAGGCTTGCTCGGAACGAAAGAGAATGAGAAGACTTTTCTGAGGAGACAAGAATAATAAAAGAACAGGTTTCAGGAAGACAGAAGATGGCAATAATGCCACTAAGACGCAAGGGTGAAAGAGAAATAAAAGATTGTTTTAGTGCCAAAAAAAAAGTTTCAGGGTGAAGTATATTTGTAGACTATTGATTGATCGATTTTACTGAATGATAGGTAAATATGAATAAGTTGGAGAATTGTGGCTCGACTAGGAGTTGTTACTCTGGAGCTGGCTTGATCAGTGGCAGTAGATCTCAGGTTATCGATTTGGTTTTTATATTTTTTTTTTTTTTTTTTTTTAATCATATCACCCCGAGCAAGGCGGTAATGCCACTGATGCGCAAGGGGCTACGTAAGGGTAAAAAGAACGGAAAAGAGAAAGCCGGAAACCGCATCCTAAACAGGAAACAAGGGATGAGCCTCTTCACCTGTTCAATAGATGTGGGTGGAGTGTGAACCGGGCGATAGTTTAGTCTATCTACTCCAATTGAAAAAAAAAAATAAATAAATAAAATAAAATAATAAAAGAAAAGAGTGAAAAGATTGGAAAAGAGAAAACCGGGAACCGCATCCTAATCAGGAAACAAGGGATGAGCCTCTTCACCTGTTCAATAGATGTGGGTGGAGTGTGAACCGGGCGATAGTTTAGTCTATCTACTCCAATTGAAAAAAAAAAATAAATAAATAAATAAAATAAAATAATAAAGGAAAAGAGTGAAAAGATTGGAAAAGAGAAAACCGGGAACCGCATCCTAAACAGGAAACAAGGGATGAGCCTCTTCACCTGTTCAATAGATGTGGGTGGAGTGTGAACCGGACGATAGTTTAGTCTATCTACTCCAATTGAAAAAAAAAAAAATAAATAAATAAAATAATAAAGGAAAACAGTGAAAAGATTGGAAAAGAGAAAACCGGGAACCGCATCCTAAACAGGAAACAAGGGATGAGCCTCTTCACCTGTTCAATAGATGTGGGTGGAGTGTGAACCGGGCGATAGTTTAGTCTATCTACTCCAATTGAAAAAAAAAAAAATAAATAAATAAATAAAATAAAATAATAAAAGAAAAGAGTGAAAAGATTGGAAAAGAGAAAACCGGGAACCGCATCCTAAACAGGAAACAAGGGATGAGCCTCTTCACCTGTTCAATAGATGTGGGTGGAGTGTGAACCGGGCGATAGTTTAGTCTATCTACTCCAATTGAAAAAAATAAAATAAAATAATAAAGGAAAAGAGTGAAAAGATTGGAAAAGAGAAAACCGGGAACCGCATCCTAAACAGGAAACAAGGGATGAGCCTCTTCACCTGTTCAATAGATGTGGGTGGAGTGTGAACCGGGCGATAGTTTAGTCTATCTACTCCAATTTTTTTTTTTTTTTAATTTTCGATTCTTGTTCTGTTTCAAGATCTTCCCTCCAACTCAGCTGTTTCTAACCGTTTCTTCTCTTACTCTTTCATATACAAAGATAAATGCATCACACACACACACACACACACACACACACACACACACACACACACACACACACGAGACTCTTTATTGCCTAAGGCAGACAAGTCTTCAATTTCGTTTGCTGTTATTTTTTTTTTAATGAATAAATAAAACAAATCTCTGGGTAAAACAAAAAAAAAAAAAAAAAGGAAAGTGTCTACCATATTAGATATATATATATATATATATATATATATAATCTCCATGGAGGCGCTTATTTTCCAATGTTTATGTATATAAGCGTGTACATATGGTTTGTGGTTACCCCTATCTTATCTTTCTACCTGTGGGTAACAATCACTAGAAGTAATAGCAACACAACACGCCTTTTCTTTTCTCCTCAATTTAATAAATCAATGAATTAAAACAAAAAACACTTTTAGGTACCCAATTTGTAACCAATTACATTTTACAAAATATATCCACATTCAGAAAAAAAGTTCCATTCAAACATTTCTTTTTGTGTGTAGAATGTGAAAAAAATCTCCAGGACCCAAGTCTCAGCAATTTTAAAAGTGACCAGAAAAATAATGGAAAAAAATTAGTAAGGTACTTTTTGTTAGTGTAAAAAGACATAGTAACATTTAATTTTAATTTGATATAATTTTTTAATAAAATAAACATTTTTAATTTATTTAATATAATTTACATATAATTTATTTAATTGCTATAATTTAAAAGAAAAATATTTAAGCTACATTAAAATACAAGTATTGATTTCGTTTAATATAAGTAATTATATTAAACGAAATCAATACTTGTCCATGCTATAACTTCTTCGTATTTCATAGTGACTGTCCAGACCTAGCTTACAGGTGGTATGAAGCACCAATTGCGAATCGAACACTACTCAGTTGTAATCGATCTAGCGAATCAATCATGCTAGTCATTACATGTCGAAATAACTTTTCCGTCGCTTCATATTAAATCACTTGAATCTGTGGTTCATAATATTTTATTCTATAGCACCCTGAACAAACATTTGTATGAACTGGCTAGAAATACTGTTGGATCAAGTTCAACTCGATTTACCAGAGTAAAGGTCGCATGTGTATGCATTGTTGCAGCACCAATCACCGGAAGTTAAGCTTTGGCTGCAATAGATGAGCAAAAGTTATTAGCTAAAAAATAGAATCTTCCTAATTTTGACTTGCAAATTGTTGCTCTGCAAACATATTGCAATTGCAGCTAAATGTTTTATAATGTAGTGCCCCTCATCGTAAATATTGCGTATGGCTGCTTATCCGCTTCCGGTTCTCCATATTGCTTGTCCAAGGGGGAGAATTCTCTTTTGGGAACCAAAATACATCTAAACATGATAGTTAAATAAGTAAAAGTAGAAACATTTTAAACAGCAAAAAAAAAAGAAAAATTATTCAAGAAAAGGAATTTGAAAGAAGGAAGAAATATCTATAATGACAGGAATGAAAAAACTAATACGTGTGAAAATCTTTTAAAGATTTAAAAATACATGTCGATCCAAATTCGATATTCACGGATAAAATCAAGGCTGATGACGTCACATACCTGGAGGGTCAGCCATGTTTTGCTCTCTATCATTGGGGGGGGAAGAGAGGCATCCTTATCATTCTAACTTTCAAACGAAGTAACGAGGACTAAAATAAAATAACAAAAAGAAAGCACAAACTGAAATCACAAAGTATAGATAATTATTTACATGTGTTCAGGAGAAAATACACAATAAAACCTGTTCACAACTTTGATCTGAGGTTTAAAAAATATTTGTAAACTATATGTAACTGCTTTTTAAAGAAAACAAAATATAAATTTAATTCTTATTTTGTACCCTTCTACAATTTGCTTCACGACTATTTTTTATCCCCCTTTCTCGTTTGAACAATTCTTACACACACAAAATTAAGCCCAACTGTTTAGAATTTTTGTTGTGGCTAAAAAATACAAAGGCTCTAATAGCAAACGTTCGTTAATTATGCAATTCTCAAAAATATGTTTTGTCCCTTTCTTTTCTCTTTTGTTGATTTTTTTTTTTTTTTTTTTTTTTTTTTTTTTTTTTTAAGTGTCCACATTATTTATTCAACTTTTCTAGTGTACAAATGGTGATGTGTTTATCTGAAACCATATTGCTCAATGACCTTTTGCTGCTTCTTAATTCTGTCAGCAACAACTTCTTTAGCTTTTCGCTCCAGAGCCTGTCGGATTTTAGCTCTTCCAGCAAACACTGCAGATTTGGCTTTTCGCCTTTCTTCCAATGCAGCAGTGACGGCCTGGTACTTCCAACCCACTTCATGGGCCAGCCTGTTTAAATCACAGAACTTTCTACCAGGTTTTAACCTGATGATTCTAAGGGCAGATGGTACAATCATTCTTTTCCTTGTGTTATATGGTGGTGGGATACCTTCAAATGCCTTTAGTCTACCAAGTGCCTCCTTCCCTCGCTTGTTGTTGTGAGGAAGCATACCTCTTACAGTCCTGAAGAACATTTTGCTGGGAGCTCTAAAATGGAATGGACCACGAGCAGGATTTACATTACATCTTTTCCTCAAATAATCCAAGTACTTCATTTTGTTTCTGTGAAAATGTCCAGAAATATTAATTCCTTCACATCTTACTACAACAACACGTCTCGATAAAGTTCTTTTATTGTGGTAACTGATTATACTTTTTATATTTTTAGTACACGAATAGCTAATTTTGAGGGTTTTTCTGTTAAATATTCTATGAAGGGGACTAGAATTGCTAAAATGTTTTTCTAAGTGTATTAGAAAATATTTACCGAAAAAGAAGAAAAAAAGCAATTTGTTTCAAACCTCCATTTTGCAAATTATTTAATATTAATATCGCTAAATATCTTCTAAAACTCGAAGATAAACATTTTTGGGCTATTTTTTGTGTATTTCATTCGTGTAAAATCTTCTGTAATATAAAGACGGAAGCTGATGATGGTTCACCTGACATAGGCCTAAACTTTAGATTTACCATGAAATAACGTGTCTGCCTAAATTTTTCTTATATATATATATATATATATATATAAGAAAAAATTATATATATATATATATATATATATATATATATAAACATATATATATATATATATATGTTATATATACGCATGCTCCATGCGCATGAATATATTTTCTATCCCAGTTTCTTCATATCTATCTATCTATCTATCTATCTATCTATCTATCTATCTATCTATCTATCTATCTGCGTTCTTTCTTTACCTCTGTGTTTAATGCTCTATCTCCGCGACTGTATATTTATTCTCCATAGCTACAACAATTTTAACTATATATTTATGATTAATACACACACACACACAAACACACTCACAAACGCACGTGAACATACACACACTTTATATAAGATAGCTAGATAGCTAGATGTGGACAAACCAAAACAGACAGATAGATAGATAGATAGATAGATAGATAGATAGATAGATAGATATGAAGAGACTGAGATAGAGAATAAATACATGCCTACGTAAATATAAACTAAGCATATATGCATACACATGCACACACAAATATATATATATATATATATATATAATCGGTGGATGAAAAATACGTTGATAAACTTTGTTTGTGTATATTCATAAATTATTCGTTTTGTGTAAAAGTTTTTAAACTTCACTCTATACGTTTTTTTAAACTTCACTCTAGACGTTTTTTAAACTTCACTCTAGACGTTTTTTTAAACTTCACTCTAGACGTTTTTTAAACTTCACTGTAGACGTTTTTTAAACTTCACTCTAGACGTTTTTTAAAACTTCACTCTAGACGTTTTTTAAACTTCACTCTAGACGCTGCTAAGTGTACAATCCAAGATAGAATCGGAAGTTACTTTTACAAATTTTGGTAAGCTATTCCTAATACTAAATTATCTAAAATATACTATGAATATAAGTCTAACAGTACTTCGTTGTACATCAACACAACATCTCATAACATATATTTTCCACTTACCTTTACATATGATGCACGTACCCGTCTGATCATTGACTGGCAGAGCTTTTCAAATTGGTATAAGTATTTCTGATTCACCCAGTATATATATATATATATATATATATATATATATATATATATATATATAATTAACTATGGCAACAACAATACCAATAGTAACAGAACTAACTCTACCAAAAACTAGTATTAATCAAGCTATAATTTAAATCGTCTTGTATAAACCATCGGGAACGAACTCGGAGGGAAAATAAGAGGAAGCAAAAAAAAGAAAGAAACGAAGGACATGACAAAAAGTCAAGCACTCGTAAGAAAGAAAAAAAAACCCAAGACGAAAACCCTAACACTAAAGCGCTCAATACGAAAGTAGAGCAAAGACAGAAAAACTAAGCAAGAGCCAACAACCTACCATGGTTTCGACCAAGGGCTCGTTGGACGAAACCATGGTAGGTTGTTGGCTCTTGCTTAGATTTTTTGTCTATATATATATATATATATATATATATATATATATAGTAATAATAATAATAATAATAATATTTATTAATAAATTATAACATTGATATGTTATAATATCACTACAAAAGTAGCTATTTTGTTTCGACACTTTTTGTGTCTTTTCAAGTGATGTTGTTATTTCGAAATGAATGGCTTTAAAAGGTTAAGAACAAGATATATATATATATATATATATATATATATGACCTCATTACGATTAAACTCTCTAGATAAGAAAATTTTAAAAAGAGTTTTCCACTTCTGCGATATAAACGTTACTCTTCAGGAATGAATAAAGTTCTTTCGGTGACTGGCGTGTGTATTCACAAGAAGTTCAATTTTTTTCTCTGATTCCATGCACCTATGACTTAGTGGGTAGCGACTCCGACTGATTCCAAACCGGTCGAGTTTCGATCCCGTTCAGAAGCAAGTGGATGTGTCTAGCCACACTATATATACGTAACAAAAAAATTATCATAATTAATCAGGCCGGTAGAAATAGATATATAATAATGTTTTATTATAAACAAAATATCTACTTAAATACGAGTATCGATCAAAAATAATGTCCAAACAAATAATTTCAAATTGTCGGTTGTTTATAACCAAATTTCGTTAATTTTCGTAACATGTTTACATTTGTTGACATTACGATACATTTCAGAGCTGATATGGTTATTAAGATGAATCGAAAATTGTGTTATATAGGCTTGATTTGACTTCGTTTCGACTGTTGGTAATTCGTAGTCGAGAAATCTAGGATGCGCCACTTCAATTGGTGATTTCCATCATGTGAATATAGGCCGCAGGTTCTAATCCTGCCGACTGATACACATTTTCCTAACAAACGTTTATCGTAAATAATCAGGCCGGTAGAAATAAATATATAATACTGTTTGATTATAAACAAAATATCTACTTAAATACGAGTATCGATCAAAAATAATGTTCAAACAAATCATTTCAAATTGTCGGTTCTTTATAATTAGTTTCGTTAATCTTCGTTAATTTCCGTAACATAATGATTATCGTAAATAATCAGGCCGGTAGAAATAAATATATAATACTGTTTGATTAAAAACAGAATATCTAATTAAATACGAGTATCCATCAAAAATAGTGCTCAAACAAATCATTTCAAATTGTCGGTTCTTTATAATTAGTTTCGTTAATCTTCGTTAATTTCCGTAACATGATGATTATCGTAAATAATCAGGCCGGTAGAAATAAATATAAAATACTGTTTGATTATAAACAGAATATCTAATTAAATACGAGTATCGATCAAAAATAGTGTTCAAACAAATCATTTCAAATTGTCGGTTCTTTATAATTAGTTTCGTTAATCTTCGTTAATTTCCGTAACATAATAACTATCGTAAATAATCAGGCCGGTAGAAATAAATATATAATACTGTTGGATTATAAACAGAATATCTAATTAAATACGAGTATCGATCAAAAATAGTGTTCAAACAAATCATTTCAAATTGTCGGTTCTTTATAATTAGTTTCGTTAATCTTCGTTAATTTCCGTAAC
This sequence comes from Ascarosepion bandense, assembly GCA_037127315.1. Classification (NCBI taxonomy): domain Eukaryota; kingdom Metazoa; phylum Mollusca; class Cephalopoda; order Sepiida; family Sepiidae; genus Ascarosepion; species Ascarosepion bandense. The sequence goes on along the minus strand of JBBBDQ010001031.1, from coordinate 1,155,558 downwards.
ATAATGATTATCGTAAATAATCAGGCCGGTAGAAATAAATATATAATTCTGTTTGATTATAAACAAAATATCTACTTAATTTCAAGTATAGATAAAAAAATGTCAGTTTGTTGATTACCATTTTGGTAATCTTCGTTATATATATATATATTGTATCGAAATTACTTTTACAAAGTTTGGAGGAGAGTTCCTCACTCAAAAAAGTAGGTTAAAACTCTACATAAACATATCAAATCCTTCATTTCTTAATTATTATTTTAAAACAAAGTTTACAGCAAATGGTGTTGTATTGCTTTACAGACTAGGTTATATTTGTCTTTCATGTACGTTTGTGGCTGGTCTTTGTTTAACGTTTAACGGGTGTTGTAATGAATTAAGTAGGAAGTGTTTTGTTTAATACTGTCAGGATATTTATATCATAACTAGACAGATATGATTTTTACATATAACTGGGCGAATAGTAATGGACGATAGGCTGCACGGATGTATTAGATTGTTTTTTTTTTTCCAGCGGAGTCATCTAAACGTTGCTGCTGTCTATAGTCGTGTTACTGAGACAGGCGTCCTGGCAGTATAACCCGCTCCTCAGGCGTAACTTAACCAATCCTTCCTAACCCTTAACAATTCTGCCCACGTTATCTTTGTTTGACCTCGGACCGGCCAAAGTAGAATTGCCCGTTATCACCTGTCTCGGTAGCCCTGACACGCAAGAAATCGAGTATACTGGTAAGACCAGACTTATGTGATATAAAATGCGATATAACAGCAGATGTAATCCGCGGTAACTGCTAGTTAGCAAACAGAATATAAATAGTAGAACACCGCAACGCCACGGGTGTAGCTTTTATATATAATTAAATATCGATTATATACAGCATTCTGTTAATTTCGTCTTCCACCTCAGTTTTATTGAAAAGGCAAAAGCTGGGCTGGTAAGGTCGCTATGGGGGTTCAATTTTCTCTCACTGCCTAATTCTTATCAGCACAAAATGAAAATAATACCAACTCTCCATTTCGATTGAGTCTCTGGCCACTTCACTGATGAGAGTGAGAGAACTTACTCTCTCTTACTACTTGTCTGTTCTTATACATTATCTCAAGCAGCTCAGGACAGAACATTATCTCAGGCCAATTTTGACCTAGGGTCAACAATTTGTCAAAATAGGATAACAATATTATATCTATGATTTTTAAGAAGATTCTATCAATTCATTTATGTTTGTTTTTTATCGTTTCACCCCAAGCAAGGCGGTGCCGCCACTGGTGCACAGGGAGCTACATGTGAGAAGACTGAAACTTTAAGCAGGAGAAGAGCGAAGAGAAAGAAGAACCAGTTACTGGAGGGGTCGTAAAAAGGGCAAGAGAATGATGGGAATACCAGATTGAAGACAGTTGCGAAGATAAAGGGAGAAAAGCACAAGAAACCCGAGGTGATGGGGAAAGGACAAGAGAAGGACTAGTGTCAAGTGGACAAGAGATGGCAATTACGGATGCATTTAAACTCTTGGAGATTGTAGCTGTCAGAGAAGCAATCATACAGAAGGAAGTTCCACAGTTGGGAAGTGCGAGAAAAGAAGCTTAGGGAGTAGAAGTGACGGCTGTATTTGGTTGATTTAACTGTAAAAGGGTGAGAACTTTTTGCCAGTCTGGTTGCTTGATTAAAGTATTGTGGAGGGGATATCAGTCAATTAAGCTTGTCGGAGCAGAAGCCATAAAAATATTTGTAGAATAGACAGAGAGAAGCCACATCCCACCGGTGAGAAAGTGGCTGAAGTCGAGCTACCAGGTCGGAACCGATCACGTTACAGATTCTCCTTTGGAGCCTGTCGAGATCACTGAGATAAATAGCAGGGAAGACCGACAAGATATGACAACAGTATTCAATGCACGGTCGGAGTGTTTTCCAGATAAAAATAATTGTATTCTCTTATTTTATAGAAATCTCCTCTTTAAAGAATTTTGTAGGATTATAAATCCACTTGGGCTCAATATTACCATAATCAGATAGGGTATACATGGATACATTAATAGGTCTGTATCTTACAGTTGAAAGAAAAGGATTTTTTGTGTGCAATAGATATTTATTTTTCTAGATCCTTCATTGTCAATGCCCATAATTCAAAAATGAAAATGGCTTTCTCTTTTCCAATCTTATCACTTTTTTTTTCAATTGGAGTAGATAGATCTATCTATCGCCCGGTTCACACTCCACCCACATTTATTGAACAGGTTAAGAGGCTCATCCCTTGTTCCCTGGTTAGGATGTGGTTTCTGGCTTTCTCTTTTCCAATCTTCTCACTATTACGTAGCCCCCTGCACATCAGTGGCATTACCGCCTTGCTCGGGGTGATACGATTAAAAAAAAAAATTTAATTAATAAAAAATTAATAGTAGCCATCGGGAAACATGGTTACAGCAGCATTAACTGTGGATCGAGAAAAACTGAGTTCTACCTTAAGGCTGACCACAAGAACCCTTTCTCCAGGCTGTCGGAGACGATAAGCAGGTATCAGCACACGTTAACAATGTCGTGCGTGTCATAGCACTGCACGATACTTCAGAAGCAGGTGGTGTATTTGTATCTTTCGTGACGTGTGTACTGGCTTTTGCCATTTGATCACTTCCAACGGAAGTACTGCCAATCCGTTGGTTGTCCCTTCAGTATTCTTTTCGAATAGGTTAACGGCCATATCGCGTTGAATACACCGGTTCTCGCTCGATCACCGAAGTTAAGCAACGTTGAGCATGGTCAGTACTTAGATGGGTGACCGCTTGGAAATACTAGGTGCTGTAAGCGTTTAGTGACGGATGTGCGTTGTGTTGCAGTGGATATCGGCTCGGAAAGAGAAATCGGTGAGCCGAGTTCGAATTCCGGTTGAATACCCTGCAATCACTTAAAGCACCGGTACCCTTGGGAAAGGTATTAATCCGTCCCTTCCCTCCAGTTATGGGTTAAATAACAAGGGTAAGACTTTGGGACCCTGCCTTTAAAAACAAATTCCAATGAATCTTGATACTCGAAAAAAAAATGTATTTCTCGACACAAAACCTATATAAAAAAAAACAACAATAAATTATTGAAAACAAAAGGTATTGCAAACAATAAATAAATAAAGTTTAGTTGACAATAAATGACCCGCCGAGGTGTTGATATGCCATAAAAATGAAACAACCAATCAAAAATCTTTTCGAATAAGACTACATTTGAATGAGATGGATTAACAAATTGATAGACCCATAATAGTCGAAATCCCCATGATGTAAACAGGGAAGACACCAACATCAATTTACGGTGGACTGTCTGGCAATTACCATGAATGATCGATAGGTGGGTGAGGACCCGTTCCATGGCTTGCACGTCACCATTATCGAAACCCATTGAATTATTAGTGGTCAAATCGGAACCCACATGATGCAAAAAGGCAAGACACCAACATTTGTTTACGATTCACAGTGGACTGGCAGGCAACAACACTGAAAGATCGATAGGTAGGTGAGGACCCGTTCCATTGCTTGCACCTTACCCTGATCTAAACCCATTGAATTATTAGTGGTCAAATCGGAACCCACATGATGCAAAAAGGCAAGACACCAACATCTGTTTACGATTCACGGTGGACTGGCAGGCAACAACACTGAAAGATCGATATGTAGGTGAGGACCCGTTCCATTGCTTGCAACTTACCCTGATCTAAACCCATTGAATTATTAGTGGTCATATCGAAATCCCTATGATGGAAATACGCCAACACCAATTTACGATTCTCGACCAAGGTTTTTCCGTCTTTTGCCAATGATTTGTGCATGATAGTTGGTAACTTTGTTGCCGCCGCGCAGCCCTTACATTTTTCTACCATCTGCGCCATATTATCATCCATGTTTTCATAAGTGTCTTCATGCGATTCTTTCCCGGCTGTCCTAAATAAAATTAAAAGATGTCCTTTAAAATTCTCCTTTGTAATGGTTTTGTTATTACCACCCTTTCATTGTATAGTAGGACATTACCGCAAATTGAAAAACTGTCTGCCAAATTGGTGTCTTTATCTCCTATTTTTTCTTTGTGGTATTTATAAATTCATCTGTTTCTGCTTTTCTTCTCATTTCTAATAGTGTTATCGGTAATTCCTTCACCGTATTACTTAACATTTTACTGATTTTGTCCTCGGCTCTCACCACCGCTATCACCGAGTCTTCTAAGGGTTCACTTTTCATAGATATCAGTCTAGACAGTCCATCTGCGTGACCTATTCTTTTCGATAATATGAATTCTAATCTAAAGTTGTAGTTTAGTAATATTGCAGCCAAGCTCAGGAGTCTATTTGCGGTGTATATTGGTAATCCTTTCTTTGATCCAAATATGGTAAGGAGAGGTTTATGATCCGTCTGTAGCGTAAAGTCTCTTCCATGTACATATCTATGAAAGCGTGTTACGGTAAAAAATTTTCCCAAAGCTTCTTTTTTTAATTGTGAGTAATTTTTTGGCCGGTATCAGTGCTCTCGATACATGGGCTACTGGTTTTCTTGTACCGTCCTGCAGTTTATGTAGAATACATGCTCCCACACCGTGTGAGCTTGCAGCGCTTGCGATAAGAGTTTCCAGCCTGGGGTCGAACTGTGTCAATGTTAGGTCCGACGTCAATTTGCTTATAATTTCCTTAAAAGCCTTTTTGCAATCCCCCGACCAGTTCCACTGGACATCTTTCTTCAGTAATTCGTTGAAGGGTTCCCTCAATTTATGCATGCTATCGGTGAATTCTCCATAGTAATTTGCAAGACAGAGAAAACTATGTAAACCCGCGAAGTTTTTAGGCTGAGGCATGATTTTAATTGCTGAAGCTCTCTCTTGGTCTGGCTTCGTGCAATTCTCGTTGATAATGTAGCCTAAATATTTTATTTCCTGCAAGAAGAAATCACATTTCTTTTCTTTTACCTTGAAGCCAAAATCCTGTATTCTTTGGAAAATCTCCTTGATATGTGTCGCGTGGTCTTCCATATTATCACTTTTAACTAGAACTAGCAGTATAGCCCGGTGTTGCTCGGTTCTAATGAAAGCTTTAAAACTAATCCATGGTCCTGGAGCTCAAACGCTTTGGACATTGGCACGAAAGACTAAAAAGCAATAGTTGTTTCCAGTTAAAGCGAAACCGTAGACTGAAAGAAAAATGAATGGATATAAGTCAAATTTTGATTTCCTGGTATCGATATCAAATAAGTTTTTTTGTCGTAAACTGAATTTTAAGGCTAAATAAGTCCTCTGAGTAAATGGTATCATGGCTGAGACTAAGAATTACAATTATACCTACTTAGAGCCAAACCCGAATCAAAAACTAAAATAAAAGGGCTGAAAAAATACAGACATACAGGCAGATAAACAGACACACACAAACACCTTGACTTTTGGTGTATTTATAGAGTCCTTTGTGCGTGTTTATACGCATTATATTTGAATTTTCTTCTGTAACTGGAATCTGCAAATACGTTTCTCATAGGTTAATCTTCGAAAAAAAAAATCCACAATTATGTTTGGCAAATATTTCTTCTGGGCTAGGCAACTGATAATAATGGTCTTTTAATGCGTTGTTTAACACCGTGAAAAGATCTGCACACTCGCGGGTTTCTCCCGATGTTTCCTTCAGATATACTACCGGTGCCGCCTATTCACTGAAATCGGTTTTTTAAATGATCCCTGTTTGTTCTAGCCTATCAGGGTCTTTATCTATTTTATCAATTGTGACGAATGGTACGTTTCTCTTTTTTTTTAAGTACTGGTTGAGCATTCTGTTTAAGCTCGATTTTTGCTTCGAATTTGTTGCTTCGTCCTAACCCACTTGCGAATATCTCAGGGAATTTTTGTACAATTCTTCCTTCAGTTTTGTGGCTTCTGAAAGCTCACAGTCTATTTTTGAGCAAAAGGAACTAATGGGTAAATCCCATACATTGATGTTCTGCATCCAGTCCGTTCCTACTAGGTTGTCTGTGTTTTTTATCACGTAGATTGTTAGTTTTTTTTTATTTCTCCGTGAAATTTTGCATTCACGATAAATTTCGCCCTAGAAATTAATCCTTTCTCCTATAACAGATTTAGCAATTTTTTGTGTGTGTAACATGGTCGGCCTGTGCAGCTTCCGACATGTCTATAGATTGATTATTGTTAAGTCTGAACCCGAATCCAATTGTCATTTGAACTTCTTATTCAATATAGTTCCAGTTCTACACATTTCCTCATGTTTTCCTTGTTTTCATATTCCACTCTATTAGATCTTACCTTACTAGGTTGGGTTTGTTTCTGCATACCGCTGCTTTGTGGCCCATCTTTCCACACATTCGGCAATTTTTGTACTTTTAAAGACAATCTATAAACCAATGCCACCCACCACATCTGTAACATGCAGAAAGTAGGGCTTGTTTTTTATTGGATTCTTGGCATTAGTTGTTTTGTATGTTTTTTCTTTGTCGTTAAAATCTTGCTTTGCTTTTGAGAAGGGTAAAAAAATGTAAATTCTTTTTACCTTACAAATATGCGCGAGCCCTGATTTTTCGATATCTTTGCTATCTTTCTTTGTGCTGAGACATTTTTGGCAATTCTCTGACAGTTTTTGTAGTGTTAAATGTCTCATTCTGAAGTTTAGTCAGCATTCGTTTTGTCATGTCTCTGTCTCTAGCAGTAACGAGTCCTTGGACAAATATAATACATTTAAACTTGTCTGGGGTGAGCTCCGCCAGTTTAAAGTCGTTACAATGTTTGTTGACGATAGCTACGCATGTTGAATAGTACTCGTTTTCGTCTTTTCCGAGATTGATGCATTTCCACCTTTTATGGAACAACTAGATTATTGGGTTAATAGCTCCGTGAGGCCATTCACTGCTTCGTCGAACGTTAAATCGTTCGTCTTTTTTAGAAGAATATAATCTACGAACTTAGTGTGTTCGTCCGTACCTAATTTTCTGAGTAAAAGCTTTAATTTTTTTCTTTTCACTCCAGTGCTGGCAGGCGATATTAAAAATATCTACGTATCGCCTGTAATGTTCTCCAAATTTGTCTTCCTCAATCGCGTATTTAAAAGTTTCTATAGTGTTCCACACAGCATCTTGCGAAAACGTCTCTTCTTTTTCCGTGTTCCTTTCTAGAGCTGCATTTGTTAATTTTAGTAGTAGCTCTTGTTGTGATTGTCTTTCTTCAATGGCATTTTGCATTTCTCTTTGTCTTTCTTCGTTTGCCTTTTGCCTTTCCTTTCTTAATTCTAATTTGTATTGTCTTTCTTCACTTATTTTCTGAAAGTCCTCCATGTTTTTTTTGTTTTTTAATCATTTCACCCCAAGCAAGGCGGAAACGCCACTGATGTGCAGGGGGCTACATAAATGTAAAAAGATTAATTAGAAAAGAGTGAGGAGTACAAACTAGTTAGAAAGGAACAATAGAAAGCAGGTACGATGACAGATACATAGGTGGAGAGAAAGTGAAGGTTATGCAAGGGTGGGGAGAGAGCTAGAGTCCAGTGGTTAGTAGATGAGTATTGACTTTGCATTTAAATTTCTGGATGTTGTAGCCGTCAGGAAAGCAAGAATACGGGAGCGAGTTCCACAGGCGGGAAGTGCGAGAGAAGAAGCTGCAGGAGTAGAATTGTCGTCTGCATTTGGCTAACCTGACTGTGAATTGGTGGGACCCAGTTGCCATTCTGGTTGCACGAGTAAACACCTGTTGAGGAGGCATCAGTGACTTAAGTTCGTCTGAGCAGAAGCCATGAAAGTATTTATAGAACAGACAAAGGGAGGCCACATTTCGACGATGGGGAAGTGGCTGCAGTCGAGCCGCCAGATCAGTATCTATCACATTACAGAATCTCTTTTGGAGCCTGTCAAGAACACTGAGAACGGCTGCAGGAGTAGAATTTTTGATTCCGAGAGGTGTTTGGTATTTTGCTTTCTGGCAATTAATCTCGCACAAAAATTTTGTGGAAACTTTTCATTAAATTCCCATTACAGTTATTTTCTTCTTTCTGTCATAGTATCGCCAAATGTTTGTTGCCGACTTGAGTTCGAATCCTTGTAGCGAACTTTCTTGAGGTGAACGTGAGTTCGTCGCAAATTCGTTGTGCGACTTGTGTAGTGATGTTCGAGATCCTCGTCGCTAATTTGTTGTTCTTTGGAGTAATACGTGAGTTCATGTTCGAAATTATTGTCGCCAATTTGTTGTTGACGACTGACGTGAAAAACGTAATATCCTCTCCGCGTTAATTTGCTCGAATCCTTCGTCGCCATTTTGTTGTGGATTCCGATTGAGAAACCACACAAAATAATAAATAAAAAACGGATATGGAGATAGAAAAGGTAAGTTATATTGAACAAAAATATACAAACTGGAACACAGGTTAGTCAATTTAAGAATACTATTAATAGAAATCAATATATACAGTCTTGCAGTGAAAGAATATGTCCAAGTAATGAGTCTGTATCCAAAACAACTCCAACTCACTCTGCACCAACTTACGGACCAACTAACTTCTTTTCTGTCGTTCTCTCTATAGGTAGTATTATAGGTACACTCAGGAGAGTCCATTATTCCATAAAAAGTAGAGATCCCACCTATATATATATATATATATATATATATATATATATATATATATATATATAGGGTGTACCAAAGATACTTCTGATACACTCTGTGTCAGCGGCAGTAGAATTAAAATCCCTGAAGAGTGAAAATGTAACAATAATGCTTCTCGAAAATTCGAAGACGGAATAAATCTGCTACGTTAATTTACAAACATTTTCATATTAATCCTTTCTCTCTCCCCACTCTCTCTCTCTGTATATCTATATCATTATAATATTTTTATTGTGATTATTATAAAAACATATAATCAAATATTATAATGATATATTGCTCTACATTGTATTGAGCCCTTTTTGTAAAAATTAAATAATACTAATGTGAATTTTTATTGCATTTCTTCTTACACACACACAGATATATATATATATATATATATATATATATATATATATATATATATATATATACATATATCCTTAAAAAGAGTAGACGTCATTTTGTTTTCCCAAACCCGAGGAACCTTTCAGCCAACATTGTCAAGGGTTTCGTTGGCACAAAATTACAAAGGGGTAAAGAAGAGGACAAGACCAAAAAGGGAATACTTGCAATACTGGGAGAAGATGGAATTCGTTTAAAAATAAATTTATTGAAAAATATTAAAATGTGAGGCGGGTGTAAACATAAAATGATGTCAAGTCAGTGAATGGCGAGGATAATCCAGCAAGTTCCATTTAATATAAAATCTTAAGTGTTATATCTGTATAGAGAGCTCAATGGATGTTTCCCAGAGCAATATGATAGTTATAAAGGAAAACTCATCATAAGATTTGGTTTGTTTATAAATTATAATTCATATTCATGAGCTAAATTTCCCCGAGAAAATATTTATACCGAATCAAACGAATATGGTCTGAGGAAATCCAATTTAACTCACAGAAATGAATCATATTTTATAACAAATCTAAATAACGTGTTGACTTTTCCGTTATATATATATATATATATATATATATATAAAATCTATCGTATACAGCTCATTTATCAGAATAAAACGCATATGCTCAGACCATCCAGATTTTCTAAACAACATTAACAACCTAACAAAACAGTTTCTAAAATGTAAATATCCAATAAAAATAATAAAGGAAGCACTACATAAAACCATCCACATAGATCGTAGCACACTTCTCACATACAAAAAACGAAAAGATAACAACCGAATTCCCATGGTTTTTAACCATAATCAATATTCCTACACACTTATCAAAAATTTAAAAAATGATTACAGGAACCTCTAATCAAACAAAAACATCAAAGATATTTTCGATAAACCACCCATAAATGCAAAGAAACAAACACCCAACCTATCAACTATCCTCACCTCTAACAAATATTTAAATAATACAAACCTATCAGGGAATTTAAAATGTGGGAAGCCTCGCTGTTTAATTTGTAAACATTTAATAACAGACAAAACATTTTCTGTACCCAACACCAAAATAAAATTACACCCACCAAACCTTACTTGTGACAGCAAAAACATCATATACTTTCTCTTCTACTCAATTTGCCCCAACAGTGGATATATCGGCGAATCCGGTAATAGCTTTAGATTTCGCTTCAATAATCACAAACTAAATATACGACAAAAAAATGTATACTCCCCAATTGCAGCCCATTTTAATCAACCTGATCAGACTTTAGAAAATTGCAAATGTTTACTAATAGACTCCAATTTTAGTTCTACATACACACGCAGAAAGAAAGAAAAATACTGGATTTTAAAATTAAATACACACAAGCTAGGGTTAAATAGGGACTTAGGTGTGTTGAATCTTTACAAATATTTCAATAGCTAAAAATTTTTTCAGATATTCCAAGAAATTTTTATTTAAAACAAACAGACTTTCTCTACGGACGTGCCGCATGTTGTGAACAAACACACCACGTGATGTAAACACAAAAAAATATTCGAACGCTATCGTGAAATACGTTTCTAATTCAAATTTAAAAATCACTCGTTTCTGATGAAGGACCGAGGGCGGTCTGAAATATAAAATACAACAATAAAAATAAACAAATACTGTTAAAAAAAAAGTACATTTTTAAATTCAAAACTTTTTTTTTTTTAATTAATATTCTTTCCTATATATATATATATATATATATATATATATATATATATATATATATATATATATATAAGCATTGGGTTGGTATGGATAGAATAAAATTCCGTATGCAAAAACACTATTCTTAAAAAAGTCCTCACTACAATTAGACCGAATAATATTTATTTAAAGTTTATTACATAAGTATTTCGTAATATCACTACAAAGTAGCTATTTTGTTTCGACACTTCTTATATATATATATATATATATATATATATATTTCCCTGACGAGCCGTTGGACGAAACCGTGGTAGGTTGTTGGATCTTGCTTAGATTTTCTGTCTTTGCTTGCTCTACTTTCGTATTAAGCGCTTTAGTGTTAGGTATTTCGTCTCGGTTTTTTTTTCATTCTTACGAGTGCTTAACCGTTTGTTCATGTACTTCGTTTGTTTCTTTTTTTACTTCCCCTTCTTTTCCCCCCGAGTTTGTTCTCGATGGCTTGTTTAAATTATAGCTTAATTAATACTAGTTTCGGCAGAGTTAGTTCTGTTACTATTGGTATTGTTATTACTATATTTAATATTATTATTTTTATATATATATATGTTACGGAAATTAACGAAATATAACGAAACTTGGTTATAAGCAACCGACAATTTGTAATGAATTATTTTGGACATTATTTTTACCGATACTCGTATTTAAGTAGATATTCTGTTTTTAATTAAACAGTATTTTATATTTATATCTACAGGCCTGATTATTTCACGATAAATTTTATGATGAAAATGTGTGCTACCCAGCAGGATTCGAACCTGCGACCCCTTTTACATAGGGGAAGCATACCATTTGATCTGGTACCGTCTTGACCACTCGACCATGGATAGCCTCTTGATCAGACATATTTACCATTGTTTGACATTACGATACACTACACAGCAGATATGGTTTGTTTACGATGGATCGAAAATTGTGCATGATAAAAACCTCGTCTGATCAAGAGGCTATCCATGGTCGAGTGGTCAAGACGGTACCAGATCAAATGGTATGCTTCCCCTATGTAAATAGGGGTCGCAGGTTCGAATCCTGCTGGGTAGCACATTTTCGTCATAAAATTTATCGTGAAATAATCAGGCCGGTAGATATAAATATAAAATACTGTTTAATTAAAAACAGAATATCTACTTAAATACGAGTATCGGTAAAAATAATGTCCAAAATAATATATATATAAGATTAGCGCATATTTAAATGTCCGTTTATTTTTTGTATATTTTATATTACTTTTCCTTATTTTTAATTAAATTCTAATAAACGTTTTGTGAAAATATTAAGCTCACCTTAATATTATTCTCACCTTAGTTCCAAGAATTCAAAATTTTCAAAGTAGCCATTTGACCCTTTTTAATTAACGCCATCTTTTAGGCTCTCATTTTTCTGTTACCATAGTAAGCTCTCTTTAGTTAATTATCGAATGAATGCGAATAATTTTTTTTGTTGTTTTGACAGAACGGAAACTAGAAAATATTAAATTGACCAATCATAATTGGACGAATAGAAAGCGTGTTTTCATTCTTGTGGAGCATTGTGTCGTCGCCATTAGACTACAATTAAAAAAAAAGATCTTTTATTGACTGTCCGATTCAAAGAAAGAAAGAAAATGGGTTGTTCTTAAACTGCTGAACATTCTTGAGTCATTTTAATTCCTTATAAGGATTGCACAAACAATACCTCCTACTTCAGGTTTGCACTTTTGTAGAACTTTAAAGTACAAACGAAAATAATCGCTACCAAGTGGGGAATATTGAATAGCCGGCCTTGGACCGTTTCCCAACTAACCACTCATTGGCACTAACAACTTAATTTACGTGGAGATATAAATTCAGACGGATTCTAGTTCTTGACGTCAAAGATCGCAGTCGCTCGAACCGTTTTGTTCTCTTTGGTAGTCGACAAGCAGAAAGTCACCATGCCTAACTACACTCTCCATTACTTCAATGGCCGCGGCCGTGCCGAAATCCTCCGTATGATGATGGCCATCGCTGGCGTCAAGTACATGGACAAGAGATATGAATTCTCCGACTGGGACCGTTGCAGGAATGGTAAGCAATTGTTTGTTTGGTATTCGTTAAAGCTATAAGTTTCTCTATCGTCCAGGAGTTTTAATGTTACCATTTTGTGACAATTATAAATTCTGCGTAACAGACGATAACTGGACTGTTCATTTAATTATTAATATTTCCTAAGTTAGTTTCTAAATAACTGACTTATATTGTAGGACATTTAATTCTTTGAATATACACACTCTTAATTGAAATCACTTTAACATTCATTGGTAATAATAAAAATGATATAACGTGACGGTGTCAAGAAAGAAATTTATTTAATCCAAACATGGATAGAAACTAAATTACGAATAGCTAAGAATATATATTCAAATGGCGTCCCTACATCTATATATCTATCTATCTATCTATCTATCTATCTATCTATCTATCTATCTATATATATATATATATATATATATATATATATATCCCATTCTGTTCATATCTATCTATCTATCAAACTTTTTATCTATTTATGTAATCTATCTATCTATCCCATTCTGTTCATATCTATCTATCTATCTATCTATCTATCTATCTATCTATCTATCTATCCATTCTGTTCATATCTATCTATCTATCTATCTATCTATCTATCTATCTATCTATCTATCTATCCCCGTCTGTTCATATCTATCTATCTATCTATCTATCTATCTATCTATCTATCTATCTATCTATCTATCTATCTATCTTTCATATCTATCTATCTATCTATCTATCTATCTATCTATCTATCTATCTATCTATCTATCTATCTATCCCAGTCTGTTTATATCTATCTATCTATCTATCTATCTATCTATCTATCTATCTATCTATCTATCCATTCATTCATATCTATCTATCTATCTATCTATCTATCTATCTATCTATCTATCTATCTATCCCATTCTGTATCTATCTATCTATCTATCTATCTATCTATCTATCTATCTATCTATCTATCATTCATTCATATCTATCTATCTATCTATCTATCTATCTATCTATCTATCTATCTATCTATCTATCTATCTATCTATCCCATTCATTCATATCTATCTATCTATCTATCTATCTATCTATCTATCTATCTATCTATCCATTCTGTTCATATCTATCTATCTATCTATCTATCTATCTATCTATCTATCTATCTATCTATCTATCTATCCCAGTCTGTTCTATCTATCTATCTATCTATCTATCTATCTATCTATCTATCTATCTATCTATCTATCTATCCCCGTCTGTTTATATCTATCTATCTATCTATCTATCTATCTATCTATCTATCTATCTATCTATCTATCTATCTATCTATCCCAGTCTGTTCATATCTATCTATCTATCTATCTATCTATCTATCTATCTATCTATCTATCTATCTATCTATCCCATTCTGTTCCTGCCTATCTATCTATCTATCTATCTATCTATCTATCTATCTATCTATCTATCTATCCCAGTCTGTTCATCTATCTATCTATCTATCTATCTATCTATCTATCTATCTATCTATCTATCTATCTATCTATCCATTCATTCATATCTATCTATCTATCTATCTATCTATCTATCTATCTATCTATCTATCTATCTATCTATGTATCTATCTATCTATCTATCTATCTATCTATCATCCCTTGTTCATATCTATCTATCTATCTATCTATCTATCTATCTATCTATCTATCTATCTATCTATCTATCTATCCCATTCTGTTCATATCTATCTATCTATCTATCTATCTATCTATCTATCTATCTATCTATCTATCTAAGTACAAGAGATATAAATCCTCTGACTGGGACCGTTGCAGGAATGGTAAGGAACTGTTTACATAATCTTTATTATTTTAAATATTCAATAATTACAGATTGAGTAAGGACAGGTTTCTCTATTCGAATGTAAATATATAAATTCAATTTCTTCGTTGCTACATTCGAAATAATTATTTGATTGGTTTTAGTAAGAGCCTATAGAAGCATTCAAACTTTCATAGTTTAAAATGGTTGCCATTAGATAAAGCATCGTCATTATTAATTTTTAACTGGCATTTGCTTTAATCTACTTTATCAGATGAAGCATTGTCAGCCATTATTCTTAATTTTTGACTAGTTTTTACTTTCATCTTCATTCTTTATTAGATAAAGCATTGTCAATCATTTTAGATTAACACACACGGTCGTCTTCATTTTTTAATGAGATCAAGTATCACCGGTCGTTATTATTGATAATCGATTAGAATTTATTTTTACCTTCCCTTTTTACGAAATTCATCTTTATAAAATACTAGCAGTATAGCCCGGCGTTGCTCGGGTGTAATGAAAGCTTTAAAACTAATCCATAGCTTCCCTTTTTACGAAATTCATCTTTATCAAATACTAGCAGTATAGCCCGGTGTTGGTCGGCTGTAATGAAAGCTTTAAAACTAATCCATGGTCCTGGAGCTCAGACTCTTTGGACGTTGGCACAAAAGACTAAAAAGCAATAGTTGTTTCCAGTTAAAGCGAAACCGTAAAGTGAAAGAAAAATGAATGGATGTAAGTCAAATTTTGATTTCTTGGTATCGATGTCAAATAAATATTTTTCGTCGTAAACTGAATTTTGAAGGCTAAATAAGTCCTCTGAGTAAATGGTATCATGGCTGAGACTAAGAACTACAATTATACCTACTTAGAGCCAAACCCGAAAAAAAATAAAATAAAATAAAAATAAAAGGGCTGAAAAGATACAGACATACAGGTAGATAAACAGACACACACGAAAACATCTTGCCTCTGACGAGTCATTATAAAATAACTTAGAAGGTTACGCCCATTAATCGACACATTTTAGAAGAATCCATGTCTCTAAGTCGAAGCTGTTTTTTTATCTTACTCAGTGTCTGAAAAATGAGATGATTTAATATCCTTAAACAACAGAAGAAGTATAATGCGGACACCATGGACAGAACATGTGAGCAACGACGATGTTTTCGTGGGGATGGAAACGAAAAAGAAAACTGATACTTAATATCAGGAAAGGACAACTGAAATTTCTCTAAAATGTAATGAGGAGGAGCGTTTGGGTAATCTGGTACTCACAAGACAGGGAAAGAAAAACAACGCGTTACATACATCATTGCTCGTGGATGTCAGAGCAGGTTTTGGTAGAAATAACACGAGAAAAGATGTTAAGAGCTATAAGGTATAGGTAAACATTGAGGGCCATAGTCGCCTACATCCTGAAAAGACATGGAACATACAAGAACAAGTATCAACTGGATATTGGTAAAAACATCCTGCATACGGAATAATTGAGTAACTATCCAATAACTATCCAGGATGTGCGTTGTGGTGCATTGGATATCGGCTCGGAACGAGAAGTCGGGGAGCCGAGTTCGAATTCCAGCCGAATTCATTGCATTCACTTACGCGCAAATACCCTTGGGAAAGGTATTAATCCGTCTATTCATTCCAGTTATGGGTTAAATAACAGGACAGACTTGGTTCTATAGCCTTGGTCGGCAACCAGTCTACGGCAAAAAGCAATGGCAACCTACTGCGGGATAATCTTCTGCCCAGTCAGTCATGTCTCTTTCGAGACATGATCGCCCAAGCGTGTATCACGTATGGCACTTAACTGACTGATTGAATATAATAGTTGGAATAATGATTAAGGCTTATATTGGTCATAAAGTGGGGGATCAGTTTATTACTTCATAACAATATGAAACCGATCCCCCACTAATTACTAAGCAATAATATAATAGATTTCTTTTCCCTTTACCTATGAGTCAAATAACAGGACAGATTGGGTTCTATAGCCTTGGTCGGCAACCAGTCTACCGCAGAAAGCAATGGCAACATACTGC
The DNA here is from genome assembly GCA_037127315.1 of Ascarosepion bandense. Taxonomy (NCBI): domain Eukaryota; kingdom Metazoa; phylum Mollusca; class Cephalopoda; order Sepiida; family Sepiidae; genus Ascarosepion; species Ascarosepion bandense. Next base: position 1,138,937 of record JBBBDQ010001031.1, on the reverse strand, counting down.
GGGATAATCTTCTGCCCAGTCAGTCATGTCTCTTTCGAGACATGATCGCCCAAGCGTGTATCACGTATGGCACTTAACTCACTGATTGAATATAATAGTTGGAATAATGATTAAGGTTTATATTGGTCATAAAGTGGGGGATCAGTTTATTACTTCATTACAATAGGAAACTGACCCCCACTTATTACTACTTAATTATATAATATATCTCTTGCTATGGCACTTAACTGACTGACTGATCCAAAAAAATTAAGCTGATTTGATGTGTCTAATGTTAGATTTATTCAGCGTCTACAGGAACGCAATGTTAATGAAGCTGGAATTAACTTAAATTGTCGTCCATATATCTAAAAAGTTATAAAAAAAGTTATAAACTGTCATCCTGAATATAATTTTATTGAAATATGTTGAAAATTTTATGAGGTCTTTTTTTTTCTAATCAAGAAAATACGTTAGGAAAAATTACCTTAACAGACAGATAAAAAGGTATGGATCATTTATCCAAAACTTTCCAGCATCATTTAAAGTAACACATTTGATAAGATATTCGACAAGGATCCATTAAAAATCTTCTAGGATAATGAAATATTTTTGCAAAAGATGGTAGAATAATCCAGTACTTACACTAGTTTCAAACCGTCTGATATACGGAAAGGAAATAATTTAAATAATTAAACAAAACTAACAAGGGGCGTAAAACAAGGATGTATCTTCTTTTTTTTCTTTTTTTTTTTAATCATCTCACTCCAAGCAAGGCATTCCACTGCCACTATTGCGCATGGGGCTACATAGGGGAAGGTAAAGAGAAGGAGTGGTTAGACATAGGGAATGTCAGGAGGAAGGTGACAGATGAGTAAGGATACCGAGGATGAGGGTTGGGCAGATGGGAAGAGTGTTTGATAGAATGGGAGCAGGTTAGTGTGTTAGGAGGTGTCTATTGACCTTACATTTAAACTCCTGGAGATTGTAGCCGTCGGGGAAGCAATCGTGTGGAAGGGAATTCCACAGTCGGGAAGTGCGAGGAAAGAAGCTGTTGGAGTTACGGTTGCATTTTATCGGTTTCACTGTAAAAGGGTGGGATCTAGTTGCTAATCTAGTATCTCGTTCAAATTCGTATTTAGGGGGCACCAGTGATCTAAGTTCATCGGAGCAGAAACCGTAAAAGTATTTATAGAAGAGACACAGGGAAGCCACGTCGCGCCGGTGGGAGAGAGACTGCAGGCGGTCTGCCAAGTCGGTATCTATCACATTACAGACCCTCCTCTGAACCTTATCGAGAAGCCCGAGGAGAATAGCAGGGGCACCCGACCATCATATAGCAGCAGTATTCAATGCACGGGCGGATGGTAGATTTATATATGTGCAGGATAGATTTAGACGGAAAAAACTTCCGGGCCCTGCACAGAGAACCGACTTTCATAGCAGCGGATTTAGCAATGTATTCGATATAGTCATTCCATTTGAGGTCCGCTGAAATTGTGAGACCAAGGAGGCGCAGTTTTTTACTCTCTGGGAGGCAAGCCTGGTCGATGCTAATGGGAGGTAGGTGATTATTGTCGATGATGGTTAATTGAGAGTAGCTTCGTTTTAGAAGCATTAAAATTTACTAGCCATTTCTTACCCCAGTTCAATATGGACACAGATTTTTTCGGTCTCTACAGCGACACATTTCTAATAGAATTGAAATAAACTTAAAATGTCGTCTGTTTCTCCATACATGCAAATAATCATGAACTGTCATTCTGAAAATAATTTCGCTGAAATATGCTGAAAAATTTCTAGGCCCTGTTTTCTAATTAAAAAAAAATTATTTCGGAAAAATCTCTAGAGTGACCCTATCGTAAGGTTATTAGAGACCTGCTAGGGTTTCTTTTTGCCGGGCGTAGGCATAACAGTATAGGATAAGCAGAAAACATGTCTAACTCGAAAGAAAACAACAAAACCATCTGGACAGACTTCTAGAAGAAAGCGAAAAAAAAAAAAAGAGCTATCAAATGTAAGATGTGACGCCTCCCGCAGCTGGTCGCTGATGGTGTCAAATCAGTAGCTGGTTTTCAAATTGACTCTTCGAACACTGATCTCCCTTTCCCACGTTTTGAACTTTGATCTCAATGAAATCCCGTAGAATTCTTGCTAGATGTCCAACCAAGCTGGATGCTTATGCACAATTGGGCAAACGAAAGGGCACCAAAAATAATTAGAATGACGCCTGAATCAGTTGTAGAATCAGTTGTCTCCTTTCCAAACCCTGTTCCTATCAAGGTGGCAATCAAGGTGGCAACGGAACGGAAATTTCGTCCAATTTCTTTAAGTAGTAATTTGCGAAACATTTTTCTTATAATTAATTCAAGTCTCTGGTTGGCGATATCACTTCACAACAATCGAAGGAAGACAGAAAATGGCGATAATGCCACTAAGAGGCAAGGGGATGATGGGAGTGAAAGAGAATGAGAAGACTTTAGTGAGGAGAAAGGACAATAAAAGAACAGGTTTCAGGAAGACAGAAGATGGCGATTATGCCACTAAGAGGCAAGGGGATGATGGGAGTGAAAGAGAATGAGAAGACTTTAGTGAGGAGAAAGGACAATAAAAGAAAAGGTTTCAGGAAGACAGAAGATGGTGATAATGCCACTAAGATGCAAGGGGTTACTGGGAATAAAAGAGAATGAGAAGACTTTAGTGAGGAGAAAGGACAATAAAAGAACAGGTTTCAGGAAGACAGAAGATGGTGATAATGCCACTAAGATGCAAGGGGTTGCTGGGAGTGAAAGAGAATGAGAAGACTTTAGTGAGAAGAAAGGACAATAAAAAACAGGTTTCAGGAAGACAGAAGATGGTGATAATGCCACTAAGATGCAAGGGGTTACTGGGAATAAAAGAGAATGAGAAGACTTAAGTGAGAAGATAGGACAATAAAAGAACGGTTTTCAGGAAGACAGAAGATGGCGATAATGCCACTAAGACGAACGGGAGTAAAAGAGAATGAGAAGTCTTTATTGAGGAGAAATAGCAATAAAAAGAACAATTTTCAGGAAGAAAAAAGTGAAGAAAGAATAATACTATGATATAAGGGGTTACTGGAAGTGAAAGAGAATGAAAAATACTTTAGTGAGGAAAAAAGGACAATAAAAGGACAGGTTTCAGGAAGACAGAAGATGGCGACAATGCCACTAAGATGTAAGGGGTTACTGGGAGTGAAAGAGAATGAGAAGACTTTAGTGAGGAGAAAGGACAATAATAGAACCGGTTTTAGGAAGACAGAAGATGGCGACAATGCCACTAAGATGTAAGGGGTTACTGGGAGTGAAAGAGAATGAGAAGACTTTAGTGAGGAGAAAGGACAATAATAGAACCGGTTTTAGGAAAACAGAAGATGGTAATAATGCCACTAAGATGCCAAGGGGTAACTGGGTGTGAAAGAGAATGAGAAGACTTTAGTGAGGAGAAAGGACAATAAAAGAACAGGTTTCAGGAAGACAGAAGATGGCAATAATGTCACTAAGATGCAAGGGGTTACTGGGAGTGAAAGAGAATGAGAAGACTATAGTGAGGAGAAAGGACAATAAAAGAACCGGTTTTAGGAAGACAGAAGATGGCGACAATGCCACTAAGACGCAAGGGGTTACTGGGAGTGAAAGAGAATGAGAAGACTTTAGTGAGGAGAAAGGACAATAAAATAAATCGTTTGAGGAAAACAGAAGATGGCGACAATGTCACCAAACGCAAGGGGTTACTGGAAGTGAAAAATAATGAAAATACATTAGTGAGGAAAAAGGACAATAAAAGAACAGTTTTCTGTAAGAGAGAAGATGGCGACGATGCCATAAGACGCAAGGGGTTACTAGGAGTGAAAGAGAATGAGAAGAATTTAGTGAGGAAAAAGGACAATAAAAGAACAGGTTTCAGAATAGTAGAATATATCGATTAGTTTATGTCATTTTTAAAATAATTGGATGCATTTTGGAAACAAGAAACGGAAAAAGGATTCCATAAATACAAGTACGAAGAAATAAACAAACTATTAAAATGAAACTGACGGTTGCATCTACTTATTTCAATAGTAAAACGCCGTGAACTGGTAGCCAATCTAGAAATAAAAATGAGACTATTAGTTCAATTGCCGTGAAAGAATTTATTGAAAAGACCGAGGTTAGCCACATCACCCCGGTGGGAAAATGACTGTCGTAGAAATGTTACCTCATCTTTGATAATATTACAGAACTATCTTTGAATATTGTTGAGAATCTTGAAATATATAGCCAGAGAACCAGACTAGATATGAAAGCAATATTCAATGCAAGGTTGAATGGTAGATGAATTCTAATAAAATTAATTGCCTGCCCCGACACAATACACCAACTTTCCTATCACATCGAAAAATTATTCGATATAATCTCTCCTCATGTCAGTAAAACTAAGAAGGCGTAAAGTGTTGCTCACTTAGAGGTTAGCCTCTGTTATACTGATGGAAGACAAAATTCGTTATCTATTGTTATATCCCGTGGGGGGGATAAACAGAGAAAGAATAGTGCAAGAAATAATTTTTAACACTGAGGATGAATAGAGATTTATTATAGCTCAGTACAATAAACCAAATACACGTACACCAACGAACAGTTAACAAGAATAACAATCAAGAAGGCAATGTCTCTGCATAGGACGTATGCGTCCGTCTTGGGAAGAAGGCTTCTGTCTACTAACGTATAACTCTCGTCTAAGGACGATGGCTCAGTATAATCAAGAAAACTCTCTTATAATGACGAAAACTCTCGGATAATCACGATTACTCCCGATCACTATATTTAGTTGTCCCTCCCAGTAAGGGCAACATGTGACACATGGTCAGTTTATGACTCGGATTTCCGGGCTATATGGCCCGGCCAAAAAATACCTGTCTGTTTTTGCCCAGTCGTGCTTCTACCCTTCGGCGGAACCACGACTGGGTTATAGCTCTCTGCTCGGAAGCAGAGGGCGCCCTCTGCCCGAAGGCAGAGATCTGACAGTGAGAAATGCCGTCGCAACGAGAAAAATCTCTGCGACGATCACATTATTTATTCTTGTATAAAAAATACAAAAAATATGGCACAAGGCCTAATACGGGGATGGGGAAGGCTGGTCATCATCTGTCCTAGTTTAACTTAGCTATCCACTTTCGTTGACCCTGACACACTTATAATAAACCTGACACCATAATACCACACTCTGCGACGATCACTCTGTAGTTCGTACTAGTCCCGGTCTTTTATAACACGGGCCATACCCATTCCTGGGTAGGACAGGATATTTCACTACAACATCTAAATTTATTTATAAATGGAACTTTGTCTGTTTGTGTGTGTGTGTCTGTGTGTGTATCCGTTACCTATAGATTCCGAAACGGCTGAACCAATTTTCTTGAAAATTTATACAGATGTACTATAAGCGTCTGCGAGTATTCTTAGCTAGGTTTTGTGTCGAGGTACCCCCGATAAATATCGAAAAAGGATAATCGAAAAAATCGGGTTATAGAAGGAATGGTCCGGGCTATACTGCTAGCATATATATATATATATATATATATATATATATATATATATATATATATATTAGGTGCGATTGGTAAATTGTCGCAATTATTTTATTATTTCAAATATTGTTTAGGCTGAGTCTGAGCTCTAGGACCATGGATTAGTTTTAAATATTTCATTACACCCGAGCAACGCCGGGCTATACTGCTAGTCTATCATAAGTAAAAGTCAGCAGTTTTGTTTTGGAAGCGTTTGAGGTAAGCCACATCACGCCGGTGGGAAAATGACTGTCGTAGAAATGTTAGCTCAGCTCTGATAAGATTACAGACCCTACTTCGAATATTATTGAGAATCTTGAGATATATAGCCAGAGCACCACACTGTCAACAAAGTTTTGTAAACAATGAAGCGGCTTTCATTGGTTGTCATTGAATGGAAGCCATCACGTCATCATTATTATTATGACTGACTAAAAATAGTCTTTATATTGCAATATAATTTTCTCTTCCAGATTTCCCCTGCCAGTACCTCCCCTGTCTTCAAATGGACAACGGTCATATGATGCCGGAAACCATGGCCATTTGCAGGTATTTGGCCCGTGAACATGGTAAGTTTCTGATTCAATTTAAAGACAATTCCATAAAATATTTCAAACTGTAAGACTAATAGATTTCATAAAGTGGTGTGTATTAGATACTTTTTGTGTCAATAGATACGTTTTTAAAAAAATTTCTGCAAGTTTCCTTAATGTACAGTATTTACAATAGTCGAACTATTGTCCTCATGTTATAATGTTATAATGTACAAATGACAACAAAGATGAGGACAATAGTTTGAATAATGTAAATACTGTAAATGCTACCTCATCTCAGTAATATAAACAAATAGAATGATCTATTATTAAACGTCATACGAATGGCAACAAAGATGAGGACAATAGTCCGAATAAGGTAAATACTGTAAATACTACCTTATCTCAGAAATATAGACAAATAGAATGATCTATTATGAAACGTTGTACAAATAGCAACAAAAGATGAGGACAATAGTCCGAATAATGTAAATAGTGTAAATATTACCTCATCTCAGAAATGTAGATAAATAGAATGATCTATTATGAAACGTTGTACAAATGGCAACAAAGATGAGGACAATAGTCCGAATAATGTAAATACTGTAAATACTACCTTATCTCAGAAATATAGACAAATAGAATGATCTATTATTAAACGTCGTACAAATAGCAACAAAGGTGAGGACAATAGTCCGAATAATGTAAATACTGTAAATATGACCTCATCTCAGAAATATAGACAAATAGAATGATCTAGTATTAAACGCCGTACAAATGGCAACAAAGACGAGGACAATGTCCTCAATGTGTTTTGGAGAAAAGTAGTGGCATTTTTTCTGTGTATCTCTGGTTTAGAATAATTTATTGATATGGGTATTTTATTTTCTGATCATATCCCAAATAGTTTTGCGTATGGTTGTAATTATATTGCTATCATTAATATTGAAGAAATTGTTTTTTTTAATCATTTCGCTCTATCAAAGCAAGACTATAATTACTGCAAATGAAGGTTAGTGTGAGAAAAATGACCGGGTGAATGGTGCATTGTGGGAAGGATAAAAGATGAGTGGGATTAAATATAGAAGTTTGCAATTTTTAAAAATTTTAAAGCAATATTAATTACTTTAAAATTTTTGGAGTTTGTAGCTATGAAGGAAGGAAGTGGACGTTACATTAACATTTTTCCTATAAAGAAACATTTGACATTCAATGGCTGTGTAGCCATTAATGTTTTTCCTATAAAGAAACGTTTGACATACAGTGGCTGTGTAGACATTAAAGTTTTTGGTTGAAGTTATTGGATTTGCATATCTTTCATTTGCATACCAACATTTATTATTATCATTTCACCCCATGCAAGGCAATCCACTGCCACTATTGCGCAGGGGGTTATGTAGGGGAAGGTGCTGAGAGAGCGATTACATAAAAGAAATTTCAGAAGGAGGGTAATAGACGAGTAAGGAGGTACATAGGAAGAGTGTTTGAGAGGATGGGTGCGAGTTAGTGTGTTAGGAGGTGTCTATTGACCTTACATTTAAACTCCTGTCTGGGAAACAAGTATGCGGAAGGGAATTCCACAGCCGGGAAGTGCGAGAAAAGAAGGTGTTCGAGCAGAAATTGGGGTTACATTTCATCGGTTTCACTGTAAAAGGGTGGGACCTAGTTGCTAATCTGGTATCTCGTGCAAATTCGTACCTAGGTGGCACCAGTGATCTACATTAATCAGAAGCTGTTAAAAATATTTATAGAAGAGGCACAGGGAAGCCACGTCACGGCGGTGAGAGAGTGACTGCAGCCGGTCTGCCAAGTCGGTATCAACCACATTACATATACTCCGTTGTATTTTGTCAAGAAGCCGGAGGAGAATAGCAGGGGCAAACTACCAGATGTGGCAGCAGTATTCAATACACGGGCGGATGGTAGATTTATCTATGTGCAGGATAGATTTAGACGGAAGAAACTTCCGGGCCCTGCACAGAGAACCAACTTTCGTAGCAGCGGATTTAGCAATGGATTCGATATAGTCATTCCACTTAATGTCCGCTGAGAGTGTGAGGCTAAGCAGGCGTAGGAGGGAAGCCTGTTCCATGCTAATGGGAGGTACATTTATTTATATGTAATTGACCACATACGCACACGCCCACGTATACACTACTGTATTCTATATCATTGTTAATTTACATAAGACAATTTTGTTAGAAGGTCCACGAACAATCACTTGTGTAAAACAATAGCTGATTGGTTGATAAGGACCAATCCACAAGGTAAGTAAATTAGAATTTTCCCGCCAAGTCGTTTTAAAATTTTGATACATATATAAAAGGCTGAAATTTCAGTTCCGATGATTGCAGACCGCTTGGGAATACCAGGTGCTGTAAGCGTTTAGTGACGGATGTGCGTTGTGGTGCAGTGGATATCGGCTCGGAAAGAGAAATCGGTGAGCCGAGTTCGAATTCCAGTTGAATACCCTGCATTTACTTAAGCACTGGTAACCTTGGGAAAGGTATTAATCCGTCCCTTTCCTCCAGTTATGGGTTAAATAACAAGGGTAGGACTTGGGGACCCTGCTCTTAAAAACAAATCCAAGTGAATCTTGATACTCGAAAAGAAAATTATTACTAGACACAAAAGTTATATAAAAACAACAATAAATTGTTGAAAGAAAAAGGTATTACCAGCAATAAACAAATAAAATTTAGTTGGCAATAAAGGACCCGCCGAGGTTGATATGCCATAAAACAAACAAAACAACCAACCAACCGATGATTGAATTAGTAAGAACAGTTGTGTGAGTTGAATATCGCTTCAAGAGTAATTCATGTAACTAATCCGCTCATACATAAAATATGCTCGCACGAACATAAGCCCAACTCACAAAAATAACTATTCTAAACTCAGAAATTGACAGGTTAATTATTCCTTAACCTGACTTCTATTACAACAAAGACAACCGAACATTTGAACACTAATACAAACAAGCAAAAGCTTATGATCAAATTTATTAACATATATATATATATATATATATATATATATATACTAGCAGTATAGCCCGGCGTTGCTCGGGTGTAATGAAAGCTTTAAAACTAATCCATGGTCCTGGAGCTCAGAGTCGGCCTATAGAATATTTGAAATAATAACATAATTGCGACAATTTACCAATCGCACCTAATAAAATAATTGCGACAATTTACCAATCGCATTATATATACTAGCAGTATAGCCCGGTGTTGGTCGGCTGTAATGAAAGCTTTAAAACTAATCCATGGTCCTGAAGCTCAGACTCTGTGGACGTTGGCACGAAAGACTAAAAAGCAATAGTTGTTTCCAGTTAAAGCGAAACCGTAGACTGAAAAAAAAAATGAATGGATGTAAGTCAAATTTTGATTTCCTGGTATCGATATCAAATAAATTTCTTTCGTCGTAAACTGAATTTAGAACAAACACACACACAAACATCTTGCCTTATATATATATATTATCGATTTTTTGCACTATTGTAAAAAACTGCAACCTTGAAAATGTGGATTTGTATAAAGGACATACAGACAGATAATCTGACACACACAAAAACATCTTGCTTTTTATATATATATATTATCGATTTTCTGCACTATTGTAAGAACTGTAACCTTGAAATTTCTGAATATCGTTTCTTATGTCTTTGTCTATGAGTGTATGAAATTTGATTAAAATCGGACCACTCCTTCTATAACCCGATTTTTTCGATTGTCGATTTTTTTATATATATCAGACGTACCTCGACACAAAACCTAGCTAAGAACACTCGCAGACGCTTATAGTACAACTGTGTAAATTTTCAAGAAAATCGGTTCAGCCGTTTCGGAATCTATAGGTAACGGACACACACACACATACACACAGACACACACACACACACAAACAAAGTTTCATTTATAAATAAGTTTAGATATTTTATTCTGTTCTTTCAAATGTCGTATTGTTGTCCATTTTTATTTTCTGCAAGCATCATTCTTTGCATGCCATGTCGAATTGAGAATAAATATAAATGTGGTGAATTTCAAGAATATCTGCGAAGTCCGCCACAATGTATATAAAATCTTTTTTTAAGCAGTTTTTCGGGAAAATAGCTTTCTCAAGTCCAGTAGCCTTTTCCAGTATTGACAGGAATTTTCATCCTCATCTTTTTAAAATGGCATTGGAGAAATCCACAAGAAAATAAAATTTCAAATGCGTTAATCTATGTCTATAAAAGTGACGATGGTGGAGGTTGTGTAAGTATTTGTTTGTTTGATAGATTCGACTTAGCGTCTGCATTTTGCGGTCTAGCTCGACGGGAGTTGCGCTCAGATGTAAATCAAAATTTTACAACGCTACGACACCTTGATATTTTTCAGAAAGCCAAAATTAGGGGTAGAAAATATATATTATCACACCACAAAGTCAGGGGTCAGCTTATGTATTGATTATAATATAGAATCGATCATCCACTTTATATTATCTATATATGTTGCCCCTCCCCCTCCTCCTAATCTAATAGAGGCATTCTACATTGTTATCTATATCTATAAAAGTGACGAGGGTGGACGTTGTGTAAGTATTTGTGATGTAAATGCATCATATGTTTTTTATTCTTATTATTCCTTAAACTGCCCAAGTGAAACCGGGCTAAACTGCTAGGCTATATCTATAAAAGTGATGAGGGTGGACGTTGTGTAAGTATTTGTGATGTAAATTCATCATATGTTTTTTATTCTTATTATTCCTTAAAGTACCCGAGTGAAGCCGGGTTAAACTGCTAGTAAGACCAAAAAATTTACCCACAACTTTTTTTTAAAAATCCCACACTTAGTAATTTACATATAATGAAAATTCTTGAAGGTGCCACTTTGGCATCTTACTAAAGCATATAGATACACTCCGAATTTTTCCAAATATCTCCGTTCTTGAAAGAAATAGTTCTTTCTCAAGCAAACACATAAAAAGAAAGCATTTAAACTTATAAACTTCAACCAGGATAAAACGTGAAGCATCCATCTACATAGTGACGAAGCTCAAAGTTGCTTAACTTCGGTGACAGTTCGGATTTTTTTCTTATCACCGAATGTTAGCCATTTTTTTTAATCATCTCACCCCAAGCAAGGCATTCCACTGCCACTATTGCGCATGGGGCTACATAGGGGAAGGTAAAGAGAAGGAGTGGTTAGACATAGAGAATGTCAGGAGGAAGGTGACAGATGAGTAAGGATACCTAGGATGAGGGTTGGGCAGATGGGAAGAGTGTTTTTTTTTTTAATCATCTTACCCCAAGCAAGGCATTCCACTGCCACTATTGCGCATGGGGCTACATAGGGGAAGGTAAAGAGAAGGAGTGGTTAGACATAGGGAATGTCAGGAGGAAGGTGACAGATGAGTAAGGATACCGAGGATGAGGGTTGGGCAGATGGGAAGAGTGTTTTTTTTTAATCATCTTACCCCAAGCAAGGCACTCCACTGCCACTATTGCGCATGGGGCTACATAGGGGAAGGTAAAGAGAAGGAGTGGTTAGACATAGGGAATGTCAGGAGGAAGGTGACAGATGAGTAAGGATACCGAGGATGAGGGTTGGGCAGATGGGAAGAGTGTTTTTTTTTAATCATCTTACCCCAAGCAAGGCATTCCACTGCCACTATTGCGCATGGGGCTACATAGGGGAAGGTAAAGAGAAGGAGTGGTTAGACATAGAGAATGTCAGGAGGAAGGTGACAGATGAGTAAGGATACCGAGGATGAGGGTTGGGCAGATGGGAAGCTTATCTGTATTTTGATACCTCTGTCCAAACTGATTAGAATATGGAGGTTTCCTCTTGGAGTAGCTTCCAGAGTGGCTATAGGGTCCAGTATATCTCGATATTTATCCAAAGCTTGAAGCAAAAGAGATGGGCCCATCAGTCAGTCAGGTGCCCCACGTGATACACGCTTGGGCGATCATTTCTCTTTCGAGACATGACTGACTGGGCAGAAGATTATCCCGCAGTAGGTTGCCATTGCTTTCTGCGGTAGACTGGTTGCCGACCAAGGCTATCGAACCCAATCTGTCCTGTTATTTAACCCATAACTGGAAGAAATAAGCGGATTAATACCTTTCCCAAGGGCATTTGCGCGTAAGTGAATGCAATGAATTCGGCTGGAATTTGAACTCGGTTCCCCCCCATTTCTCGTTCCGAGCCGATATCCACTGCACCACAACGCACAAAGTATGGGCCCATACTTTTCCCAAAAATATTTGCTCGTATGTGAAATTAACGAACTAGAATTTGAGCGTTGAAACGCCGGTTTTCGTTCGATCAGCGCAGCTAAGCAACTTTAAGCCTCGTTCACTATCTAGATAGATGTTTACCGTGTAAGCCTGGTTGAACATGACTGTCTGATAATGCACCTGCTCTTCACGAGACGACATGGGGTTCGGAGCTTATTGTTAGACGAATTTAAGCGATGTAAGTAAGGCTCAAAGTTTGGTAATTGTTAACGAGTTATTCTGGTTAACCATGGATAATGGGTTCGATCTCCACTCGAGTACCCAAAACATGGCGGCTTTTTTTTTTATATAATTGTGTCGCCCAAAGCAAGGAATTTTACTGACACTGTTATGCAGGGGGTAACATAGGAGGAATGATATGAGGAGTGAGAGGTTGCAGGGTGTGTCAGGAAGAGAGTAGGAAAGGGAAGAGATTAGTGATGAGAGTGGGGTGGACGAGGAGGAATGTTATGAGGAGGGAGAGGTTGCAGGGTGTGTCAGGAAGAGAGTAGGAGAGGGAAGAGATTAGTGATGAGAGTGGGGTGGACGAGGAGGAATGTTATGAGGAGTGAGAGGTTGCAGTGGGTGTCAGGAAGAGAGTAGGAGAGGGAAGAGATTAGTGATGAGAGTGGGGTGGACGAGGAGGAATGTTATGAGGAGTGAGAGGTTGCAGTGGGTGTCAGGAAGAGAGTAGGAAAGGGAAGAGATTAGTGATGAGAGTGGGGTGGACGAGGAGGAATATTATGAGGAGTGAGAGGTTGGGGTGGGTGTCAGGAAGAGTAGGAGAGGGAAGAGATTAGTGATGAGAGGGTGGACGAGGAGGAATGTTATGAGGAGTGAGAGGTTGCAGTGGGTGTCAGGAAGAGAGTAGGAGAGGGAAGAGATTAGTGATGAGAGTGGGGGTGGACGAGGAGGAATGTTATGAGGAGTGAGAGGTTGCAGGGTGTGTCAGGAAGAGAGTAGGAAAGGGAAGAGATTAGTGATGAGAGGGTGGACGAGGAGGAATGTTGGGGAGGAGGGAGAGGTTGCAGGGTGTGTCAGGGAAGAGAGTAGGAGAGGGAAGAGATTAGTGATGAGAGTGGGTGGACGAGGAGGAATGTTATGAGGAGTGAGAGGTTGCAGTGGGTGTCAGGAAGAGAGTAGGAGAGGGAAGAGATTAGTGATGAGAGTGGGGTGGACGAGGAGGAATATTATGAGGAGGAGAGGTTGCAGGGAGTGTCAGGAAGAGAGTAGGAGAGGGAAGAGATTAGTGATGAGAGTGGGGTGGACGAGGAGGAATGTTATGAGAGGGGAGGTTGCAGTGGGTGTCAGGAAGAGAGTAGGAGAGGGAAGAGATTACTAATGAGAGTGGGGTGGACGAGGAGATTGTTATGAGGAGTGAGAGGTTGAAGGGGGTGTCAGGAAGAGAGTAGGAGAGGGAAGAGTTTAGTGATGAGAGTGGGGTGGACGAGGAGGAATGTTGTGAGGAGGGAGAGGTTGCAGGGGAGTGTCAGGAAGAGAGTAGGAGAGGGAAGAGATTAGTGATGAGAGTGGGGTGGACGAGGAGGAATGTTATGAGGAGTGAGAGGTTGCAGTGGGTGTCAGGAAGAGAGCAGAGAGGGAAGAGATTAGTGATGAGAGTGGGGTGGACGAGGAGGAATATTATGAGGAGGAGATATTGCAGGGGGTGTCAGGAAGAGAGTAGGTGAGGGAAGAGATTAGTGATGAGAGTGGGGTGGACGAGGAGGAATATTATGAGGAGTGAGATATTGCAGGGGGTGTCAGGAAGAGAGTAGGTGAGGGAAGAGATTAGTGATGAGAGTGGGGTGGACGAGGAGGAATATTATGAGGAGTGAGATATTGCAGGGGGTGTCAGGAAGAGAGTAGGAGAGGGAAGAGATTAGTGATGAGAGTGGGGTGGACGAGGTGAATATTATGAGGAGTGAGATATTGCAGGGGGTGTCAGGAAGAGTAGGAGAGGGAAGAGATTAGTGATGAGATGGGGTGGACGAGGAGGAATATTAAGGAGGAGATATTGCAGGGGGTGTCAGGAAGAGAGTAGGAGAGGGAAGTGATTAGTGATGAGAGTGGGGTGGACGAGGAGGAATATTATGAGGAGTGAGATATTGCAGGGGGTGTCAGGAAGAGAGTAGGAGAGGGAAGAGATTAGTGATGAGAGTGGGGTGGACGAGGAGGAATATTATGAGGAGTGAGATATTGCAGGGGGTGTCAGGAAGAGAGTAGGAGAGGGAAGAGATTAGTGATGAGAGTGGGGTGGACGAGGAGGAATATTATGAGGAGTGAGATATTGCAGGGGGTGTCAGGAAGAGAGTAGGAGAGGGAAGAGATTAGTGATGAGAGTGGGGTGGACGAGGAGGAATGTTATGAGGAGGGAGAGGTTATAGCAAAGAAAGTATGAATTAGTAAATTATTTTGTGGATTACTCTAGATAGTGATGTGCTCGATGTCTAATTAATCATTATTACTGATAAATGATTTATATTCTTTTATGTATCGTATCCCTTCATGACGTGGGCGATTATGGCCCGCCACTTACCCCTATTCCTTTGTAGCAATTAACACATTTTTTCTTGGTATTTCTGCAAAATTCTGTACTGCCACCCACTTGCGTTTTTCTCTCGTCTTTATTTCTCTCTATTTTTTCTGTGAGTATCAGATTCTCCAAGCCTTCCTTCCTCATTAGGTGTTCCAGAAACTTCAGCTGTCTCTTCCAGATGTTAAGTATAAGATTTCTTTTCGCTTCCATCCTTTCCAATAATTCGCCGTTGCTCCCATGTTTGGCTCAAGGTGTCTTCTGTAGATACGCATTTCAGTTACTTCAAGTCTTTCCTTCATCTTTAATAAGATTGTCTAGCGGCCATATAAAAGGGGAAACATTACACAACTGCTGCCATATCTAGTCGGGTGCTCCTACTACCCACCTAGGGGTCCTAGGTGGGTAGTATGATTTATAATGTTTTTTATAATTTATAATCACATCTATAATGTGATCGATCCCGACTTGGCAGCTCGGATACAGTCACTTTCTCACAGGCGCAATGTGGCTTCCCTGTGTCTCTTCTACAAATACTTTCACGGATTCTGCTCTGATGAACTTAGCTCATTGATGCCCCCTATGTATAAATCTACTCAAACCACTAGATTAGCAACTAGGTCCCACTCTTTTACTGCAAAACCAATAAATTGTAAACGCAAATTCTACACAATCAGCTTCTTTTCTCGCACTTCCCGTCTGTGGAATTCCCTTCCATTTACTTGCTTCCCCGACAGCTACAATCTCCAAGAATTTAAGTGTAAAGTCTGTAGTCATCTCCTATCTTACTAACCCGCATACTCTCTTTCAAGATCCTTTCTCCATCCACTCCACTCTCATCACTATTCTCATCCTTCTCTTACCCACTTCCTGACACCCCCTATAACGTGTCACTCTTTCTCACAACTTTCTCTCATGCTCCTTTCTCCGTCCACTCCACTCTCATCAGTATTCTCATCCTTCTCTTACCCACTTCCTGACACCCCCTATAACCTGTCACTCTTTCTCATAACTTTCCTCCTATGTAATCCCCTGCAAAACAGTTGCAGTAAAATGCCTTGCTTGGGGCGATATGATTATAAAAATAAGATAGATAGATAGATAGATAGATAGATAGATATGAAAAGTCCGAGATAGATAGATAGATAGATAGATAGATAGATAGTCAGTATTCTCAACCTTCTCTTCCCCACTTCTCGACACTCCCTATAACCTGTCACTCTTTCTCATAACTTTCCTCCTATGTAACCCCCTGCAAAACAGTGGCAGTAAAATACTATGCTTGGGTCGATATATATATATATATATATATATATATATATATATATATATACTTGAACGTACATTGTTCTTAATTTTCATCAAGGATTTTCCTGATGTCTTCAGTTCGCAACTCGGCATCTACTTTTTTACTCCTGTGCTGTCTGGACGATTCGATAAGGTTACATTTTCAGCAGATTTAAAAGAATTAAGACACAATCAGTTGTTAACTAGGACAAGAAATGACTTATTAATTTTAAACAAAACTGCTCAAAATCGGAGAGAGCGACTAATTCCGCTTTCTCGGACTATCGTTTTCCGTTGACATGAAGTAAAACATTATACTGAATCAAATTCTGAATCTGTTTTTAGGGAATTTGGTTCACTGGGTCGTTCAAGTCAATTTTTCTCAACGGAATCTATTCTAAATATTTATATTTATTCGTCCTTGCGCTGAATATTTCTGCCACATATGGTCTTCTGCTTCTGGTGTGTATATAAAGATAAAATCCAAAGAAGAATCTGCAATGTTGTTGGTTCTGACCTGGTATCTTTGTTATTACCCATTTTCCACCGCGGTAATGTAGCTGCCCTATGCCTTTTTGTTGTGCTGACCTACCTATCAACATAGTAATGGACTAACCCAACCTGCATAAATACCATGCGACTAGTAGTCAACGAAGCGCACCAGTCTGGTATGAGTCAGACACCCGTAGAGTGAGTTACCGAACGGAGACTTTGATATCCAACACCGCTTGCTCGTCAGCTCGACGAACAAGCTGGCATATTGTACTTTTACCCGTTATTTTGTTAATACAATTGTTTACACTAATCCCGTGTTCCTGTTTTTATTATTGACCCCTTAAGCAGAGTTACCACAGTTTCCCATAAATATTTTCATGGATATTTTTGATGAACATTCCTTTATCGGACTTTATGAATTCTGCATACCTACTTTGGCGGCAAATTCTTATTATATCCATAAGTTCGTAAACACTTGCGAAATGGGTCTATTTGGTTCAGCACAATTGAGACAAGCAATGGTTTCAGAAAGGGCAAGAGACACCGTCGGTTCCAAAACAAGATCGATTCAGCAAGAAAGTCATGTTGTGCGTTTGGTGGAACTTTGAAGGAATCGTGCATTTTGAGTTGGTTCCGAATGGTCGTGCCATCAGTGCTGAACTTTACTGTCAGCAAATTGAGCGGGTCTACGAAAAGTTCAAGCAAAAGTACCCGGCCTTGATCAACCGAAAGCGCTCTTTGATGCAGCAGGACAATGCCAAGTCACACACCGCCAGGAGGTCCAACGACGAGTTTGAAGAGCTGGACGGCGTTGAGGTTCTGCCACATCCAGTCTACAGTGCTGACATTACTCCATCAAATTACGACCTTTTCCGCTCAATGCAACACTTTCTGAAGGGCCGCCGATTCGACTCGTTTGATGAAGTCGAGGAAGCGTGTCAAGAATTCTTTGATTCGAAGCTGGCTGAATGGTACTTTGACCAGACCCGAAAGCTTGCAGATCGATGGCAGAAAGTTTTGGAAAATGATAGTCTTTATTTTGAGCAATAATTTTTGTTGTTTTTGCGAGTAAAATTTCAATTTTTTGCAAGTGTTTACGATCTTTTGGGACAACCTAATAGTACAGTTGAAATGGATAGATATAATCGTAAGTTATATTCTAATGGTATCTTCTGAGGTATTTCTCGTTTATGGAAATCTCTTCTGGTTTTATGCTTCCTAGCCAACTTTGATCTTCAAAGATTTAACTTTAAAATCAGTCGGCATCTTATGTCTTCTTAGTTTCTGTTTTGTTATCCTTAATAATGTTTTTTTTTTCTGATATTTACTCAAAGTTAGTATGACCATAGTGTCTTTATTGTCTTACTTGGGGTGAAATCATTAAAAGCGAATAAGTATGAAAAAGAAAACAACATTATTTACGTTTACGCCGCTGTACGTTTCGGCCATCTTTAGGTATTATGAATTACAAACCGATCCCTTTATTACCATCACTGGGTTTTATCATTCTAATTCCATATGCGCTGCTGCTTTTGGTAGCCATGGAGTAGTAAACGTCGTAATAATGTCAATAAAGATGAGGATAATAGTCCGAACAATGTAAATAGGTTAAATACTACTTATCTCAGTAGTATAAACAAATACAACATAATTTATCAATTATATTTTTTAGTATTTCAGACCTTTTTTACAAATAGAAAAATAAAATCTAAAGAAAAAGAAAAATACTTGGAGATATAAATACATATATATGAAAGCAATACCATATTCATCTTCCAGGTTTCTACCCCAAGAGTGCCATGGACATGTTCAGGTGTGACTACATCAGCGATTGTATGTATGAAATCATGCACGATTATATGAGGTACTACCACTGGAAGAACGGACGCTTCAGGGTGAGTCAGTTTATTTCGAAACTGCTTCATATCTACATCAATGAAGACACTATCTATAGAAATGGATAAGCAAAGATTATGATCATTAAGACTAAAAGACATTAGCTAAGACGAGTGTCGAGTGATTTGTAAATAATGGCTGCTTCTATGAAATCATGCACGATTACATGAGGTACTACCACTGGAAGAACGGACGCTTCAGGGTGAGTCATTTATTTCGAATCTGCTCAGCATTTCATATCTACATCTTTCAACACACTATCTATAGAAATGCATTAGCAAAGAGGCTATAGTAAAATGATCATTAAGACTAAAATATATTTGCTAAGACGAGTGTCGAGTGATTTGTAAATAATGGCTGCTTCTATGAAATCATGCACGATTACTTGAGACACTTCAACTGGAAGAATGGACGCTTTAGGGTAAGTCCGTTACTTCGAATCTGCTCAACATTTCATATCTACATCTTTCAACACACTATTTATAGAAATGGATAAGCAAAGAGGCTATAATCAAATGATCATTAAGACTAAAAGACATTAGCTAAGCCGAGTGTTGAGTGCTTTGTAAATAATGACTGCTTCTACGAAATCCTGCACTATTACAGGAAGTTCTACCGTTGGCATAATGAAGGCGACTGGGTGATTCTATAATATCAAGATACAATTCAATTGGGGAAAATCTTTGAATATTCTATTGTCATAGAATTTGGCATGCGCTTATTCAAACATTAACTGACGAATTAAAATTCATCAGAATATTAAAAATAAAAAAAAAACTTGAAATGTTCACAGATTAAAACTACTCAAATAGAATTTTATTATTTATTTGTTAAAACAATTGTAAGAAAATAATTTTTAATTTTTATTTTAAATATTTTTTTAGTACAACATGAACGACTACGGTTTTGGAGGTGACAACATGTGCAGCAACTACGATGTAAGTCTTAATTTGTATCAATCTAAATGAATGCACAACAAATTCTGTCTGTCTGTTTGTCCTACTCTAACTCGGGACCAAATTGCTACAACACATACATATTATACATTTTTGGAATTAGGATAATACCGGAATTGAATATCTGCCTTTCTTCTATAAATTTTTCCGGAATTTTTGTTCGGATGAGGAGGGAACAGTTAAGAATTCAAATTTTAAAATAACTGAAAATGTATTTTTTTAAAACGTTTTCAGATTGTATTGAGTTTAATGTATAACATTATCTTTGTTAATTTAATTTGTTGTTTCAAATTCAGTTTAAAATATCTCCAAAATTTTGTGAATTGAAAAAATCAATTTTAATTCTTGAAAATGCCAAAGAATCAGAGTTTTGAGTTTGAGTTTTGTTTAACGGCATATCAACACCTCTCTGGGTCATTTAATGCCAAAAAGGTAGGGTTTTATGGTATTTTTTAGTGTTTGGTTATAGTGAGAATGTTGATTTAGTCAGATTTTAATGCAAAATTTTCTGTTTTTTTTATAAAACTGAAAATGTCTTCTAGTTTTGTATTCAAAAATGTTTTGCTGAGAATAATTTTTTTACTTTAAAAATGTGTTATGGCAATAATTTTTTCTTCAAAAATGTATTGTTAGCAATATTTTTCATTCAAAAATGTATCTTTTTCTGTAAAAGTCTTTTTTTTATGTATATATTTCTATAAAAGTGGATTTTTATACTTTTATCGGGTTTTGACCCCAGTTTTGGGGTTGACTATTTGCCCATAGTTGGGACCCTAACAGGTGCTACCACTCCAGGTCAGAGTAGACCTGTGAACAACAGCAATTAAGAGATGGCACCATGTTCTTCACAACCTCACAATCAGAGGCTTTTCTGCTGGATCTAGTTTACCGTCATGCCCAGGACACCCCCCCCCAAAAAAAAAACAGAGTTAAAGTGAGAGTTTTCGTGACGTGAAATTTTGCTGTTCTTCAGAATTTGTGATTTTAAGAACTCAACTCAACTGAAATTACACGGATTTAGTGATCTGAAGAACTCGGTTTTCGGCCTGAATTAAAATTTCAACCCACATCGGAATTAGGTCCAAATCAGGCTTTTGGCGGAATTAGACTTATAGCACGAATGACAGTTAAAGACAGGTTTTCAAATTCCATGGAAGTAATTAAGGAATTCAAAATTCAAAAGTTTTGTGCCTAATTGTTAGGGCGCCGCTCCTATTTGACTACATAATGGACTGTTCCCATTGCTATATATAGCAATGGTGGATTCTCTACAGGAATGTCGTAGACAGTCACTAGACTGACGACTCTACGACACTGTCAGCTCTCTGCCTTCGGGCGGGGGGCGCTCTCTGCTTCCGAGCAGAGAGCAATAACCCAGTCGTGGTTCCGCTTAAGGGTAGAACCACGACTGGGCAAAAATAGACAGACATTTTTTGGCCCGGCTATATGGCCGGGAATACCCACAATAAAATGACCATGTGTCACATCCAGCCTTGCGTGGGAACGCTAGTAAATGCAGTCGTAGACAGTCACTAGACTGACGACTCGACGACACTGTCAGCTCTCTGCTTTCCGAGCAGAGAGCAGTAACCCAGTTGTGGTTCCGCCGAAGGGTAGAACCACGACTGGGGAAAAATAGACATTTTTTGGCCCGGCTATATGGCCGGGAATACCCACAATAAAATGACCATGTGTCACATCCAGCCTTGCGTGGGAACGCTAGTAAATACAGTCGTAGACAGTCACTAGACTGACGACTCTTCGACACTGTCAGCACTCTGCCTTCAGGTAGAGGGCGCTCTCTGCTTCCGAGCAGAGAGCAATAACCCAGTCGTGGTTCCGCCGAAGGGTAGAACCACGACTGGGCAAAAATAGACAGACATTTTTTGGACCGGCTATATGGCCCGGAAAGCCCAGATATAAACTGACCATGTGTCATATGTTGTCCTTACTGGGAGGGACAGCTAAATAATGTCGTAGAGAGTCACTTGAGAGACTCTAATGAGTTACTGAAGAGTCAGTGCGAGTCAGTGAAGAGTTAGTCACACTTCCGGTGGCGTACCGGAAGTAATCACATATACACACGTCTTACGACGGATTGGACTCTTGTATCTTTCTATTGTAAATATTACTAATCACTTCTGTACATACTAACCGTCTTTCCGCTGAATACAACTTATATTCTGATTCTGTTGTTGAGTTATTCATTTATACTTGGCGATATAACACTAATTCATTAGCCGCAGGATTTAGCATAAATGTCCGCACTGTGTTCGACATTTAAGTAACTTCCCAAAAAATCATAGCTTCATTTTTATCTAACGCTTAGTGGGTATCTACAATAAATCTTTCTTGAATGATAAACATTAATCTAATAGGATTTATTTCCTTTTCAGAATTATATGCAATGGAGATACATGAACACTTTCAATAGAATTATGCCCTTCATGGAAAGGACATTGAGCATGCGCAATAGTGGAAACAAATTCTTCATGGGAGACATGGTAAGTTTTGATGTTTATAAAAAACATAATACGGTCCCACTTCTTTTAAGTTTAAAATTTGTCGTGGAGTAGGTTTCACACTGAAAGTTATGTCGGTTGCTAATCGATTTAATCCACCCAACATGTTAGGAACTTGATAATCTTCCACCGTATGCTGACTCCTTAGTAATCGGCTAACTACCGACTAATATCAACTGCCTAGTAGTTCTACTGAACTCTAATAGAACTCTAGAAAACTCTCTAGAACTTCTAAGAACTCCCAAGAACTTCTCGAGTTAACTTCTTGTTAACTTTATAATATAGGAGGGAGAGTCTATTATTTGAGGAATAGGTGTGTTTCACCGTAACAAAATATACGCTGTTCTGATATGGATACCGGCTTGGAATGGGTAACAGCTACAACTGAGTTCAAATTCCTGTTAAATACGTTGCACACACTCACGCGCAAATACCCTTTGGGAAATGTATTAATACATTTTTCTCCCTCCAACTAAGGGTTAAATAACAGAACAGATTGGGTTCTACAGCCTTGGTTGGTAACCAGTCTGCTGCAAAAAAAAATGACAACTTACTATGGGAAAATATTCTGCCTAAACAGTCATGGATCAAAAGAGACATGATCACCCAAGCGTGCATCTCGAATAATTAATTGACTGACTTGAATATCAGGAACGTTTCCTATAACCTTGGTTAAGACATTAATGATCACAGGTTGAATAAATGAAAGAAGAGACATGAGAAAGCAGCTCGAGACATACTTCTTAGATCTGAGCAAATGGTTGACAGAGGGGAGCTTAGAAAAGATACCAAGAGAAAAAACTATTGAGAGTAAGAAGAGGCAGAGCTAAGTTGAAGTTCATGATCGCCTACGTTCTGAAAAGGCACAGCACACCAAGAGGAAGAATATATTAATACCGTAGTACCTACGTGTCTTACGTTTTGCCAAACGTACACAAACACAAAACATTAAACATAGAATGGCTGTTAAAGAGATGGCTTTCTAGAGAAAGAGATAGGAACGCACGCACAGACACACATACAGACACACATGATAAATGAAAGAAATCGTTGAACAGGAAATACAAAACAAAAAGGGAATTACTATATATATATAAAACCTTATTTATAAAGGGAACTTTGTCTCTCTGTGTGTATGTGTGTGAGTGTGTGTGTGTGTGTCCGTTACCTAGGGACTCCGAAACGGCTGAACCGATTTTCTTGAAAATTTGCACATTTGTACTATAAGCCCCTGCGAGTGTTCTTAGCTAGGTTTTGTGTCGAGGTACTCTCGATAAATATCGAAAATCGATAATCGAAAAAATCGGGTTATAGAAGGAGTGGTACTATTTTAATCAAATTCGATACACTCATAGACAAAGACATAAGAAACGATATTCAGAAGTTTAAAGGTTGCAGTTCTTACAATAGTGCAGAAAATCGATACTATATATATATATATATATAAAGCAAGATGTTTGTGTGTGTGTCTGTTTATCTGTCTGTATGTCCTTTATACAAATCCACAATTTTTATCCGATTCTCACCAAACTTCACACAAATATTCTTTAGGCTGAGTCTGAGCTCCAGGACCATGGATTAGTTTTAAAGCTTGCATTACACCCGAGCAACGCCGGGGTATACTGCTAGTATATATATATATTGGGTGCGAATGGTAAATTATCGCAATTATTTTATTAGGTGCGATTAGTAAATTGTCGCAATTATTTTATTATTTCAAATATTCTTTATGCTGAGTCTGAGCTCCAGGACCATGGATTAGTTTTAAAGCTTGCATTACACCCGAGCAACGCCGGGCTATACTGCTAGTCATTTATAAAAGTATTGAGAGAGAGAGAGAGACTATTATTATACTTATAGCGTTTCTCTGCTTTAAATAATAATTTCAAATCTTTCTTTGCAGTCTTCATCTTGATTTTTCTTCAGCTCAGAAAAAATACTTTTCATCTGTTTATTTTTAGTTATTTTATCCAATCGGTCCTTCAATTCTCGCTGTGAACAACATAGCAGGTCGTAGTCTTTATATTATAAAAAGTAATACTTACCTAGGTATCTACGTGTGTCACGCTTTTGCTGTAATGAAGGAAATAAAAAAAATATATATATGTTTTTTTTTAATCGTATCACCCCGAGCAAGGCGTTAATGCATTGATTAAAGGAGGTATTAAGGATTTGCTATTGTTCAGCACCCGTTTGCGTTATGCAAACGGGTGCTGAGCAATAGTCGTTGGAGCCGATCTTGCGGTCAGCTATGCGCTGTCTCATTCTCTCAGGTTTCTAGGGAACATCATTGTAATATAAAAAAGCATAGCATTACGAATGAAAGGCAACAAGAGAACAGCAGAGAAACAGACAAGAACGATTCCAAGCAGCAGAGACACAACCAATCCGTAAACATTATAGAGAAGGAATGCAAGCAAAGAGGAATGATTATGAACAAAAAAGAGAGAGAACTTTGTAGTCATGATTGCTATTGCAATATTTTCTTAAAATTATTCAGTTCAAATATTTAATGATGCAACGTGATTTTCTACGGATATTTTATTGTCATAGGATTTGCAAGACACTCATTTAATTACTAGCAGTATAGCCCGGCATTGCTCGAGTGTAATGAAAGCTTTAAAACTAATCCATGGTCCTGGAGCTCAGACTCAGCCTAAAGAATATTTGAAATAATAAAATAATTGCGACAATTTATCAATTGCACATAATAAAATAATTGCGACAATTTACCAATCGCATATATTTATATATATATATATATATATATATATATATATATATTAAAAAAGGATTAATTCAAAGATGTTGAATAGCCATTTCGATATGAAGATCCCCACGGGGGACGACACATCACCTCAGCAACAGAAAAAACCTTTCAGAAACTGGAGAAAAATTAGTCTACTTTTCCTTTTTAAATAGATTGCAAAGAAATTAAAAAATAAATAATAAAATAAAATAAAATAAAATAAAATAAAAAAATAAAAATAAAGGGAAAGAAAAAGAAAACGAAAAAGAAAAAGATAGAATAAAATCAAATAAATAAGAAAAGAAAAAAATTGACATCGTCTGGGTTCGCAAAAAAAAAGGAAGAATGTAACTAAAAATTAACAGACAGACGCGTTAAATCGACGTAGTTTAGGCAATACGGAAAAAAGGTGGTAAGAGAGATAAAAGAAGGAAGGGAGGGTAAAAGAAAGAAACTAAAGAAAAAATTTTTTTAAATATTACAGACGCTGGACAAATTCAAAAACCTAATTTCCCCAAAACGTTGAAGTATTAGAAAAAGGCCTTTACTTAAAAAGGCATAATTATTAATAAAAGGGAATAAAAAGATATAGGATTTAAAATAAAATTATTTTTAAAAAAATTAGGTCATTTGAAATTAGACTAAATAAAGACAACACTAGGTAAAAAAAAAAAAAAAAAAAAAAAAAAATTACAATTATTATATACATACCTATAGAAGTACACACATACATACATATATATACACACACACAATTCTACGAATAAGAATACATATATACACATACACACACATACATTCAATTTATTACACACTATTATACATATATATATATATAAATATATACACACATATATATTATTACACACCTATATACATATACATGCGCATACACACATATATACAAAAAATTCATATACACATAATATACATGTGTACACACACATGCACACACACACACATACACACACACATATATATACATATATACCTATATACACATACATACACATATTCCATATGCACTCGCACACACATATATATTAGCTAAATCCGGAATTGTCGACAAATGCAATTGTTATTCGGTGGATGCCTGCCCGGTGCAAGGCAAATGTAAATCCACCCATGTAATTTATGAAGCCCGCATTTCTCCATCTAATAACAAGGACAATTACCGGACCTATATTGGCATGTCCGCGGGCTCTTTCAAACAGAGGCTTTATAATCACAGGTACTCGTTTTCGAACCCTAAACAGAGATTCCAGACGGCACTATCACGTAGGTTCTGGGAAATGAAGGAGGAAGGGCAGGACCCTATAATCAGCTGGAAATTAATAGGCTCAGCTTGTACCCCTAAGGGTTTTCGTGATAGGTGTCGTCTGTGTTTATTGGAGAAGATTCTGATTTTGAAATATCCTCATCAGGACTTACTTTTGAACTTTAGGAGGGAATTTATAAACAAGTGCCGCCATAGGGCGGATTTTAACTTCTAATTTCAAATTTTTATTTTTAAATTCTAAATTTTTTCTATATTTTTTTAATATTTAAAAAAAATTTTTAATTTTAATTTTAAATTTAATTTTTTTTTTTTTTTTTATGTGTATGTTTGTGTGTGGATGTACTTTTTTATATATATGTATGTATATGTATTTATGTATGTGGGCTATATGTAATTTTGGAAAAAAATTTTTTTAGCTATTTAAATGCTCCTTTTCATAATATTCATTAATATATATGTGTGCGAGTGCATATGGAATATGTGTATGTATGTGTATATAGGTATATATGTATATATATGTGTGTGTGTGTGTGTGTGTGTGTGCATGTGTGTGTACACATGTATATTATGTGTATATGAATTTTTTGTATATATGTGTGTATGCGCATGTATATGTATATAGGTGTGTAATAATATATATGTGTGTATATATTTATATATATATATATGTATAATAGTGTGTAATAAATTGAATGTATGTGTGTGTATGTGTATATATGTATTCTTATTCGTAGAATTGTGTGTGTGTATATATATGTATGTATGTGTGTACTTCTATAGGTATGTATATAATAATTGTAATTTTTTTTTTTTTTTTTTTTTTTTTTTTTTACCTAGTGTTGTCTTTATTTAGTCTAATTTCAAATGACCTAATTTTTTTAAAAATAATTTTATTTTAAATCCTATATCTTTTTATTCCCTTTTATTAATAATTATGCCTTTTTAAGTAAAGGCCTTTTTCTAATACTTCAACGTTTTGGGGAAATTAGGTTTTTGAATTTGTCCAGCGTCTGTAATATTTAAAAAAATTTTTTCTTTAGTTTCTTTCTTTTACCCTCCCTTCCTTCTTTTATCTCTCTTACCACCTTTTTTCCGTATTGCCTAAACTACGTCGATTTAACGCGTCTGTCTGTTAATTTTTAGTTACATTCTTCCTTTTTTTTTTGCGAACCCAGACGATGTCAATTTTTTTCTTTTCTTATTTATTTGATTTTATTCTATCTTTTTCTTTTTCGTTTTCTTTTTCTTTCCCTTTATTTTTATTTTTATTTTTTTATTTTATTTTATTTTATTTTATTATTTATTTTTTAATTTCTTTGCAATCTATTTAAAAAGGAAAAGTAGACTAATTTTTCTCCAGTTTCTGAAAGGTTTTTTCTGTTGCTGAGGTGATGTGTCGTCCCCCGTGGGGATCTTCATATCGAAATGGCTATTCAACATCTTTGAATTAATCCTTTTTTAATATATATATTTGCTCTGTAATATTTTATTACATGGAGCTCTCTTCCTGTATCATTTTTTAATATTAAAATAAATTTTTAATATTAATTAGGATCGGGTTTTTTGGAATTTACCTTCCTGCTTTTTTCCCTTGGATTGAAGTATCTGAATTAAAATATATATATATATATATATATATATATATATATATATATATATACGTCAGACTCTTTGGACGTTGGCACGAAAGACTTAAAAGCAATAGTTGTTTCCAGTTAAAGCGAAACCTTAGAATGAAAGAAAAATGAATGGATGTAAGTCAAAGTTTGATTTCCGGTTATCGATATCAAATAAGTTTTTTGCGTCGTAAACTGAATTTTGAAGGCTAAATAAGTCCTCTGAGTAAATGGTATCAGGGCTGAGACTAAGAACTACAATTATACCTACTTAGAGCCAAACCTGTAGCAAAGACTAAAATAAAAGGGCTGAAAAATACAGACAGATAAACAGACACACACACAAACATCTTGCCTTATATATATATATGTTATCGATTTTCTGCACTATTGAAAGAACTGCAACCTTGAAACTTCTGAATATCGTTCTTATGTCTTTGTCTCTGAGTGTATTAAATTTGATTGAAATCGGACCACTCCTTCTATAACCTGATTTTTTCGATTATCAATGTTTGATATTTATCGGGGGTATCTCGACACAAAACCTAGCTAAGAACACTCGCAGGGGCTTATAGTACAACTGTGTAAATTTTCAAGAAAGTCGGTTCAGCCGTTTCGGAATCTATAGGTAACGGACACACACACACACTTACACACGCACAGACAAACTTCCATTTATTATATAAGTTTGGATCAACTGAAGAATTAATATTCATCAGAACATTAAAATACGAAAACCGAAACGAAAGACTAGTTAGAGATTATTCTTTTAGTCTTATTTTAAACTTTTATCACGGTTTTATTTACGTGGATATTGGTCATTGTTCTTCTCTGTTTTCGATTGTAATCTAACTCTCTTATATAAGACTTACGGTTTACCTAGAAATTATAACTGATATTTTCCCTTTCTACGACACAGACATCTCTCATTTCTGGGTGACTAGTAAACTTTCCAAAATTTTTTTTCTTTACCGTTTTATTACGGAATTTACACCTTTGTTTTTTATCTCTTTTCGCGTAGATGATGTCTTGTGACAGCGCCCGAATAACACTTATGAAGCCATTGCTTTACTTGAACCGTAGTTTCTCCATCAGAAAGGAATATTTTATCAACACAGAAAATTCAGATTTTTACATTGTTTGGAATTTTCGCAACAGTAGCTTCACTTGTATTTTTTTTTAATCATTTCACCCCATTTACGTTGAGATTTCTAATGGAAATCATTATTTACCCCATAGGGGGGGTAGATTGGTCGAATTTAAC
>JBBBDQ010001031.1:1007500-1105000 GCA_037127315.1 Ascarosepion bandense | reverse complement strand
AGAAATAGAGACAGTTCCTGAAGAAGATCGAAGTGTACAACGGTCGAAACGTCGTTAATATTGCAACAAAGACTAGGACAAGAGTCCGAAACAAGTTAATAGTGTAAATAGATAAAATACCTCATCTCAGGAATATAGACATATCCTGTAGCAGGCTGGACATACAATGGCCGAAACGTATTGAATATGGCAACAAAGATGAAAACAAAAGTCCGAATAATGTAAATACTGTAAAAACTTACAATACCTCATCTAAGACATATAGACAGTTCCTGATGAAGACCGTAGTGACCCACGGTCAAAACGTCGTAAATATTGCAACAAAGACGAGGACAGCAGTCCGAACAATGTAGATATTGTAACTATAACTAGCAGAATAGCCCAGCGTTGCTTGGGTGTAATGAAAGCTTTAAAACTAATCCATGGTCCTGGAGCTCAGACTCTTTGGACGTTAGCACGAAAGACTAAAAAGCAATAGTTGTTTCCAGTTAAAGCCAAACCGTAGACTGAAAGAAAAATGAATGGATGTAAGTCAAATTTTGATTTAGCTGGAAACAACTATTGCTTTTTAGTCTTTCGTGCCAACGTCCAAAGAGTCTGAGCTCCAGGACCATGGATTAGTTTTAAGGCTTTCCGTATTTACTAGCCTTCCCACGCAAGGCCAGATGTGACACATGGTCATTGTATAGTGGGTGTTCTCGGCCATATAGCCGGGCCAAAAAATCTAAGTATATATATATATATATATATATATATAAGTTTTTTATAACAGCTAAACGATATAAGTTAGCTGTTATAAAAAACTTACTTCAACGCACACAAATGATATCTTCTTCCAAATCTATATTTTATAAAGAATTACAGAACATTAAGCAAACACTTGTCAATAATGGATTTCCTAACTCCGTTATTGATCAACAAATTACAATGTATCTCAACAAACTTAACAATAGCTCTAACAATAATTATAATATTAATAATAATGGTTTACATCAAAATAAACATAACACTATTAACTTATACTATTGCAACCAAATGCATAATAATTATAAACAAGATGAAAAAACTCTCAAAAACATAATACGTAGAAATGTTAAACCAGTCGAAAGTAATAATCAAATTAAACTCATTATATATTATAAAAAGTCTAAAACAATTGACCTCATAGTCTATAATAACCCAACAGGCACTAAACTAAATTCTTTACAAAAAACCAATGTAGTGTACCAATTTACATGCCCATTCAGAGATTGCATCTCTGATACTAATCAAAAACCTAGTACATATATTGGTTTTATCACAACCACGCTCTCCCGTAGACTTACATGTCATCTTTCTGATCAGAGTACTATTAAACAACATTTCTCTGAAAAACATAAACATGTAGGTAATATCAGACAGATTTTGGTCAACAATACGGTGATCCTTACTCATACACACAGTAAGAGGAACCTGCAGATATTGGAGGCCATGTACATCAAATCAAAACAACCAACACTCAATAAAATCAACTTTAAAACAGGAAATAACATATTACATTGCATTTGACTAGATGGTTTTATTGTCATTTCGCGCTATCCCGCGGTGTGACGTCATAAAACCGCATCGCAAACTTAAGAACTGCGTTTATTATTTTTGGTAACTATTGCCGTTGCCAAGCGGCGTTTTATGTCAACACAAAATAAAATCGTCGGTGATGGTGGATTTTATAATATTTCAGTTTAAACAACCTCTCTGAAGATGGCTCATGTGAGCCGAAAGCTTAGATGAAAACCAATAAATAATTATCCAAATGTTGGAGAATTTTTGTCTTTATTTTCAACTGAAATTAAAGCAAAAATACGACGTTTAGAACGGCTCATGATTAAACATAATAGACATTCATTGTCTCTTATATTTAATAGCATATGTCTAGAAAATTACTTGCTGCCTCGATATACTATATATATATATATATATATATACCTAGGTTTCACCTAATGGATTATCAGGGCAAGTTGGCTTGACGATCCATTTGGTGAAACCTTGGTAGGTCCGTTGGCTCTATGTTAGCTACTTATATATATATATATATATATATATATATATATAGCGAGAGAGAGAGAGAGAGAGAGAGAGAGAAAGAGCCAACTTGCCCTATATATATATATGGGGCAAGAGCCAACTTGCTCTCTCTCTCTCTCTATAAATATATATATATATAGAGAGAGAGAGAGAGACAGAGAGCCAACTTGCCCTGACTATCCATTAAGTGAAACCTAGGCTCTAGGTTAGTTTCTTACTTATTTATTTGCTCTGCTGTTTTATTGACCACTTTACGTGTTAGGTTCCTCGTCTCGGGATTTTGTTTCTTTCGACTAGTACTTTGACTAATGTTCAAGTGCTTAGTTCGTTTCTTTTTTTGTTTCCATTTTTCCCCTCCGCGTTTATACTCGATGGGTTTTTCGAGACGTGTTTAAATATATATATATATATATATATATATATATATATATATATATATATAATGCTCTCATTACGAGCATAACTCTTTTGCAATGAATTGAGTTTTTTCGGTGACTGGGGTGTGTATACAACGCTTGTATATAATAAGCTAAAATTGCCCTTCTCTGATTTCATGCGCCTATGGCTTTGGGGCTATCGACTCCGATTGTCACCGAATCGGGCGAGTTTCCATCCCGGCCAGAAACAAGTGGATGTCTAGGCTACATTGATGAGCTGTGATACAACGTAACAGGCTTGTATGCGGATGAAGTACATATATATATATAACGTAGAATAATTGATATATTAGTCAGGTAAATTCCGATAGAGACGAACTCAATGATAAATTTATTTATGTAATATAACAGAGTAATATAATTTAGAAATTTTTTTAATTATTCTAAAATTTAATGGGTAATACGTGTTTCGTCTCTAACCTTGCTGCTCGTCAGACCCACC
The DNA here is from genome assembly GCA_037127315.1 of Ascarosepion bandense. Classification (NCBI taxonomy): domain Eukaryota; kingdom Metazoa; phylum Mollusca; class Cephalopoda; order Sepiida; family Sepiidae; genus Ascarosepion; species Ascarosepion bandense. The sequence goes on along the minus strand of JBBBDQ010001031.1, from coordinate 1,102,057 downwards.
AGAAAGGTCAACGGGGAAATACGTATCACTCATGAAATTGTAGAATATCTATCTATCTATCTATCTATCTATCTATCTATCTATCTATCTATCTATCTATTAACAACTTCTGCCCTTTATGCGTAAGTGAAAAGCTACACATTCTAAAATACTCCAACAGTAGCGAACTATTAAACCGTAGAGATGAATTAGCAGTATGATGTAAACATCGCAAATATTTCTCGTTAAAATTTAAATAACCAAAAAATACCTCATCCACACGAAACAATCCCCACCCCACAAAAAAGTAACAAATACACATAATCAATCCTCAAAATAAAAAGAACAAATAACGTATAAATAAAAGAAAATAAATCTCACACAACATTAACAGCAATTCCACCCACCTACGAATAGTAGTAAAATAAAAACTATCTACACTCCTTAAAAAAACAAATACCTCAATATAAGAATTACCTAAACTAAACGAAAATGTGACCAGTTCAAAACTAAGCTACCCAACACCCTTCTCCTTACCCAAAGCGGTATTGCTATGACTAAAAACTGACGACTATATCACACTAAACTCCCAACTCACATTCACTTTCATCGTTTTCATTAACAGCGGCGCCACTCCAATCACACATAGATAGCTGTAAAATAAATAAAAAATGTCTACCCTTCCTAAAAAGAAAACCCATAAATACTAATTTAAGAAGTGCCCAGACAAAATAAGGAACCTGTCTTAAACTAAGCTACCTCTCTTAACCCAAGCCCACATTCACTTAAACATCATATCACCATAAATAAACCGTTTTCACCATTTAATTTTCATTTCAACTTATCACCCGACGAGAAGAGCACGTAGCAGCTTCGAAACGCGGAATTTTTTTATGTAGTGATACTATGAATTTATAAACCATTGTAACAACCATTACAATATAATGCTCTACGTTGTATTGAGCACTCTTTATAAAAGTAAATGCATGAACAGACGGTAAAAAACCTACGTGTTTTACAACTTTGTTAAAATAATATATATATATATATATATATATATATATATATATATATATATATGCTATTTTGTATTGGGGTGTGTGCTTTTTCTTGTTTTTTTTAATTTTTTTGTTTTTTATAAAATATACCTTTTTCAAAATATATCTTTCATAAAAAAGTATAGGGGTTGGTAGGTTTTGTTTTGTTTTGGGGTTGGTTTCTCCTTAATTTAATGTATGTTTTTTTTTTTGTATTGGGGTGTGTACTATTTGCTGTTTTTTTATTTTTTTGTTTTTTATAAAAAATATTCTTTACAAAATATATCTTTCATGGAAAATATTTTATAATATTCCATAATATTAAGCTATTTTATAATATTATAAAATATAACATTTCATAATATTCAAGAAATATATTTCTTTTATAAAATCTATCCTTTATACAACATATTTTATAAATATAAAATATATTTTTTATTTATTTATCTACTATTCTGTTGCAACTGCATTATTTTTTGTTGGTATTGTATAGGGTTTGTTTTCTTTTGTGGGGGTTTCTGGTTGGGTATTTTTTGTTTACTTAAATTTTAGCGAGAAATATTTGCGATGTTTGCATATTACTGCTAATTCGTCTCTACGGTTTAGTAAATCGTTGCTGTTGGGGTACTGGAGAATGTGTAGTTTTTCACTTAGACATAAAGGGCAGATGTCATTAAGTGAGTTGCAAGTTCTAGTTTTTTGTAGGATTTTCCATTTTACTTTGGGTTTCTGTTTTGAATCCTTTAGCTTCCAAAAGTATGTGGAAAGGGATGATAGACTAGGCAAAGTATAGGTTGAAAAAGTCTTTAATCTAAGATGTTTCACGTTATTAATTTTCTTCGAGAAACGTAATAAAGTGAAATATGCACTTCTACCTATTCTATAATTATATATATATATATATATATATGTTTTATTAAAATACTTTAATCCAGATGGAAAAGTAGGAAGGTAAATCTCAAAAACCTGATCCTAATTAATATTAAAATTTTTTGCAGCAGGAGAGCTCAATGTAATTAAAATTACAGAGTTAATATAAAATAAAATAAATTCTCAATATTCAAAAATTTGGAATAGACATTTCAACAAGAAATCCCTAAGAGAGATTTCACATCGCCTCAGCAACCGTAATATTTTAAAATGGAAAAATTAGAATAAAAGGGGGAATAAAAAATAAATAAAAAATAAATAATATAAAAATGACGCTTAAGATTTACTCCCTTACCACTCTATCTAAATGTTAAAATCTAAAATAAGACATAATTTTTTGTGACGGAAATTTCTCGAACCGTCATTTGCTTTTATTTCATTTCATTTTTTTAATTTAATTTAATTTTTATTTAATCCTTTTTCTTTTTATTTTCCGTTTGGATTAAAGTATTTTTATAATATATATATATATATATATATATATATATATATATATATATATTATAAAAATACTTTAATCCAAACGTAAATGTAGGAAGGTAAATCCCAAAAACCTGATCCTAATTAATATTCAAAATATATTTTTTATTTATTTATCTACTATTCTGTTGCAACTGCATTATTTTTTGTTGGTATTGTATAGGGTTTGTTTTCTTTTTTTTTGGGGGGGGGGGGGTTCTGGTTGGGTATTTTTTGTTTACTTAAATTTTAGCGAGAAATATTTGCGATGTTTGCATATTACTGCTAATTCGTCTCTACGGTTTAGTAAATCGTTGCTGTTGGGGTACTGGAGAATGTGTAGTTTTTCACTTAGACATAAAGGGCAGATGTCATTAAGTGAGTTGCAAGTTCTAGTTTTTTGTAGGATTTTCCATTTTACTTTGGGTTTCTGTTTTGAATCCTTTAGCTTCCAAAAGTATGTGGAAAGGGATGATAGACTAGGCAAAGTATAGGTTGAAAAAGTCTTTAATCTAAGATGTTTCACGTTATTAATTTTCTTCGAGAAACGTAATAAATTGAAATATGCATTCCTACCTATTCTATAATTATATATATATATATATATATATATATATATATATATATATATATGGTGTATCGAGGCAGCAGATAATTTTCTAAACATATACTGTTAAATATAAGAGGCAATGAATATTTATTATGTTTAATCATGAGCCGTGCTAAACGTTATCGTAGACTTACATGTCACCTTTCTGATCAGAGTACAATTAAACAACATTTATCAGAAAAAAACATAACCATGTCGGTAATATCAGACAGATTTTAGTCAACAATACAATAATCCTCACTCATACACACAGTAAAAAGAACCTTCAGATATTGGAGGTCATCTACATTAAATCCAAACAACCCACATTTAATAAAATCACGTTTAAATCTGGTCATAACACATTACATTGTATTTAAATATATGGTTCTGTTATCATGCCGAGCTCTCACGGAGTCTGACGAAAGCTTAGAACCAACTTAATAAAAAATTATCCAAATGTTGGAGAATTTTTCTCTTTATTTTCACCTGAAATTAAAGCCAAAATACGATGTTTAGAACGGCTCATGATTAAACATAAGAGACATTCATTGTCTCTTATATTTAACATTATATATATATATATATATATATATATATATATATATATATATTAATTATCCAATTACGAGCCTGTTTTGTTTTGTCACAGCTCATCAGTGTGGCTATATATACACTTGCTTCCAGCCGGGATCGAAACTCGACCAATTTGGTGTCAGTCCCCAAGCCAAAGCAATGAATGCCTATTATGTCTAATCATCAGCCGTTTTAAACATCGTATTTTGGCTTTAATTTCAGTTGAAAATAAATTGTACACCAGTAGGTTATATTTTTTATTATGCTGGTTCTAAGCTTTCGGCTCACATGAGCCGTTTTCAGAGAGGTTACATAGAAATGTTTTACCTCAATACAAGATAAAATCATCTTTGATGGTGGATGTCTTTATGTTAACGTCCCTGTAACCTACATGAAGATGACTCATGTGAGTCGAAAGCTTAGAACCAGCATAATAATTTTTTTATTGAGTTGGTTCTAAGCTTAACACAAAATAAAATATTCGCTGATGGTGGATCTTATTGTGTTACCGTCTTAATAACCTCTCTGAAGATGGCTCATGTGAGCCGAAAGCTTAGAACCAACTCAATAAAAAATAATCCAAATGTTGGAGAATTTTTGTCTTTATTTTCAACTGAAATTAAAGCCAACATATTACGTTTAGAACGGCTCATGATTAATCATAATAGACATTCATTGTCTCTTACATTTAACAGTATATGTTTTGAATATGAACGCATCGCTCATTCATTAAAAATGAATTGGATCACACTGACTGCTGGGCGCGTAATATGATATGCGCTAAAAAAGACTGCTTTCTTCCACCGAACGCCCCGTGGCCCAGGGGTAGAGTCGCCGACTGATGCTAGTTCGGTCGGGTTTCGAGCCTGGGTCAGGGAGCAATCGGAGTCTAACCGTACTGATGAGCTGCGAAATAGATCTGCCTGCAGATGACAATATATATATATATAATGATAATAATAACTACTTAGACTCTGTATGAATGCACTCCGTAAATTTATGCCAATATAAACCTTCGAAAAAACTATTAACAAACAGAACCTAAACCCGTTAAAATCTGGCGTACTAAGACGTCGGATAAATGGGGAGAAAAAAAAAAAGAAACCAGCGGAACAAGAACAAACATTCAATATTCCGCAGTAAAGAAAAAAAAACCCCAAAAAACCCAAACACAAGAAAAAGTGCTCAATACTAAAGTACAAAAATACAATAGTAGAGCAAAAACACACGAATCTAAAGTGAGCCAAAACCTACGGATCGTCAGGGAATATATATATATATATATATATATATATATATATATATATATATATTCCCTGACGATCCGTAGTGTGAAACCGCGGTAGGTTTTGGCTCACTTTAGATTTTTCGTATATATATATATATATTAAATGCGAGATTGAGAGAGATTGAGAGAGAGAGAGAGAGAGAGAGAGATTTATCAAATACGCGAAAGCATTCGACAAAATACGACACAAAGAATTGATGGAAATGCTAGGCAACCTCGACATTTTCGGCAAAGATATAAGAATAATCAAGAATCTCTACTGGCAGCAAACGGCCTGCATACGGACAGGTAACGACCTCAGTAGATACACAAAGATAGAAAAAGGCGTAAGACAAGGATGTGTCTTTTCACCGGATTTGTTCAACCTATACAGCGAGAATATTTTGAGGACCCTAGATGACACACCAGGATTTATTATTCGAGGCCACAACCTGAACAACATAAGATACGCGGACGATACAGTACTGATTGCGGACACGGAAAGGAAACTGCAAGATCTCATACAGAAAGTAGCAGTGGAGAGTGACAAGAAGGGACTACAAATAAACTTTAAGAAAACTGAGTGCATGGTCATCAGCAAAAGATACAACCCAAAATGCCAAATACAGGTGGGGGATAACAGAATCAAACAAGTCCAAGAATTTAAGTACCTAGGAAGTGTTCTAACAGGAGATGGAAAGTGCGACACGGAGATCCGAAGGCGAATTGGCATGGCAAAGGACGCGTTCCAGAAGATGAGCAAAATACTAACACACAGGAAGATCTCAATAGAAACGAAGAAAAGAGTGCTGGACTGCTACGTGATGTCAGTTCTTCAGTACGGCTGTGAATGCTGGACAATATCATCGAAAATGAGGACAAAACTGGAAGCGGCCGAAATGTGGTTCTACAGAAGGATGCTACGGATATCGTGGACTGAGCATACAAGCAACGACGAAGTGTTAGAAAGAATGGCAACAAAAAGGAAATTGATGCTGAGCATCAGGAAGAGACAAGTGAAGTTCCTGGGACACGCAATGAGGAAGGAGAGCCTGGAGAACCTGATACTGACTGGACAGATAGAAGGAAGGAGAGACAGAGGAAGGCAGCGGATAACATATCTGCAGAGTCTGATCAGGTGGATGACGGAACGGGGGTTGCCAGGAGCAACAGGAGCAAACATACTAAGAGCCACAAGGGATAGAGAGACGTGGAGATCCATGATCGCCTACGTCCTGAAGGGACAGGGCACATAGAAGAAGAAGAAGAAGGAGACTAGATGTTCTGTGTGAGCAATGGTATAAGCTAAAATAATATCTTGCAAGTCACCCCAACTTTCTGTAGCTGCAATCTTTATCTTCACATGTTTTTTGTAGTGGGACAAGTGATGTCTGCCTTACCAACACAATGCCTCTGTTTACAATTCCCTGAGCATCCGTCAAATCCTAGCCGAGAAGTACTTCGTAGCACTGGAACAACCTCTCTATTCGTATGATTTTTTTCTTTTATCCAAGTTCAAGGAAGATAAAAAGGAGGAAATAAAACAGTGAAGAAAAATAAAAAAAAATGAAAGAACAATTTAAAATCTGTAAGAAAGAAATTTCATTTTTAAGCAAATTTGATGCGAAAAATAATCACTTTGCGAAGTAAAAAACAAACAAACGCGAAACCAATTCTTTGATCGAGACCAAAAAGTTTAATTGGATTCTTCAAGAGGTCTGTAAAAACGAAGCTGAGGAACATCGAAGAATAATTCTTCCAGCAATGCATATGTAACACTATTTTTGGCATAGCAACGAAGCTGAACAAACTATATTAGTTGTATTATATTAATTATGTATGTATTATATTAGTTTTATTAATTGTTGCAGATCAAACGGAAGAAATTGTGTTGTTTGGTATTATTAATTTTTATAAATCGAAAACAAACCAACTAGAAAAATTTGTTTTCTTCCAATATGAACAGAGGTAAATAAATTCGTTCTCTCCCAATATGAGCAGAGAAAAAAAAGAAAGGTAAATTGCAACCAAAAAACTGAAATATGAACTAATTCATATTTCATTGCAGGTGTGAGTGTTACTAGGCAGCCAGGTTAGACGTGGTCATCAATAGCAGCCTGACTGACGAAGGATTCAATACTGATACTGAGAATTTTATTGACCTAGACGTGATTTTTGTTGTCGTATTCACGACGTTTCGGCTGTTGTACGCTCTGGTTTTTTCAGGATCTGTCTATATTTATGAGGTTGGGTATTTACACTGTATGTTGTTTGGAGTGTTGTTCTCATCTTATTGAAAGTGGTTAAAAATGTTGGTTAATTTGGAATCGAACCCTTTATTACGGGTTGCATTCCACATATCGAATCCATTGCTAAATCCGCTGCTATGAAAGTCGGTTCTCTGTGTAGGGCCTGGAAGTTTTTTCCGTCTAAATCTATCCTGCACATTTACAAATCTACCATCCGCCCGTGCATTGAATACTGCTGCCATATCTGGTCGGGTGCCCCTGCTATTCTCCTCGGGCTTCTCGATAAGGTTCAGAGGAGAGTCTGTAATGTGATAGATACCGGCTTGGCAGACCGCCTGTAGTCTCTCTCCCACCGGCGCGACGTGGCTTCCCTGTGTCTCTTCTATAAATACTTCCATGGCTTCTGCTCCGATGAACTTAGATCACAGGTGCCCTCTAGGTTCGAATTTGCACGAGATACTAGATTAGCAACTAGATCCCACCCTTTTACAGTGAAACCGATAAAATGCAGCCGTAACTTCTACTCCAACAGTTTCTTTCCTCGCACTTCCCGACTGTGGAATTCTCTTCCAAACGATTGCTTCCCCGACGGCTACAATCTCCAGGAGTTTAAATGTAAGGTCAATAGACACCTCCTAACACACTAACCTGCTCCCATTCTATCAAACACTCTTCCCATCTGCCCAACCCTCATCCTCGCTATCCTTACTCATCTGTCACCTTCCTCCTAACATTCTCTATGTCTAACCACTCCTTCTCTTTACCTTCCCCTATGTAGCCCCATGCGCAATAGTGGCAGTAGAATGCCTTGCTTGTGGTGAGATGATTAAAAAAAAACAAAAAAAAACATGGTATTGATTTTTGGATATGTTTTGTGGCGAAGTTTCGCTGCCAAATTTTTGTGGACTATTTGGGACCGGAATTAAGAATATACATACAAATAAGAGTGTTAATAATCAGCAAAATAGAAGTGTAAGTCCGAACGCTATAGTTACGCTGCGTCTCGACTGTCTCTAGACTGCGTCACAGCTGCGTCTCCGGAAGTTAATCAGGTTAGCATTAATTGACAGAGGGAGAGTCCGTTCCTTTACATAGAGTACCGTAACAATATGTCAGTTATAGTCAATTCCTTTAAATAACTCAACTCACGAAATTCATATTTATTCTGATATGGCCAGATATTGAACTCACAAATCACAACACTTTTTGTCAAGACACATTTGTATCATTTACCCGACAGTTTTTCCCTTCGATTAATTTTCTGTGTCCTTCATCCGAATTGCATTTCATCTTCCCTCTAGTTTTTTCTTATCCCTCGAGAGATTTTACCGATTTTAAATCTTCAGAATATCCCCAGGCACGCATGGCTAAGTGGATAAATTTTTTTGTTGAGTGATCCAAAAAGAAACTCCAACCAAAGTTCTTTGAGTTCGATACTTGCTCACAGAAGAGAGAACAATGTCTTAAATAACTGATCTACCAAAGTAGTTACAGGCTTACGGCCATATCACGTTGAATACACCGGTTCTCGCTCGATAACTAGAAGTTAAGCAACGTTGAGCCTGGTCAGTACTTAAATGGGTGACCGCTTGGGAATACCAGGTGCTGTAAGCGTTTAGTGACGGATGTGCGTTATGGTGCAGTAGATATCGGCTCGGAAAAAGAAATCGGTGAGCCGAGTTCGAATTCCAGTTGAATACCCTGCATTCACTTAAGCGCTGGTACCCTTGGGAAAGGTATTAATCCGTCCCTTCCCTCGAGTCATGGGTTAAATAAAAGGGAAGGACTTGGGGACCCTGCCCTTAAAAAAAATCTCAATGAATCTTGATACTCGAAAAGAAAAAAGTATTACTAGACACAAAACTTATCAAAACAACACTTATTGAAAGAAAAAGGTATTACCAGTAATAAATAAATAAGATTTAGTTGGCAAGAAATGACCCGCCGAGGTTGATATGCCATAAAAACAAAACCAACAACCAAAGGGATTAACCTACTCTGACATATTCAAAAAGGTATTTGCTCTTGGAATTATGTATTGTGGTACAGTGAGATATCGACAAGAACAGGAATTCGGGGAGCTGAGTTCGAATTCCAGTTGAATTCCTTGCATTTACTTACTATCTTTGGGAAAGGTAATAATACGTCTCTTCCCTCCAGTTATGGGTTAAATAACATGACAGATTGAGTTCCATAGCCTTGGCTGGCAACCAGTCTCCCGCTGGAATAATGGCAATCTACTTCGGGAAAATCTTCTGCCCAGTCAGTCATGTTTGTTTCAAGACATGATCGCCCAAGCGTGTATCACGTGACTGACTGAATATAATAGTTGGAAACTTCTACTAGGCATAAAGTAGGGGATTGGTTTTCTATTGTTATGAAGTAATAAACTGATCCCCCACTAATTATACTTAATATAATAATGTAATATAATCTTCTTCCTCCAGCTATGAGTTAAATGGCAGGGCAAATTGTGTTTTATAGCCTTGGTTGGCAACCAGTCTACCGCAGAAAGCAATGGCAACCTACTGCGGGATAATCTTCTGCTCACTCAGTCATGTCTCTTTCGAGACATGATCGCCCAAGCGTGTATCACTTAACTGACAAATGGATTTATTGCTTGTTTAACAGCATAGCCGAAGAATTTAGTACTTAGGCTAATTTTTACGTAGCTATGATGTAACCCTTTCAAAATTAGCTTAAGAATTGTCTTTAAAAGTTGCATGAAAGCGTGTATCACTTAGATGACTGACCAGCATGAATTTAACAAAGGGTTCGGTTCGAAATTCTAAGGAATAATAATAAGACTATCAAATGAATAAGGCCTCAGCATACAAATGCCGTGAATTTGGCAATAAAAATGAGAACAACTGTCGAAAAAATATAAATAGACCAAAAGATATTTAAATAAATATAGATTTTTAAAGATAAAGATAAAGATTTTTAAATAAATATAAATAGACCAAAAGATATTTAAATAAATATAGATTTTTAAAGATAAAGATAAAGATTTTTAAATAAATATAAATAGACCAAAAGATATTTAAATAAATATAGATTTTTAAAGATAAAGATAAAGATTTTTAAATAAATATAAATAGACCAAAAGATATTTAAATAAATATAGATTTTTAAAGATAAAGATAAAGATTTTTAAATAAATATAAATAGACCAAAAGATATTTAAATAAATATAGATTTTTAAAGATAAAGATAAAGATTTTTAAATAAATATAAATAGACCAAAAGATATTTGCAGATTTTTCTGATAAGAAAATGTGCTGAAATTTCATCTGATGAAGAATTAAAACGGGAGGTGTGAAACCTGTTTCAACTTCTTATTAATACCAACATTGTTTTTTTCCAGGACAACTTAAAACACTTCTTCCTACCTGTTCTTTATTTATTCTATTCAAACATATGTTCAAGCCGCATTCACGCTGGTCGGGGTTGAGCCGGCTTTCTCCCCGATGGAGAAAGTTTTATTGGGATTTGTTTAAGGGCAGGGTTCCAACTCCTGCTCTTTATTTAACCCATAACTGGAGGGAAGGGAGGGATTAATACCTTTTCCAAGGGTACCAGTGCGTAAGTGAATGCAAGGTGTTCAACTGGGATTCGAACTCGGCTCATCGATTTCTCTTTCTGAGCCAACATTCACAGCACCACTAAAGAAAGCCGGAGCGTTATTCCTTTGTAATATTTCGTATTCATTTAAGAATCCAGAGAGAATAAAAGAGGGGATTGTATTGAGCTAATCAAACTTTGTTATTACTTTAGGGTATTTTAAATTCGTAGCTTATCATGGCAGAAAGATTAGCAGGGAAAACTGTCAGACAAAGATTGTGACCCGGCAATCAGTAAAATTTTTAAAAAGCTTGGCCATATTTAATGAAAGATAAATAGGAAGGACAGAAGATTGTGGCCTGTCTATCAATTTATATCTTTATATTTAAAGTCATCCGCAGACAGATCTATTTCGCTGTATCACAGCTCTTCAATACGGTTAGACAGTCGATTGCTTTTTACCCAGGATCGAATCCCGACCGAATTGGCGGCAGTCGGCAATTTTATCTCTGAGCAACGGGATCCGAATGAATACGGAACGAAGAAAAATTTACAACGTCCAAAACATTAATTTAAAACAGTGCTCGATATATAATATAGAGCTGTGAATATTTTTTATTTTTATTTTTTTTTAAAACATATCACCTCGAGCAAGGCGGTAAGACCACTGGTGTGCAGGGGGCTACATAAGAGTGAATAGATTGGAAAAGAAAAAGCCGGAAACCACGTCCTAAACAGGGAACAAGGGATGAGCCTGTTCAATAGACGTGGGTGGAGTATGAACCGGGCGATAGTTCAGTCTATCCAAGGGTACCAATGCGTAAGTGAATGCAGGGTGTTCAACTGGGAATATTTATATATTTAATACTGATGGGCATAGAAACACTGCTGCTCCTGATGGTGATAATGATGATGACGATGATGATACTACAGGTGATGGATTTAGATGGTCACGAACAGGGGTCAGCAATCTTTTGTAGAGTAAAGGCCAAAAGTCTATGTAGAATCATGGAGGAAAGCTAAACTGTTATGGCTCCAGTGTCATGCAAAGAACCATGGTTTTAAATATATGAACAAATTTTTTATGTCTTTGAAGAAATCAAGGATTCAATATAATTTAATATCTGACGGGAATTTTGTTAAAAAAATATTACATCTTAAAAGTAAATGTTTCATAAATCAGTACTGAAAATAATTCTATTAAAATCGGTTGAAAACACTATTTTATATTCATTTAAAAGTGCCCAATCACGAAAGCAATTTCACAGAAAAAGTGAAAGTGAGGCCGTACGCTAATTTTGGCCATCCCAACAAATAAAAAATAAAAGTAAAACACATTTTCCAGGTAAAAAGAAATATATTTTTTTTAAATTTCGACGCAATATATTCAAACTATCAACTCTAATTTTGGTTTGGTTTATCTATGTTTATATCGTGTCCAGAGTAAGGTAGCGGGCCGGACAAGATCCACTCGAGGGCCGGGGTTGCTGGTCAAGAATATTATAGAATATTTAAGAAAGCATACAAACTTATTCTAATAAACCGAACATGCTTAACAAGCGGAGATTCATTTTAAACAAATAGTTGCCAATATATGAGATTTTTGGGGTCTTTGATTTTAATCATTAACCCTAAGCAAGGTGGAACCGCCATAGTGTGCAGGGGATCACAGTAAGAGAAAGGAATGAGTACAGGATGTATTGATGAAATGATCAAAGATGAACGGGATTCAAGAATATCGAAGATGGCAATTGACGTTGCACGTAAATTTTTGAAAATAGTAGCTATCAGGGAAGCAAGTAAACGGGGGGAGTTCCAAAGAGTGGAATTACGAGAAATGACACCATCAAAGAATAAATGTCAGTTATATTTAACTATTACAACGTTTAACAGCACGTTTGAATTCATTTGATCGGGTCACCGGGAAAAATTAATCAGATTAGCTGCATGAAAATATTTGCAGAAAGGCACGTCGCTTCAGTGAGAAAATCGTGATGACAAGTCAGGATCGATTACATTGCAGATGCGTTTTAGTATTTTGTCCACAACCTAGATATGAATAGCAGGAGCATCTGACCAGATATAGTAACAGTGTTCAATGCACGGACAAATGGTAGATTTATGAATATGTGTTATATATCACTGTACGACGACAAACAACGAGAACACGCATATATAAAAATATAAGATTATATTTCTATTCCTGACGACGAACCTGTGTGGAACAGAGAATGGAAGAGTGAGAGCGCGCATAGAATGAGTCGACGGGAGTGTAAGTCTTGCCTGTGGTGTCTCTCTGCTTCCACTGGCCGTTCTCTGCTGGCGAATCTGTGTGTCGATTTCTTTTTATAGTCTTCTAGAACAGGGACTTTTCCTTCCGGTTTTGTCTCGCCTACGCAACGCCCACGTAATTCCAAGAGACACCTGTTTTGTTTACTTCCGTAGTCATTTCCGCCGCTGTCGGAAATAAGGTCAAACGAGCCCGACTCATAACCCTGCGACATCCGCTCCAGACGCCGACAGGATGTATTTCTCAAACACCTGTCTTGTCGTTCGCTGACCCCTTCATTGACGGGAAATATCATCGATTGCATCAACCTTCTTCGGGTGGGGGCTAGATTGCTATATTACATATGCACAGTGGAGTCTGACTAGAAAAAATATGTTTCGTGTTCGACGAAAAGATCCAACCTTCCTAACAACAGACACATTTATAGATCCGATGTGGTCGTTCCGCTTCAGGTCGCTTCAGGCCAAGGAGGTGTTACTTTCCGAATTGCCTGCCCACCATTAGCCATGCTGATGGTGATTAGACATTTATTTTCTTTTTCATTATAAAGTGGGGTTGTTTAGTGTTATGCGAAAACACACCTATTCCTCAGATAATGGACTCTCTCTCCAATATTAATAACAGTTAACAGGAAGTTAAAGAGGTAAAGTTCTTGAAAAGTTATTGGGAAGTTCATAGGAGTTCTTTAGAGTTCTATTGGAGTTCAGTAGAACTACTAAGCAGTTGATGTTAGTCGGCAGTTAGCCGAATACTAAGGAGTCAGCTTTCAGTGGAAGATTACCAAGTTCCTAACATTTTGGGTACGTTAAGTCGATTAACAACCAACATACCACGATTATAACCTTCAGTGCGAAAAATACTCCACAACATTTATTTTAAGGGGTATTAAAATTTACAAGAAATTTTCTTCTTCTGTTAATCACTGATTTGAGGTCCGTTTCAAGAGTAGGTCTGCTATTACTTCATTATATTTAATGTTGTATATGCACTTTGACGACGACGAAGATTTTTTTTTGTTTAATCATTTCACCCCGAGCAAGGCGGAAACGCCACTGATGTGCATGGGGCTACATAAATGTAAAAAGATTAATTAGAAAAGAGTGAGGAGTACAAACTAGTTAGAAAGGAACAATAGAAAGCTGAGAAAGCAGGTGCGATGACAGATACATAGGTGGAGAGAAAGGGAAGGTTATACAGGGGTGGGGAGAGAGCTAGAGTCCAGTGGTTAGTAGATGAGTATTGACTTTGCATTTACATTTCTGGAGGTTGTAGCCGTCAGGAAAGCAAGAATACGGGAGCGAGTTCCACAGGCGGGAAGTGCGAGAGAGGAAGCTGCAGGAGTAGAATTGTCGTCTGCATTTGGCTAACCTGACTGTGAATGGGTAGGACCCAGTTGCCAGTCTGGTTGCACGAGTAAACACCTGTTGAGGAGGCATCAGTGACTTAAGTTCGTCTGAGCAAAAGCCATGAAAGTATTTATAGAACAGACAAAGGGAGGCCACATTTCGACGATGGGGAAGTGGCTGCAGTCGAGCCGCCAGATCAGTACCTATCACATTACAGACTCTTCTTTGGAGCCTGTCAAGAACACTGAGGAGAACGGCAGGGGCACCTGACCATAAATGGCAGCAGTACTCCATGCACGGACGGATGGTTGACTTGTATATATGCAGGATGGATTCAGGTGGAAAAAACATCCTGGATCGACATAGTGACCCAACCTACTCTGCAGCCAAGATTTTGACGATATTCTTTTCCCTTATAAATGACGAAACATACACTCCACCCAAAAGAACTTTCTTTTACACTGTTAAAATGACAATCTTTTACTAGCTGAATAAAATGACGGACATGAACACTTATATATAAATTTAAAAATATACAGTTTTTTCTAATCGCTTCTCGGTGCCGTTGGCTAGGGAGTAGGAGGTGGTCGGAGTGTTAGCACACACGCAATGAGACAGCAGCCATCGGGTTGCACCCGTCATCTCTCATCTCTCGTCTCTCTCCGATCGAGTTCTTTTTTTTTTTTTACCAAGCATATTGTTTATAATAAACAATTTCGAGTTTTATATTCTCTTCCCTTGGCCGCTCTGTGTAGTAAATCACAATCACTTTCCCTCATTGCAACAATCTCAATTTAACTGTAAATAAATTTGTGTCTCCATATCTCCTAACATAGAAAATAGGTGTTCCAGCACAATTTTGCCCGCCAATCGGCGTCCACATTCTTTGACTTTTCAGATCAATATTTATTTTCTTTGGTTAATCAGCTTGCATTTTGCCGTGCTCAATGTAAATACACTTCTGTGCAAAATTACGAACCAGGTCAGCGAATATATGACATTAATATTTATAGCTGGTGCTGAAGGAGTAAAGCATATGATAGAAGAATGAGGAATAGCCGAAAGTGTTACAGATTATTCTGTTATATCGTCACACTATTTAGTATTCATAGCTTAGTAACATAGAAGACTTAGTTAGTATTGCAGAAAGCAAAATTGTTTAACGCCACTCAGTTTGGTTCTTTTTTTTTTAAATCATTTCATCTCAAGTAAAGCGTGAACGCTACATGTGCAGAAGGCTACATAAGAAAGTGGAAGTATTAGGCAGGAAGAAAGTTAAGACAAAGACGAACCAGCTACAGGGGTTGACAGAGAGAGGGCAAGAGAAGGATGTGAACACAGGAGTGAAGACAGTTTCGAAGGTAGAAAGAAAGAAAAAGAACAGGATACACGGGGTAATGTAAAAAAGGCTGGAGATGTGGATAAGAGATGGAAACTGACTTTGCATTTAAATTTCTGGAGGTTATAGCTGTCAGGAAAGCAAGTATATGGATGGGAGTTCCACAGGCGGGAAGAGCGAGAAAAGAAGCTGATGAAATAGAACAGTAGGTTTATCTAACTGTAAAAGGTTGAGACCTTGATGCCAGTCTGGTTGTCCGAGTAAATTCTTGTGGAGCGGGCACCAGTGACCTAAGTTCGTCAGAGCAGAAGCCATGAAAATATTTATAAAAGAGGCAGAGGGAAGCCATGAGAAAGTAGCCGGAGTTGAGCTGCCAGGTCGGGACCAATCACATTACAGATTCTTCTCTGGAGCCTGTCGAAAACACCGAGATGAACAGCAGAGGAGCCTGACCAGATAAAACAGCAGTATTCCATGGGCAGATGGTTGATTTGTATTTGTGCAAAATGGATTCAGGCGGAAAAACAACTTCCTGACCCAACACAGTGACACAACTTTCCTAGCTGTGGATTTAGCTATTGATTCCGTGTAATGATCTCACTTAAGGTCGGAAGATTGGGTAAGGCCTATGAGGCGCAGTGTATTGCTTTCAGGGAGACATGTTTGGTCCATGCTTATGGGTGGCAGGAGTGATTGCCTATGATGGTTGACAGATAGGATTTTCGTCTTGACAAAATACAAAAAGAGGATATGTAACGTGGTTGATACTGACTTGGCAGACCGGCTGCAACCACTCTCTCACCGGCGTGATGTGGCTTCCCTGTGCCTCTTCTACAAGTACTTTCATGGCTTCTGCTCCGATGAGCTTAGATCACTGGTGCCGCCTAAGCGCGAATTTACACGAGATACTAGATTAGCAACTAGGTCCCACCCTTTTACAGTTAAACAGATAAGATGTAACCGTAAATTCTACTAAAGTCTTTTCATTCTCTTTCACTCCCCGTAGCCTCTTACCTAGGCAAAATGTGTTAAACTGTCCATTCCTCTCTGGTCTTTGGAACAGGAGTAGAGGTTTATCGCTTGTTTCCTGTTTAGGATTGGGTTTCCTGTTCCTTCTAAAGTCTTTTCATTCTCTTTCACTCCCAGTAGCCTCTTACCTGGGCAAAAAGTGTGTAAAGCTGTTAATTCCTCTCCAGGTCTTTTGAACAGGAGTAGAATTTTTTCTGTATTTTTGATTACATTCTCTGACTGTTCCAGTGTATTTGACTAAACAGAACTGGTTTTTAACGGAGAGTCTGTAATGTGATCGATACCGACTTGGCAGACCGGCTGCAGTCACTCTCTCACCGTTGTGACGTGGCTTCCCTGGGCCTCTTCTATAAATACTTCTGCTCCGATGAACTTAAATCACTGGTGCCTACTAGGTACGAATTTGCGCGAGATAATAAATTGGCCACAAGGTCCCACCCTTTTACTGTTAAACCGATAAAATGTAATCGCAATTTCTACCCCAACAGCTTCTTTTCTCGCGCTTCCCGCCTGTGGAACTCCCTTCCACAAGTCTGCTTTCCCGACAGCTACAATCTCCAGGTGTTTAAATGTAGGGTCAATAGACACCTCCTATCACACTAACTCCCAATTATTCTCAGAACACTCTCATCTACCCAACCCTCATTCTCGGTATCCTTACCCGCCTATCACCTACCCTCTGACATTTCCTATATTTAACCATTCTTGCTCGGGGTGAAAGGCTTATAAAAAAAACAAAAAAAAACCTCCACTCAGTCCACCACTGAGTGGAGGTCCTTCTCAAGATCAGCAGCGAGGTTGCTTCTGTTATTTCCTCACGTTATTTTGTATTAATAGGTTATCATGAAAGAAATCTTAATAAAGAACAATTATTGAAAGGAAGATTGTACTGCGTCAATCAATAATACCTTGTTTTTTCTTTTTTTGTATTATTCATGGCTTGTCCAGAAGTGACACGGCACATGACAGAGGAGTAAAGAGCGGTTTAAAGCTTAGTAGGAATTATTCGAAAAGGGAAGATTGTGATGCGACAATCAATATATTCAGTTATTTGTTATTATATTCATTATTTATAGCATATCATGTAGGAAAAAAACACCTGATGGAAGAATAAAAAGTGACAAAAACTTAATAGGGAAGAATTCCGGAAAGTAAGATTGTGCAGCGCCAAGAAATTTGTTATTTTTTATATGTTTTATTATGAAAAGAGACGAATTATGTAAGAAGAATGAAGAACAGCCGGAAATGTAATGGTGGAGACTTCTAGAAAGGAAGATTGTGCACCGCCAATCAAATTAATTTTATTATTTCTTCATTATATTTATTATTCATATATTGTCAAGAGTGATCACGGTATATGATAGTAGAATGAAGAATGATCAGAAAGGATTCTGGAAAGGAAGATTGTGCACCGCCAATCAATTTTCTTCTATTATTTCTATTATTTCTTCATTATATTATTCATGGTTTGTCTGGAAGTGTTACGGCACATTACAGAGAAATGAAGAACGATACAAAAGTTTAGTAGGGATTATTCTGGAAAGAAAGATTGTACTCCGCCAAACACTTCAGTTCTGTTATTACTTTATTATATTTAGTATTCCTAGCTTGTTATGAAATGACACGGCACCTAATAAAAGAATGGAAAATAGCCGAAAGTGTCATGGTTGAGGATTGTGGAAAGGAAGATTGTGCACCGCCAATCATTTTAATTCTATTATATTTTCATTATTTTTATTATTCACAGCTTGTCGTGAAGGGACAGCACATGATAGTTAAGTGAAAATGGTCGAAAGCGTAATTGAGAGGAATCTGTAAAGGAAGCTTGTGTAGCGCCAATCAGTTTTATTCTATTATTTATTCATTATATTTAGGTCACGTGAATAAAGAGCAACCTAAAGCATAATGGTAAGGATTCCGGTAAGAACGATTGTGGTGCGCCAATCAATTTAGCTCAGTTATTTCTTTATTATAATTATTATCATGGAAGGAAACGGTGTATGAAAGAACAATGAAGGACGGTTGTTAGATTAATAGGGAGGTTTCTGGAATGGAAGATTGTGTACCACCAATCAGTTTAATTTTATTATTTCTTTATTATATTTTTTTTTACTAGCATGTCTTGAAGAGGACGTTACATGAAGCAATAATAAACGACCGTAAGCTTAATGTTAATAATTCTGTAAAGGAAGACTATGCAGCTCCAGTCAATTTTATTCTATCATTTTTTTCATGACATCTGCTATTTGTAGTAAAGTTCAGTTAAGTTTACGTCTTGTTATTACAATTACTTTTAAATCAAAAACCACTCCAGTATTGGTTGTCTACCGACTCCCGGTTACATAAGGTATTTCTCGTTAAAGTTAATTACTAAAACCAATTAACCGTTACGTCACTTGAAGACATTAAAATAATGTGTCTGATTAGTTCTGTACCTGGAGCATTTTATACCTGAAAAGTACACTTTTATTTTCAGAAATACAAAAAGGTAGACTTTGTGGACATTATTAAGCAATTTAATTTTGGCAGGTACTGTAAGCAGGTACTGGGGATGTGCGTTGTGCTACAGTGGATATCGGCTCGGAGCGAGAAATCGGGGAGTCGAGTTCGAATTCCAGTTGAATTCCTTGCATTCACTTACGCGCAAATACCCTTGGAAAAGGTATTAATCCGTCTCTTCCTTTCAGTTATGTGTTAAATAATAGAACAGATTGAGTTCTATAGCCTTGGCTGGCAACCAGTCTACCACAGAAAGCAATGGCAACCTACTGTGGGATAATCTTCAGCCCAGTCAGTCATGTCTCTTTCGAGACATGATAGCCCAAAGTGTGTATCACGTATGGTACTTAACTGACTGATTATATATAATAGTTGGAAAAAAATTAAAACTTCTACTGGCCATAAAGTAGGGGATCAGTTTTCTATTGTTATGAAGTAATAAACTGATCCCCCAATAATTATACTTATTATAATAATGTAATATAATATATCGCTTCTTCCTCCACATGATTGCCCAAAACGTGCATCACGTATGGCACTTAACTGATATATAATAGATGGAAACATCATTAAAATACTACTGGGCATAAAGTAAGGGATCGGTTTTCTATTGATATGAAGCAATAAACTGATCCCCCATTTATTATACTTCATATAATAATGCAACATAATCTATCTCCTCTCCCTCCAGCTATGAGTTAAATGGCAGGACAAATTAGGTTCTATAGCCTTGGCTGCAACCAGTCTACCTCAGAAAGCAATGGCAACAGCGGGATAATCTTCTGCCCAGTCAGTCATGTCTCTTTCGAGACATGATCGCCCAAGCGTGTTTCACGTATGGCACTTAACTGACTGACTGTAAGCATTTGAAAATGTACAGTACAAAATTCTACTTCCGTTGGGAAAACTAAATTTAAAAAAAAATTTTTTTAATCTGTTTCACTCCGAGCAAGACAGTCAGTCAGTCAGTTAAGTGCCATACGTGATACACGCTTGGGCGATCATGTCTCGAAAGAGACATGACTGACTGGGCAGAAGATTATCCCGCAGTAGGTTGCCATTGTTTTCTGCGGTAGACTGGTTGCCAACCAAGGCTATAGAATACAATCTGTCCCGTTATTTTTCTCATAGCTAGATGGGGGAAGAGATTTATTATATTAAGTAGTAATTAGTGGGTGATCAGTTTATTACTTTAGAACAATAGAAAAATTGATCCCCGACTTTATACCCATTAGAAGTAATTATGATTCCAACCATTATATTCAGTCACTCAGTCAGTTAAGTGCCATACGTGAAACACGCTTGGGCGATCATGTCTCGAAAGAGACATGACTGACTGGGCAGAAGATTATCCCGCAGTAGGTTGCCATTGCTTTCTGCGGTAGACTGGTGAATTATATTATTCTATTAATAAGTAGTAATTAGTGGGGGATCAGTTTATAACTTCATGACAATAGAAAACTGATCACCCACTTTATGCCCAGTAGAAGCCTTAATCATGTTTCTGTTATATTCAGTCAGTCAGTTAAATGCCATACGTGATACACGCTTGGGCGATCATGTCTCGAAAGAGACATGACTGACTGGGCAGAAGATTATCCCGCAGTAGGTTGCCATTGCTTTCTGCGGTAGACTGGTTGCCGACCAAGGCTATAGAACCCAATCTGTCCTGCTATTTAACTCATAACTGGAAGGAAGAGACGGAAGAATAAGGAAGAGAGACATTAATAATGAGTGAGAAGCGGAATGAGTAATCAGGAGGACAGTATTTAAATCTTTGCAGAATAATGTTAATTGGAAAGCAGGAAACAGGAAAGGATATTCGGCTATGCGAAAAGTGCAAGAAAAGAAACTCTTAGCATAGAACTTACGGTTACATCTAGCCAGCTCAACTGTAAATTGATGAGAACTAGCCGCCAGTCTAGTACTTCGCTTAAATTAAAAAAAAGTCAAGGCACCATACAGAAAATCTCAACCAAACAATTGCCATATCAACCTGTATGGGTTATCACCCAATCAGTCAGTCAGTTAAGTGCCATACGTGATACACGCTTTGGGTGATCATGTCTCGAAAAAGACATGACTGTCTGAGCAAATTATCCCGCAGGAAGTTGTTATTACTTTCTATGGTAGACTGGTTGCCAGCCAAGGCTATAGAACCCAATTTGTCCTGCTGTTTAACTCATAGCCGGAGGGAAAAGAGATATATTATATTACATTATTATATTAAATATAATTAGTGGGGGATCAGTTTATTACTTCATTACAGTAGAAAACCGATCCCCAACTTTATGTCCAGTAGAAGTTTTAATTATATTTCCAACTATAATATTCAGTCAGTTAAGTTCCATACGGGATGCACGCTTTGGGCGATCATGTCTCGAAAGGGACATGACTGATTGATCAGAAGATTATCCAGGTTGCCATTGTTTTCTGCGGTAGACTGGTTACCAGCCAAGGCTATTCAACCTAGTCTGTCCTGTTATAACTGGAGGGAAGAGATGGATTAATACTTTTCTCAAGGGTATTTGAGCGTAAGTGAATGCAAGGAATCCAACTGGAATTCGAACGCTGCTTCCTGATTTCTGTAACCCTAACCCTAACCGCTGCACCACAACTCATATCACCCAATACACGACATTAAAGCCACAAAGACAGAATGGGTTAGGTGGCGTGATGTAACCGTAAGTTCTATGCTAACAGTTTCTTCTTCCGCACTTCTCGCATGTGAAATTCTCTTCTGATTCCATGCTTTCCAGCGAATTTTAATCAGCAAAAATTAAAATACTTTATTAATAGCTATATACCGTCCTCCTAATTACTCTCTGTAACTCAGAACGAAAAATCGGTGAGCAGTGTTGGAATTAAAATTGAATTTCTTTCATTCACATACGCCGAAATATCCTTGGTAATGGTAGCAATCCATCTCTTCTCCCACAGGTATGGGTTAAATAGCAGAATATATTGGGTTCTGTAGTCTTGGTTCACAACCAGTCTACTGCAAAAAGTAATGGCAACCTACTGAGGAAAAATATTCTGGGCAGTTGGTTGCCATTATTTTCTGCCGTAGACCGGTTGCCAGCCAAGGCTATAGAACCCAATCAGTCCTATTATTTCATTCATAACTAGAGGGAATAGACGGATTAATACTTTTTCCAAGGGTATTTGCAAGTAAGTAAATGCAAAGAATTTAACTGGAATTGTTATATCCCGGGAGGGGATAAACAGAGAAAGAATAGTGCAAGAAATAACCCTTAACACGGAGGATATATGAATAGGGATTTATTATACCTTGGTACAATAAACCAAATACACGTACACCAACGAACAGTTAACAAGAATAACATTTAAGAAGGCAATGTCTCTGTATAGGCCGTATGCGTCCGTCTTGAGAAGAAGGCTTCCGTCTAGTGACGTCCAACTCTCGTCTAAGGCCGATGGCTCTCGACTAAAGTCGATGACTCTCGTATAATAACGAAGACTCACAATCACTCCCGTGTAATGACGAAGACACTCGTATAGTTACGAACACTCGATCACACTGTAGTACGTTCTAGTCCCGGTCTTTTATAACCTGGACCATACACATTCCTGGGTAAGACAGGATATTCTTCCACGACAGGAATTCAAACAGGGCTCCCCGATTTCTCGTTCAAAGCCGATATTCACTGCACCATAACGCATATATATGTGATAGAAAGAGTGTTAAGCTAAGAGTTGACAGAGAAGTCAACACGGAACGAAGAGAGTCTGTTTGGCTTTTATCTGGTCAATCTCCGAGCAACATAGACCCCATTTTCTCCACATTCGTTACAGATTTCTAGCCCTAATTTGCCAGCCATATCTCCTTCGCTCTCCTTGCCTACTTTAGCATTTAGGGCTCCCATAATAATTAGTCCTTCTTGTGATTCACAATGAGACTTGGCGTTATCTCGCATATGTCGTAGAAAGCATTTCCATTATTCGGACTATTGTCCTCATTTTTGTTGCCGTTTGTACGACGTTTCGGTCGATGTACACTCTGGCCTTCTTCAAGTGCTAGAAATTTCGAACCAACCCGTTTATTATAATCACTGGGGTATATGATCTTCACTCTTTTTGGTAGTTATGAGTTATCTACCCTTAACCCTGTTCACCACTGTTGTAGCCTGGTATTGAACTCACAACTCTTTCGGTGAAGTCACAGGAACTAATCAACGTCTATATCCAGTGGGCCATGAGTCTTGAAATAAAGGGTTCTGTTCGAAATTACCACCACATGGAGAAGGCCGAAACTTACAATGGCCGAAACGTCGTACAAATGGCAACAAATAGAGACAAATAGAATGATCTATTATTAAACGTCGTACAAATGGCAACAAAGATGAGGACAATAGTCCGAATAATGTAAATACTGTAAATACTACCTCATCTCAGAAATAAAGACAAATAGAATGATCTATTATTAAACGTCGTACAAATGGCAACAAAGATGAAGACAATAGTCCGAATAGTGTAAATACTGTAAATACTACCTCATCTCAGAAATATAGACAAATAGAATTATCTATTATTAAATTTCATACAAATGGCAGCCAAGATGAGGACATTTGTCCGAATAATGTAAATACTGTAAATACTACCTCATCTCAGAAATATAGACAAATAGAATGATCTATTAATAAACGTCGTACAAATGGCAACAAAGATGAGGACAATAGTCCGAATAATGTAAATACTGTAAATACTAGCCCATCTCAGAATTATAGACAAATAGAATGATCTATTGTTAAACGTCGTACAAATGGCAACAAAGATGAGAACAATAGTTCGAATAATGTAAATACTGTTAATATTACCTCACCTCAGAAATATAGACAAATAGAATGATCTATTATTAAACGTCGTACAAATGGGAACAAAGAAGAGGACAATAGTCAGAATAATGTAAATACTGTAAATACTAGCTGATCTCAGAAATATAGACAAATAGAATGATCTATTATTAAACGTCGTACAAATGGCAACAAAGATGAGGACAATAGTCGAAATAATGTAAATACTGTAAATAATACCTCACCTCAGAAATATAGACAAATAGAATGATCTATTATTAAACGTCGTACAAATGGCAACAAAGATGAGGACAATAGTCCGAATAATGTAAATACTGTAAATACTACCTCATCTCAGATATATAGACATATAGAATGATCTATTATTAAACGTCGTATGAATGGCAACAAAGATGAGGACAATAGTCCGAATAGTGTAAATACTGTAAATACTACCTCATCTCAGAAATATAGACAAATAGAATGATCTATTAATAAACGTCGTACAAATAGCAACAAAGATGAGGACAATAGTCACAATAATGTAAATACTGTAAATACTACCTCATCTCAGAAATAAAGACAAATAGAATGATCTATTATTAAATGTCATACAAATGGCAACAAAGATGAAGACAATAGTCCGAATAATGTAAATACTGTAATTACTACCTCATCTCAGATATACAGACAAATAGAATTATCTATTATTAAATGTCATACAAATGGCAGCCAAGATGAGGACATTAGTCCGAATAATGTAAATACTGTAAATACTACCTCATCTCAGAAATATAGACAAATAGAATGATCTATTAATAAACGTCGTACAAATGGCAACAAAGATGAGGACAATAGTGCGAATAATGTAAATACTGTAAATTCTACATCATCTCCGAAATATAGACAAATAGAATGATCTATTAATAAACGTCGTACAAATGGCAACAAAGATGAGGACAATAGTCCGATTAATGTAAATACTGTAAATACTAGCTGATCTCAGAAATATAGAGAAATAGAATGATCTATTATTAAATGTCGTACAAATGGCAACAAAGATGAGGACAATACTCTGAATAATGTAAATACTGTAAGTACTACCTCATCTCTAAAATATAGACAAATAGAATGATCTATTATTAAACGTCGTACAAATGGCAACAAAGATTCGATTTGATCTTGTGTATATTGTGTTTCTGTTGAATACAGAAACTAACAGATGTTTTGAAGGGATTTCCTTTCATTTTAACTACGTTCAGATAATTGGTAATATCCCAGAGCATATTTTCTCATATTTTGATGCAGTAGCAATCCACTAGACGTCATATACGATCAGATAATAATTCTGGTTGTTCCTTCCTTAGTTATTGAGTAAGTTACATAGTTCATCCGTCCTTTACGCCACTGAAGAAAGATAACACCCTCTCTACAAGAGCTTTTCCTTCCTCTCTATCTTTTTATAATCTATAAACGCTACTTTCCTCAGCCTTTCTCTCACCTTTGCCAAACGGAAGGGTAGTAAAGAGTGAGAGAGTAGGAGGAGAGAGACTATAGCATTACCGTAGCAGTAGTAGCTTAAACTGGTGATTGTAGCAGTAATTGTGTGTGTGTGTATATGTGTGTGTACTGTACAATATAGCAAAAATAAATAGATTTGTTGTCGTATCTCGAAACCTAATAACGAAATTTTTTGCCTCTACACATTTGGCCATTACTCAATTGGTTTTTTCTGTTTACAATAGAGAAAGGAGCCATGATTTTTCAGTAATATAAAATTATCTTTCAAAATCTCTTACAAAATAGCGTATAGTATTTTGGTTATTGTCTGTGCATACGCCGCTTAATATAATATAAGATTACAGTAAAGTATCTTCTATGAACATTACTTTTATAGGTATGTTAATAAAATTACACTCTCTGTTATCGTTATTTTATTATCCAATATCTTTATGTTTGAAGACGTTACTATCATTTGTAGTATGACAAAGTAACATTTTTCCAGGAAAATCCTAATTATCCTTCCTTGGAAATTCCACGGGTTCTGTTAATAATATAAGATTACAGTCAAGTAGCTTCTATGGTCATTACTTTTATTGACATTTTAATAAAATTAGTTATCATTATTTTATTAACCAATAAATCTATATTTGATAGATGTCCTGAAAAGACATAGAACATAATAGAAGAATATGCTTGTTTAAATGTATAGCGGAATAATGTTTAGGAGAGATAACAAAAAGACGAAATTTATTAAGAGCTACAAAAGAGACCTCACCTTTTTGGCATTAAATAAATCACAGAGGTGTTGATATGCCGTTAAACAAAACTCAGACTTAAACTCTTAAATGCTGCTTGCCAACCATTTAATTGTCTTGAAAGTTTCCAAGGGCGTATCATTCAACAGCCTATATCTGACGTTTAAACTTTAGCGTATTCTCAACGTAATCTAAAATAAAATTCTTAGATTTGCTTTCATAGAATCGATGAGAGGACGAACCGCATTGGCAAAGATAAGTTTCTTTCACCTTCATGCATATAATTATGTACAATGTCTTTCCGAAAATAAGTCTCTCTATTGTTTCCATTTCCACTAAAACTCCCATGTTCGGTCCATTGTATTCTCAACATCCTTCAAACTTAAATCTTAACTTTGCCTTGATAAAACCCATCCAAGGACGAAACGCACAGGCAGACAATAGTTTTTTTTAGATTTTTGCATATAATTATATACTGTCGCTTTCTGAAACTTCGTTGTTACTCACAGATTGGGCTCATCGTAATCTTATCACCCTTCAAACTAAAATCGTCACATTTGCCTTGATAAATCCTTTCTGGGGACGAAACGGATTGGCAGATAAACAATTCTTTTACCTACATGCTTATACGTATCTACTGTTACTTTTTAATATAATTGTCCTTTTGATTTCATCTTCTCTGAAACTTCGTCGTTGCTCACTTGTTCGGTCTATCATATTCTAAGAATCTTTTAAATTCAAATCTTAACTTTGCCTTGATAAAACTCATCCAAGGACGAAACGCACAGGCAGACAATAGTTTTTTAGATTTTTGCATATAATTATTACACTGTCGCTTTCTGAAACTTCGTTGTTGCTCACAGGTTTGGTCCATCGTAATCTTAGCAGTCTTCAAAATAAAATCCTTACATTTGCCTTGATAAACCCTTTCCGGGGACGAAACGCATTGGCAGATAAATTTACCTTTATGCATATACGTATATATTGTCTCTTTCTGATTATAAATGTTCTTTTGGTTTCCATTTTCTCTGAAACTTAGTTGCTGCTCGCTTGTTCGGTCCATCGTTTACTCAGGTTCCTTCAAGATAAAATCCTTA
Organism: Ascarosepion bandense; assembly: GCA_037127315.1. NCBI lineage: Eukaryota > Metazoa > Mollusca > Cephalopoda > Sepiida > Sepiidae > Ascarosepion > Ascarosepion bandense. The sequence goes on along the minus strand of JBBBDQ010001031.1, from coordinate 1,074,735 downwards.
CATTGGGTTCGTATAAACGATATATGTAATAAATCAGTTTGTAGATCCGGGCTTGGGTTCATTTTGCTTTACGGCATATCACTCTCAATAGCTTGTTTAACGCCGACTAGTTCTTTCAGGATAGGTTCGTATAAATAGAATAAGTATTCTTTGTAGGAAATCAGTTTGTAAATAAGACTTAAGGTTTATTTCCTTTTACGACATATCAAACTCAACGAATTATTTAATGCCGACAAAACTTTTAGGATCCCTTCGTATGAATAAAATATGTATTACTAGTAAGAAATGAATTTGTAGATCCGATTTGAAGTTATATTGCTTTACAGCATTACATTAACTTAAAAAGAAATTTAATACCGACGACATTTTTAGGAATGGTTCTTATGAATCGAATAAGTTTTCTTTCTAAAAAAAAAAGAGTTGCAGACCAGAGTTTCGGTCTGTTTTCTTTGACTGCGTGTCAAACTTTTTAGGATAGCTTAATGATGTAATGAATATGTATACACCTTGGTTCCCTCTAACTGGAATACAATTGGCTAATGTCAGCCATAAATATAGACTAAGGCGAGGACGTCCAGAGATCCAGAGGTCTACAAGTTTTCCACCAGTGGTCTTCAGGCCTTCCACTAGAGGTATACAATTGGTCTACGGCTATGGACTACGCCTACATCTTAGGATACTGCACACGACAAGTACCGTCATTACGTCGACATACTAAATTGTTCTACCTGGTTACATTTGCCTAAACCACTTAACTATCTCGATATATATATATATATATATATATATATTTAGTATATCGAGGCAGCAAGTAATTTTCTAGACATATTCTATTAAATATAAGAGACAATGAATGTCTATTCTGTTTAATCATGAGCCGTTCTAAACGTCGTATTTTTGCTTTAATTTCAGTTGAAAATAAAGACAAAAATTCTCCAACATTTGGATAATTATTTATTGGTTTTCTTCTAAGCTTTCGGCTCACATGAGCCATCTTCAGAGAGGTAGTTTAAACTGAAATATTATAAAATCCACCATCACCGACGATTTTATTTTGTGTTGACATAAAACTCCGCTTGGCAACGGCAATAGTTACCAAAAATAATAAACGCAGTTCTTAAGTTTGCGATGCGGTTTTATGACGCAAACTTAAGAACTGCGTTTATTATTTTTAGTAACTATTGCCGTTGCCAAGCGGAGTTTTATGTCAACACAAAATAAAATCGTCGGTGATGGTGAATGTTATTATAATTCTCTCTGAAGATGGCTCATGTGAGCCGAAAGCTTAGAAGAAAACCAATAAATAATTATCCAAATGTTGGAGAATTTTTGTCTTTATTTTCAACTGAAATTAAAGCAAAAATACGACGTTTAGAACGGCTCATGATTAAACATAATAGACATTCATTGTCTCTTATATTTAATAGAATATGTCTAGAAAATATATATATATATATATATATATATATATATATATATATAATTTCATATGAATAAAATCAGTTTGTAGATAAGGGTTTGGGTTTCTTTTGTTTTCATTCTAAAGTGGTTATATACCAACAACGTTTTTTAAAAGAGGTTCGTATAAATGATATATGCAATAAATCAGTTTGTAGATACGGTTTCAGTTTATTTTGTTTTACGGAATGTCATCCTGAAATGGTTATTCAATACAAACAAGATTTTATAAATGACTAGCAGTAGAGCCCGGCGTTGCTCGGGTGTAATGAAAGCTTTAAAACGAATCCATGGTCCTGAAACTCAGACTATTTGGACGTGGGCACGAAAGACTAAAAAGCAATAGTTGTTTCCAGTTAAAGCGAAACCGTAGACTGAAAGAAAAATGAATGGATGTAAGTTAAATTTTGATTTCCTGTTATCGATAAATAAATTGTTTTCGTCGTAAACTGAATTTTGAAGGGTAAATAAGTCCTCTGAGTAAATGGTATCATGGCTGAGACAAAGAACTACAATTATACCTACTTGGAGTCAAACCCGAAGCAAAAACTAAAATAAAAGGTTTTAAAAAATACAGACATACAGGCAGATAAACAGACACACATACAAACATCTTGCCTTATATATGACATATATGACTGACGCCATTTCGGTCGGGTTTCAATCCTGGGTAAAAAAGCAATCGGCGTCTAACCGTACTGATGAGCTGTGATACGGCGAAACAGATCTGTCTGCAGATGACAATATATATATATATATATATATATATATATATATATATATAATCATCGATTTTCTGCACTATTGTAAGAACTGCAACCTTGAAACTTCTGAATATCGTTTCTTATGTCTTTGTCTATGAGTGTATCAAATTTGATTAAGATCGGACCACTCCTTCTATAACCCGATTTTTTTGATTATCGATTTTCGATATTTATCGGGGGTACCTCGACACAAAACCTAGCTAAGAACACTCGCAGACGTTTATAGTACAACTGTGTCAATTCTCAAAAAAATCGTTCAGCCGTTTCGGAGTTTATAGGTGACGGACACACAGACACACAGACACACACATGCAGACAACGTTCCATTTATAAATAAGTTTAGATATATGTAATAAATCAGTCTGTAGGTTAGGGTTTAGGTTTATTGTTATATATATATACAACAAACAGGCAACACGGGTATATATAAAAATATAAAGTATTTTTATTAGCGACGATGGACCGTGTAGCCTAGTGAACAGAGAGTGAGAGCGCGCTTCCAAGGGTTGACGGGAGTGTCGTCGAATCTGTTGTGTGTCTCTCTCTCTCTGTCTCGTCCTCCTCTGCGTCTGTGAAATCCGTGCCCGAGGTCTTTTTATAATCTCCAAACCGGTACTTCCGATTTTTGCCTCGCCCACGCACGCCCACGTAATTCTCAGAGACACCTGTTCTGTTTGCCTCTTGTAGCCATTTCCGCTACTGCCGGAAATAAGGTCAAACAAACATCCGTTCCTTTCAACGACCGGAAAACACCCCTGCTTGCATCAGCCTTTCCTCGGGTGGGGCGGGATTGTTATATTACATTATTTGTTTTACGGTATATCATCCTGAATTGGTTAATCTATACCAATAAGAGGTTAGTGCAAATTATATATGTAATAAATCTGTTTGTAGATTAGGGTTTCGCTCTATTTTGTTTTACGACATACCATCATCAATGGGTTATTTAATGCCGATTAGATTTGTCGCATAGATTCGAAAGAATAGCATACGGATTCTTTGTAAGAGATTAGTTCGCATATCAGGGTTTTATATATCGCCGTATGACGACAAAACAACAAACACGCATATATAAAAATATAAGGTTATATTTTTATTAATGACGACGAACTGTGTGGAATAGAGAACGGAAAGGGTGAGAGACATATGGAAGGGTTGACGGGAGTGTAGTTTTTGCCTGTGGTGTCCCTCTGCTTCCACTGGTCGTTCTCTGCTACTCCTCTACTGGCGAATCCGTGTGCCGAGGTCTTTTTATAATCTTCCAGAACCGGGACTTTTTCTTCCGGTTTTGCCTCGCCCACGCACGCCCACGTAATTCTCAGAGACACCTGTTCTGTTTGCCTCTGTAGTTATTTCCGCTGCTGCCGGAAATAAGGTCAAACGACATCCGTTCCTTTCAACGACCGGAAACACCCTCGCTTGCATCAGCCTTCCTCGGGTGGGGCCAGATTGTTATATTACAAGGGTTTCGGCTGGTTTCTTTTTACGGTATACCAAACTACTAACAAATCAATTACTATTCCATAGAAATTTGCCATTAATAATAAAATTGTGAGGCTTCCATAACACCTAGAAGTATTTTCTACTTCATGAAAGCAATAGATTTCGGGACTGTTCAGGTTGATTTTTCTTCCAAGATCTCAATTCGACTTTGTAGTTTGTCAGTTAAGTGCCATAAGTGATACATGCTTGGGCGATCATGTCTCGAAAGAGAGATTACTGACTGGGAAGATTATCTCTGCAGTAGACTGGTTGCCAGCCAAGGCTAAAGGACATAATCTGTTCTGCCATTTAACTCATATCTGGAGGGAGAAGAGAGAGATTATACTACATTATCATATTAAGTATAATTAGTGGGGTGATCAGTTTATTACTTCATAACAATAGAAAACCGGTCCTCCACTTTATGCCCAGCAGAAGTTTTATGTTTCCAACTATTATATTCAAGTGCCATACATGATACACACTTGGGTGGTCATGTCTCTTTCATGACTGACTGGACAAAAGTTTATCCCGCAGTAACTTGCCATTGCTTTCTACGGTAGACTGGTTGCCAGACAAGGCTATAGAACCCAATCTGTCCTGTTGCTAAAACCATTGTTGGATGGAGAAGAGTTAGGTTTTTGAGGATATTTGAGCGTAAATGAATGCAAAGAACTATAAGATTATATTTTTATATATACGTGTTCAACCTTCTTTGCTGTAGCCTGGTATTGAACTCATACCTCTAAGGATCTAACCAACGTATATATCCATTGAGCCATGTGTCCTTAAATACAAGAAACACTGAATTTTTCGGACTTATAAACTTAATGTCCAGTAACCATTTTTTACCCGAGTTCATATTGCAATTTTTTGATGTTAATGGTTTTTTCTAGTATTTCTGATGTTAATGGTTTTCTCTAGTATTTTTTACCAGAGCTAATATTGCAATTTTTCACACTAATGATTTTCAGGGTTAGAGGGAGATAACCCATAACTTTCAATCGGGGTTTTACGAAATTAATGGAGTTCATATACCCCAGTGATAGTAATAAAGGTTTCGGTTCAAAATTCCTAGCACCTGAATAAATCTGGAGCGTACAACGTCGTATCAATGACAAGAAAGATGAGGATAATAGTCCGAATTATGTAAATATTATTTATATTCTAGTCATCATTTTATTGTCATACGTTTCGGTTTTCTTCAGGTCATTTACATTGAGATTTCTAATGGAAATCATTATTTACCCCATAGGGGGGGTAGATTGGTCGAATTTAACGTGACATGCCCTTGGATATCCCAGTTTCGGTTAACTTCCATTGTATCTCGAATTTCCTAGTCAGTTTTCCCTTTGGACTCACAGCTCTTTAGCTGAAGTCATTTTGGATTTTTTTTTTAATCATTTCACCCCGAGCAAGGCGGAAACGCCACTGATGTGCAGGGGGCTACATAAATGTAAAAGGATTAATTAGAAAAGAGTGAGGAGTACAAACTAGTTAGAAAGGAACAATAGAAAGCAGGTGCGATGACAGATACATAGGCGGAGAGAAAGGGAAGGTTATACATAGGTGGGGAGAGAGTTCTTTAGAGTTCTATTGGAGTTCAGTAGAACTACTGAGCAGTTGATGTTAGTCGGCAGTTAGCCGAATACTAAGGAGTCAGCTTTCAGTGGAAGATTACCAAGTTCCTAACATTTTGGGTACGTTAAGTCGATTAACAACCAACATACCACGATTATAACCTTCAGTGCGAAAAATACTCCACAACATTTATTTTTAGGGGTATTAAAATTTACAAGAAATTTTCTTCTTCTGTGAACCACTGATTTGAGGTCCGTTTCAAGAGTAGGTCTGCTATTACTTCATTATATTTAATGTTGTATATGCACTTTGACGACGACGAAGATTTTTTTTGTTTAATCATTTCACCCCGAGCAAGGCGGAAACGCCACTGATGTGCAGGGGGCTACATAAATGTAACAAGATTAATTAGAAAAGAGTGAGGAGTACAAACTAGTTAGAAAGGAACAATAGAAAGCAGGTGCGATGACAGATACATAGGTAGAGAGAAAGGGAAGGTTATACAGGGGTGGGGAGAGAGCTAGAGGCCAGTGGTTAGTAGATGTGTATTGACTTTGCATTTAAATTTCTGGAGGTTGTAGCCGTCAGGAAAGCAAGAATACGGAAGCGAGTTCCACAGGCGAGAAGTGCGAGAGAAGAAGCTACACGAGTAGAATTGTCGTCTGCATTTGGCTAACCTGACTGTGAATGGGTGGGACCCAGTTGCCAGTCTGGTTGCACGAGTAAACACCTGTTGAGGAGGCATCAGTGACTTAAGCTCGTCCGAGCAGAAGCCATGAAAGTATTTATAGAACAGACAAAGGGAGGTCACATTTCGACGATGGGGAAGTGGCTGCAGTCGAGTCGCCAGATCAGTACCTATCACATTACAGACTCTCCTTTGGAGCTTGTCAAGAACACTGAGGAGAACGGCAGGAGCACCTGACCATAAATGGCAGCAGTACTCCATGCACAGAGGGATGGAACCAGCGCTTTATCCACTCGGCCAAATGTCCTTAGGAATATCAGTGAGAGTTTGGAACTTAGAAACCTAATGTCCCATAATTTCATTGTTGAAATTACTAGTTCTAATTATAAACTCTATGTTAGGGTACCTCGACGTGGTTTAATGGTTAGCAAGCTTCCCTTCTAAAACCTAATTCAACCGAGTAGTGAATACAATCCTTACTGGCACCCTGTTAAAGAGTAGTTTTCGCACTAAAATTATAATCGTGCTGTATAGGTTGCTAATATTTTTTAATCATTTCCTCCCAAGGAAGGCATTCCACTGCCACTATTGCGCATGGAGCTACATAGGGGAAGGTAAAGAGAAGGAGTGGTTAGACATAGGGAATATCAGGAGGAAGGTGACAGATGAGTAAGGATACCGAGGATGAGGGTTGGACAGATGGGAAGAGTGTTTGATAGAATGGGAGCAGGTTAGTGTGTTAGGAAGTGTTTATTGACCTTACATTGAAACTTCTGGAGATTGTAGCTATCGGGGAAGCAAGCATGTAGCAGGGAATTCCACAGTCGGGAAGTGCGAGAAAAGAAGCTGTTGGAGTAGAAATTGCTGTTACATTTTATCGGTTTCACTGTAAAAGGGTGGTACCTAATTGCAAGTCTAGTAACTCGTGTAAATTCGTACCTATTAATCGACTTAAATATTAGTAACTTGGTAATCATCTACTGAAAGATGAATTCTTAGTATTCGGTTAACTGCGAACTAATATCAACTGCCTAGTAGTTCTACTAGACTCCAATAGAACTCTAAAGAACTCTCTAGAACTTCTAAGAACTCCTATGAACTTCCCAGGAAATTCTCGAGGTAACTTCTTGTTAACTATTATTAATATAGGAGGGAGAGTTCATTATCTGAGGAATAGGTGGGTTTCATCATAACATACCCCATATTTTGCCCTTTTAGCGAATCAACTAGGGTACCTCAGCGTGGTGTAATGGTTAACAAGCTTGTGATGCTAGAACCTATTACAACTGAGTAGTGAGTTCGATCTTCACTGATTACCCCATACTTTTCGTCAGGATCTGTTTATATTTCTGAAATGAGGTATTGTAGCTATTTACATCTTATCGGACTGTTGTCCTCATTTTGTTGCCTTATTAATCTTCAATATCTGTCTATAATTCTGAGATGAGATATTCACATGAGATATTTACATTGTTCGGACTGTTGTCCTCATCTTTATTGCCATATTCACTTTCAATATCTGTCTATATTTCTGAGATGAGGTATTGTAATTATTTACACTATTTACATTGTTCAGACTGTTGTCCTCATCTTTGTTGCCATATTCACCTTCAATATCTGCCTATATTTCTGAGATGAGGTATTGTAATTATTTACACTATTTACATAGTTCGGATTGTTGTCCTCATCTTTGTTGCCAAATTAACTTTTAGTGTATGTCTATATTCATGAGATGAAGTATTGTAATTATTTGCACTATTTAGATTGTTTGGACTGTTGTCCTCATCTTTGTTACCATATTGACCTTTAATATCTGTCTATATTCCTGAGATGTGGTATTGTAATTATTTACACTATTTACATAATTCGGACTGTTGTCCTTATCTTTGTTGCCATATTGACTTTTAATATCTCTCTATATTCCTGAGATGAGGTATTTTAATTATTTGCACTATTTACATTGTTCGGATTGTTGTCCTCATCTTTGTTGCCATATTCACCTTCAATATCTGTCTATATTCCTGAGATGAGGTACTGTAACTATTTAAACTCTTTACATCGTTCGGACCGTTTTCCTCATCTTTGTTGCCATATTCAAGACGTTTCTGTCATTGCAATTATCGGCAATCTTTGGGATCTGTCTATATTTCTGAAATGAGGTACTGTATTTATTTTACACTATTTACATTGTTCGGACTGTTGTCTTCATCTTTACTGCCATAATCAAGACGTTTTGGTCGTTGAACGCTCTGGTCTTTTTCAAGTAATACACGCTATAATTTCGAACAAGACCCTTTATTTAGTCCCTGGGTGTAGACTTTTTTTCTGATTCTATGGTCGATTCATTACCCAAAGTAGAAAAAAGCATTGGTTGAAGGATCCATATATGAACTTGACTCAAAGAGTTGTGAGTTCACTACCTGTCCACAGCATAGAAAAAAATAGAAAAATGAGTCATTATCAAGAAATAGTTTATTCTGACATAGAGAAAAAAATTAATTGTGGAGAATAAGGTTCGAAATTAAATATTGTTTTTCTCATTTCATTCAAAACAAGGCAATAAAGACTCTAAGACGCAAGGGGTTACCGAGTGTTAGATAATAAGAGTAAAAAAATAATTATAAAGGAGAACAATAAAAGAAGACAGAAAGAACCGATTGACGTTGTTTTTAAAGTTCTAAATTTCAAAACTGATTGGAAACCAAGAGGACAGTACAACGTTCCATAGGACAGAATGATGAGAAAAAAAGGAAATGTTAGGATAGAACTTACGGTTAATTCTAGGCATTTTAACTGCGAAATGATGAGACCTAGACACTAATCCAGTAGTATCCTCAATTTCATAATATTTAGGTACCAAATAGGAAAGCTCATCAGAAGAGTTCATCATCATTTATCCATCACACCCAATGGTGCATAGGGCAGCAACTTTTTGTTGCTGTTTCTGTAACAAACTGTTTTTTATGAAGCAGGGTTGTTAGCCCCAAGCCTGGAGGACCAGTGGACCATTCTTGGTCCTCACGTTTACAGCATCTGATATTCCCAAATGGCCACCCATTTTTGTACTGACCAGGTTCGATGTTGCGTAACTTCGGTGATCTGACGGGAACCGGTGCATTCAACACGATATCGCCGTAGACCATCAAAAGAGTTACCATGAAAATATTTCCAGAAAAGACACAAAGTAGCTCCGTTATGAAGATGGGAAAATTACTGAAGTTTTGATGCCAGGTAAGATCCGATAACATTGCAGGTTCTTCTGTGTATTTCATCAACAATCTCGAAATACATACCTGAAACACTAGATAAAATGCGTTGGCAAATTGAACGCCCATAATTATGCAAGATACTGTTATTAATAGGGAAAATGAATTTGATAATAACAAACAAGAATTAAGAAGATTGGCATTGCATTTAAATTTTGAAAGATCAATGTTGGCTGGAGAGCAAGAAAACAGAAGAGAATTGCACATGCTAAAAGTTCGAGAGACTTAAACGCTTGCATAAAACTTACGGTTGAACCGTTTCCTTCGGTCTAAAGGTACACTTTAATCCATAAAATAAGACTGGAAAGGAGTTCCACAAGCGAGAGAAGAAACTGTTAGCATAGGACTTATAATAATATGAGAAAAAGAAAACATAATTAAGGAGAGAGAACAATAAAAGAACAGGAATTAAGAAGACAGAAGATAACGATTGACATTGCATTCAAATTTATGATGATCAAAGTTGAGTGGAAAGCAAGAAGCCGTAAGAGAGTTCCACAAGTGAGAGAAGAAACTGTTAGCATAGGACTTATAATAATATGAGAAAAAGAAAACATAATTAAGAAGAGAGAACAATAAAAGAACAGGAATTAAGAAGACAGAAAATAACGATTGACATTGCATTTAAATTTTTTAAGATCAAAGTTGACTAGGAATCAAGAAGCCGGAAGAGAGTTCCACAATCGAAAGTAGAAACTGTTGGAATAGGACTTATAATAATATGAGAAGAAGAAATTATAATTAAGTAGAGAGAACAATAAAAGAAGAGGAATTAAAAAGACAGAACATGACGATTGATATGGCATTTAAATTTTTGAAGATTAACGTTGACTAGAAAGCAAGAAACCAGATAAGAGTTCCACAAGCGAGAGAAGAAACTGTTAGCATAGGACTTATAATAATATGAGAAGAAGAAAACATAATTCTCTGATTGAGATTTGGAGGAAACTCGTACTATACAAATTAAAGTCAAAACTCAACAACGAAACTAATCTTTTCATCATCGCAGGAACACTTTTTATCCTCAATCAGTAGAACAATGTTTGACACCTTCACAGTTTTTATTGGCACTAAGTTGAGTGATAACATTGAATCCAAGGCTAGGCTTTTCTCCCCTGGCAGTTGGCTTCCTGTGTAATGCCAGATGACTTTTCTTACACATCTATAAATCTACGGTTCTTTCATGCATTGAATACTGGTCATATTTGGTCTATATATTTCGAAAATCTTGATCAAATTCAAAGAAGAGTGATTAATGTTACCGATCCTGATACTGCATCTCGACATCAGACATTGTCGAATGACGTCGATTCTCTATAGAAGAACTGCGAGAAAATGAACTATTAACATAGAACTTGCGGTTACATACAGTTATTTTAACACTAAATCTATGAAACCTACTCTCCAATCTAGTACTACACTTAAATTTTTGTGGTGGAGCTACCAAGGATGAGAATTTATTAGAAAAGCTGCTGGTCATCTCAACACACCGACTGGGAGCTGGGACAATTAATGACTGAAGCGATTCAGCCCCCAGAGACAACTCAGCAGCAAAAAAATATAACTTTTTATAACCGAATTATTAAAAATCATATTACCCCAAGCAAGGCGGTAACGGCACTGATGCGCAGGGCGCTACGTAAGAGTGAAAAGATTGGAAAGAGAAAGCCGGAAACCACATCCTAGACAGGGCACAAGGAGTGAGCCTTTTCACTTGTTTAATAGACTTGCGTGGAGTGTGAACCGGGCGATAGTTTAGTCTATCTACTCCAATTGATATATATATATATACATATATATATATATATATTCTGCTTTCTTTTACCGAGCGCCCATAGCCTAGCGGTAGAATGGATGACTGACGCCAATTCGGTCAGGTTTCAATCCTGGGTTAAAAGTCTAACCGTACTGATGAGCTGTGATACAGCGAAGCAGATCTGTCTGCGGATAACTATATATATATATATATATATATATATATATATATATATAATTATCATACAAAGAAATACATTTATAAATCTGTCGTCAAAATGTATTGAAAATTTTCAATATATTCTCTGTATTTTGTTTTAGTCATATCAATCCAAGCAAGGCTGTAACGCCACTGATGCGCAGGGGGCTACCTAAGAGTAAAAAGATTGGAAAAAGAGAAAGCCGGAAACCACATCCTAACCAGGGAACAAGGGATGAGCCTCTTCATCTGTTCAATAGACGTGGGTGGACTGTGAACCGGGCGATCGTTTAGTCTATCTACTCCAATTGAAAAACAAAGAAAAGAGTGAAAAGATTGGAAAAGAGAGAGCCGGAAACCACAGCCTAAACAGGGAACAAGGGATGAGCCTCTTCATCTGTTCTATAGACGTGGGTGGACTGTGAACCGGGCGATAGTTTAGTCTATCTACTCCAATTGAAAAACAAAGAAAAGAGTGAAAAGATTGGAAAAGAGAAAGTCAAAATAATTTATTAAGATTTAACAATTTATTTAGTGAATATTTTTACATACATTATATTAAAATTTACATTAATACATTTATTAAAAAATATTGTAAAAATGTGTTAAATCGGTGGTACTGAGTTAAACGTGTTGAGTTGTCTTTTAACGTATTAGAAAGGCTGCCTGAAAAAGTTTCCATGAAGAATGTTCATGAAAATATTGATAGAAAAAGCAGTGTGAAGTTATTCGTCGGCGGCGATAAAATGACTGAAGTGGAGACGCCAGGTCAAGACCGATAAAATTGCAGATTTAATTTTAGATTTTGTCGATAATCAAGACATTTTATAAACATGGAAGTGAAGAGATGCGAACCGAATATTTAAGCATTCCATATCACATCCCAAACGAATCTTCCAATAAAAAAAAATAATTCCAACAATCTCTATCGTGGGCAATGTGTTGGGGGTTTTGGGTACCCTTGATACTAGAGAGCCAGCCATGAGCTGACCCCATTTGATAGTTCACCAACAGAAGGGTTAACTAATCAGAAGGCTCAAAATATTCAATGAGACATGTATAAAAGGAGACCATATTTTCCAGAGTATTGTCGATATACTCAGATTCAGTAGAGTGTCTGACACGTGAGTGATAATCTTTGACGTTGTTTCATTGAACAGATTACGTACTGCGCTGTATTCTATATTCATAAACTATAGTGGACATGTCAACAAAGGTTATGGGCCCAGTACGCTTTTACTGCGCTGTATTCTGTATTCATAACCTATGGTGGACATGGTCAACACACTGTACTGCTGATGGTAGGAGTTATTTTGATAACGTAGGTATTTCTAGAGGGATTAAGAAAAATCCTCAACAAAAAACAACATCCATCTCTAAGTATTCCATGCAATAATATTCAAAATAAAACTTTTTAAGATATAATCAATTATCAGCAATTTGAATAAAATGGTATCTATCCAGAATCAATCATAAAAATAGAGAAATGTTATTTTATAAATAACACGTTAAATACCTCCGTGTTTGGGTCAGTTATAACATAAAGTAAATAAAGAACTCTAATATTGAATAGTGTAATAAATTATCTGACTGCAGTGTGTAATTTCACCCAGATGTGTAGTTACATTGAACCAATATTGTTTGATGGAAAAATGAAAATTAGCAAAATAAAAAATAAAATGATTATTGTTATGAAAGGTCATCTTGGCGGACGCCGGGTGACAGGCAAAAATTGTGTAAAGACAGCCAATTAAGTGCCATACGTAATACACGCTTAGACGATCATGTCTCGAAAGAGATTGACTAGGCAGAAGATTACCCCGCAATAGGTTGTCATTGCTTTCTGTGGTAGACTGGTTGCCAGCCAATGCTAAAGAACCCAATCTGTCCTACTATTTAACTCATAGCAGGAGGAGAAGGATATATTGTATTACATTGTTATATTTAGCATAATTAATGGGGGATCAGTTTAATACTTTATAACAATAGAAAACTGATCCCCCACTTTATGACTAGTAGAAGTTTTAATTATGTTTTCAACTATTATATTCAGTCAGTAAAGTGCCATACGTGATAGACGCTTTGGGTGATCATTTACCCGCAGTAGGTTGCCATAGCTTTCTGAGGTAGACTGGTTGCCGACCAAGGCTATAGAATCCAATCTGTCCTGTTATTTGTCTCATAGCTAGATGGGGGAAGAGATTTATTATATTAAGTAGTAATTAGTGGGTGATCAGTTTATTTCTTTAGAACAATAGAAAACTGATCCCCGACTTTATGCCCATTAGAAGTAATTATGATTCCAACTATTATATTCAGTCAGTCAGTCAGTTAAGTGCCATACGTGAAACACACTTGGGCGATCATGTGGCTGGTTGCCAGCCAATCTGTCATGTTATTCAACCAATAGTTTGAGAGAGAAGAGATGGATTAATAACTTTGAATGCAAGAAATTCTACTGTAATTCGAACTATTCGTTTATTATTCCCAAAGAAAAACGATGAATATTTCATTTTAAAGCGATTAATGAAAAAAAATATATTTTTGTTTCAAAAAGACCTACTATCGACATGGAAACTGTGTTTCGTGTTTCTGGCTTTTGAAAATTAAAAACATTTTAAATATGTTTATTTGTGAACAATAATCTTCTGCTCACTTGACTACCATTGAGGGCATGCTGATGACACCAGGCACACCGGTTGAGAAACGCAGCTTTAGATCATGGCTCACGACCTTGTATAATAATAATATTAATAAAAATGGTCGTCAGCTATTGTGACTAAAAATCACAAAAACAGAATGTTTTCTTATTGACATGATAAACCCTGCAGATATTGACGTATCTGTGTGGAATAAACGGATTGATACATTTTTCAGTGGTATTTGTGGGTAAGTGAATGCAAGATATTCAACTAGAATTTGAACTCGCCTCCCAAATTTTTAGCCCCAAACCGATATTTACTGCACCACAACGCACATCCTCGTAAAGACACCTGTTTTCAAAAGTCCGGAAATAGAGAAACAAAAATTTATTTTACAATTAAGAAAATTAAGAATACGTGGCCATCTTTGAATTACGAGAGTGTGGTTGTATCATTTTTTTGGTAAACAGCAAATAATAATAAAATAATAGCCAATATGCATGTCAAAAAATAGGATGCAATCAAATGAAACTCTGTTATATGCTCTTACGCCCCATTAGCATGGGACAGGCTAGCCTCTCTGGGATTAAAACTCTACGGCTCCTTGGCATCACATTCTCAGCGGAACTCAAGTGGAATGACCATATCGAATCCATTGCTAAGGTCGGCTCACTGTACCGGGCTAGGAAATCTGATACTCACAAGATGGATACAAAGAGAAAACAATGCGTGACATACTTAATAGGCTTAAGCATATATATATATATATATATATATATATATATATATAATTATTTTTTATGTAGAATTAATTTACATTACGATACGGAAATATCTATGTTTCGAGATTTTACCGCGTCAGGAGGCAAATTTGACTCATTGTTATGAAAATGATTTATATTCTAATCTAGCAAACAATACGCATATTGTTTGAAACTATCCTGCACATATATAAATCTACCATCTGCCTGTGTATTGAATATTGCTGCCACATCTGGTCGGGTGTCTCTGATATTTACCTAAATCCAACGGAGAATCTGCAATGTGATCGATACCGACTTAGCAGCTCTGCTGCAGTCGCTTTCTCACCTGCGGGACGTGGCTTCCCTGTGCTTTTTCTACAAATACTTTCACGGCTTCTGCTCCGATGAACTTAGATCACTGGTGCCCTCTAGGTATGAATTTACAGGAGTTACTAGATTAGCAACTAGGTTCCACCCTTTTACAGTGAAACCGATAAAGTGTAACCACAATTTCTACTCCAACAGTTTCTTTTCTCGCACTTCCCGCCTGTGGAATTCCCTTCCATATTCTTGCTTCCCCGACAACTACAATCTCCAGGAATTTAAATGTAAGGTCGATATATATCTCCTATCTCACTAACTCGCATTCATTCTCTCAAGCTCTTTTTCCGTCTACTCTACCCACATCCTCGGTATCCTCATCCGTTTATTACCCTCCTCCTGACATTTCCTATAACTAACCCCTCTTTCTCATCACTTTCCACTATGTAACCCCTTGCAAAACAGTGGCAGTAGAATGCTTTGCTTGGGGTGAGATGATTAATATATATATATATATATATATATATATATATATATATATATATATATATATAAGAGAGATATCTGAGAGATAGTGAGAGAAAAAGAGAGAAAGAGAAAGAGAGATAGAGAGAGAGACTTGAAAGCGTTGAAAACGGCGAGAAGACCATCAAGCCGGTCAACTGTTCTCGTATGCGTGTGTGATATCTTTCCGACCATTTCTCTATTCTACACCACGTCACCGAAGGAAAAGAATAAAAATATAATTGCATATATTTATATATCCCTGTCTGTATTTATCAGTAAAGAAAATAGTCATTTTGGTTCAAAGTTTATTCTTCATCGGATTGACATACAACAATAGGCTGTACTAGGGGTAGTTTTCTGCAACACCACAAATTGCTACAAAACGAAAACAGTAACCTAAAAACAGGAATCATTTTCTTAAACCGAATGGAAACTTTTATATAAATGCTATAAATGGCGCCAAACCAGTTCAGAAAGATCTAAACTGTCAGATGTATACAACCGCTTTCTAAGACCAATGTTTAAAATCGTTTAGATCGAGTGTAGTTTGTGTTTTTTGTGAAAGCCACACTTCGTCACGTGCTGCAGACGGGTATCAAACAATCACAAACAAATAACTTTACTAAATATCAGAAACTATTTCACTTGATGATTTTCAACAGGTAAAATGGATTGCACATGAAACTCGATTTAAAAAAAATATAATAAAGATGTAGACTTTGCACACTATTTCAAACAAAAAGGTTAGAAGGAAACCCCTATCAATTCCGGAAAAAGCGATAACAGTGAACCTGAGAAACTTATTTTCCTGAAAAATTTCATAAACACCAAACGTCGGTAATAGTTTCTGCTCAGTCAATGAATATTGATTGTTTCTTTATAAGGAAACAGATAATATTATCACACCATCAGGTGATAGACGCAGTTTGCAAGACATTAAAATGCTTAAAGTGGAACTACACATCTAGTCAAGGATTATTTTGAATGTGAATAAAATATAAACCCTTAAGTAGAACAACAGAATTTCAGCTTCGGTTACGGGTCATAATCCTATTTAATAATAATAATAATAATAATAATAATAATAATAATAATAATAATAATAATAACAACAACTTGAACAGATGAAACAGCGCTGGCAAGACAAACCTCTGCATGGCCAATATCCAGTACGTGCCAATAAATCCAACGTTGACAAAGTTAATACTCAACGATGGTTACGTGCATCTGGATTAAAGTCCGAAACTGAAGGCTTTATTCTTGCAGCACAAGACCAAAGTCTTTTCACGAGAAACTTTCAGGCAAATATTATGCATAATAATATGGATCCAAAATGCAGGTTTTGTGATAAACACCAAGAAACAATAGACCACCTAATCTCAGGCTGTTCTGTGCTTTCCCCAAATGAATATAAAAATCGCCACGATAGAGTTGGGCAATATTTACATTGGGCAATATGCAAACATTATGGAAAAGCTGTAGGCAAACACTGGTATGAACATCACCCAACACCGGTTACAGAAATAGAAGATGTAACCATTCTATGGGATTACACCATCTACACAGACAGAAAAATTGAAGCAAACAGGCCAGACATTATTGTTAAAAACCAGAAGGAGAAAACTTGTCTATTAATTGATATGGCTTGTCCAGCGGATTGTAACATAGCAATCAAGGAATTTGAAAAACTGTCAAAATATAAAGACCTGGAAATTGAAATAGGAAAAATGTGGAAATTGAAAACGAGAGTTGTGCCAGTGATAGTAGGTGCACTTGGAATGATAAAAAATGGAACAAAACAACACATTGAAAGAATCCCTGGAAACCCCAGCTTAAGAGATATACAAAAAATTGTCTTATTAAGTACAGCCCACACACTAAGGAAAACTTTATCTATGTAATGCTGGAGATGATAGGGAAGATAGAAAAACATGAAATGGAGCCATAACAACACGCCACTACCTGCTTTAGGTCTCCCCGCAGACTTGGTTGGTAGTGAGACCAAAGCAGAAATCGAAATATGATGAAAAATGACATAATAATAATAGGCCAGACATTATTATTAAAAACCAGAAAAAAATTGCCTATTAATTGATATGGCTTGTCCAGCGCATTGTAATTTTGCAACCAAGGAATTCGAAAAACTGTCAAAATATAAAGACCTGGAAATTGAAATAGAAAAAATGTGGAAATTGAAAACAAGAGTTGTGCCAGTGATAGTAGGTGCACTTGGAATGATAAAAAATGGAACAAAACAACACATTGAAAGAATCCCTGGAAACCCCAGTTTAAGAGATATACAAAAAATTGTCTTATTAAGTACAGCCCATACACTAAGGAAAACTTTGTCTATGTAACGCTAGGGATGATAGGGGAGATAGAAAAACATGAAATGAAGCCATAGCAACACTCCACGATCTGCATTAGGTCTTCCCGCAGAAATCAAAATATGATGAAAATTGACAACATAATAATATTATTATGTCTAGATCTAAAAGAGGAAGAGGGCGGGAACAATTATTTAAAAGAAAGTCAAGGATAAATCTCTTGAACAGATGAACCAACGCTGGCAAGACAAACCTCTGCATGGCCAATATCCAGAAGGTGCTAATAAACCTAATGTTGATAAAGTTAATACTCATTGATGGTTACGTGCATCTGGATTAAAGTCTGAAACTGAAGATTTTATACTGGCAGCACAAGACCAAATTCTTTTCGCTACGAACTTTCAGGCAAATATTATACATAATAATGTGAATCCAAAATAGAGGTTTTCTGAGAAACACCAAGAAACAATAGATCAGCTAATCTCAGCATGTTTTGTACTTGCGCCAAATGAATATAAAAATCGTCACGATAGAGTGGGACAATATTTACACTGGACAATGTGTAAACACTATGAAAAATCTGTAAACAAACGCTGCTATGAACATCACCCAGCATAGGTTACAGAAATAGATCTCACCATTCTATGGGATTACACCATTTACACAGACAGGATTATTGAAGCAAATTTGCCGAATATTAGTTTCAAAAAGAAAAAAGAAAAATATTTGCCTCTTAATTGATATCGCTTGTCCAGTGGATTGTAAATTAGCAATCAAGGAATTCGAAAACTTTCAAAATATAAAGACCTGGCAATTGAAATAAAAAAATGGGGAAAATGAAAGCAAAAATAGTACCAGTGATAGTAGGTGCACTTGGAATGATAAAAAAATGGAACAAAACAACACATTGAAAGAATCCTTGGAAACCCCAGCTAAGGGGAATTTAGTCTATGTAACGCTGGGGATGTTAGTAGAGATAGACGAAAAAACATGAAATGGAGCCATAACAACACATCACGACCTGTCTTTCCGCAGGCTTAGTAGGTAGTGCGATTATTGCAGAAATCGAATTATGATGAAAAATGACGTAATAATAGTAAAATGTACAGATCTTAAAGAGGAAGAGGACTAGTTCAACTAGATCTGTTTTAGAAAACCACAGTAATCGGCATTCAAATAGTTTTGGAACTACAGAAGGGTAAATAAAGATCTGTGTCAAAGAACATGAAAGAAACAAAACATTTTATTCAGTAATAAACTAAGTCAACAAATTCAAAATGTTCTCATCAGAATACATCTTGCACATTTATAAATCTACCATTCGTCTGTGTATTGGATACTGTTGCCATATCTGGTCGGGTGCTCCTGCTATTAATCTCGATATTCTCGTCAGAATCCATCTTGCACATTTATAAATCTACCATTCGTCCGTGCATTGAATACTGTTGCCATATCTGGTCGGGTGCTCCTGCTATTAATCTCGATATTCTCGTCAGAATCCATCTTGCACATTTATAAATCTACCATTCGTCCGTGCATTGAATACTGTTGCCATATCTGGTCGGGTGCTCCTGCTATTCATCTCGATATTCTCGTCAGAATCCATCTTGCACATTTATAAATCTACCATTCGTCCGTGCATTGAATACTGTTGCCATATCTGGTCGGGTGCTCCTGCTATTCACCTCGAGGCGCTCGTCAGAATACATCTTGCACATTTATAAATCTACCATTCGTCTGTGTATTGGATACTGTTGCCATATTTGGTCGGCTGCTCCTGCTATTATTCTTGAGATTCTGGACAAAATCCAAAGGATGGTATGCAATAAAATCGATCTTGAGTTAGCAGTCACGTCCTCAATAACGGGTTGTGGCTTCCCTCTTTATTTTCTGTAATGTCTCGTAAATTTTAACGCTTCCAAAACGAAGCTGCTATTTGTTAACCATCACAGTCATTCGCTCTTACCACCAATAAATTAAGTCAACAAATTCAAAAGGGAATTTCAAGTCGGTGAAGAAGTACAACTAAACAACAACACATTTTATGCAGTAGCAAAAACCTAAATAAAAAAGCAAAAGCAAATGCAATATACCAAATGCAGCAACGATGGCAAGATAAGCCGCTTCATGTTCAATACTCAGCCCGTACCAACCACAATGATGCCGACAACCCTTTTACCTATCAGAGTTTACGTGGTGCAGAGTTAAAAACTAACATCGAACGTTTTATTCTTGCTGCACAGGACCAATGCTTGCTAACTAGAAATGACCGCGTACGCAGACTAAAAATTTGTGTTCCCCTGGAATAAATATTCTGCAAAAGATAACAAGAAACATTTGATCGTCTTGTATCATGTTGCATGTCATTAGCACGAACATAAATAAGTTATATTCAAGCTTTAAAACTTACTTTAATTGAAAGCCAAGAGGTTAAATTTAGTAATTTCAATAAGCAAAATACACTAAGGCTCCTGCTATTCATCTTGATGTTCTCGTCAGAATCCATCCTGCACTTGTATAATTTGTGAATAATTCTACTCCTGCAGCTTCTTCTCTCGCACTTCCCCCCTGTGGAAATCGCTCACGTATTCTTGCTTTCCTGATGGCTACAACCTCCAGAAATTTAAATACAAACGCAATACTCATCTACTAACCACTGGCCTCTAGCTCTCTCCCCACCCCTTTATAACCTTCCCTTTCTCTCCACCTATGTATCTGTCATCGCACCTGCTTTCTATTGTTCCTTTCTAACTAGTTTGTACTCCTCACTCTTTTCTAATTAATCTTTTTACATTTATGTAACCCCCTGCACATCAGTGACGTTTCCACCTTGCTCGGGGTGAAATGATTAAAAAAAAAAGTACTGAAAGTTTCATTAAAATCCGACAATAATTTGATTTTTGCGAGAATTTCCAAATTAATGTTTGTCACAAAAAAAGAAATTGGTGATGTCATCATTACATTTTCTATTGTAAACAGTTGTAACGTTTTGTTTAACCGCTAACCTGTGGTGATACCGACCGAGAAAAGCAACGGACCGGATGTTTGCACTCTGTGGACCAGACAGCAAATGACCAAAACTTGTCTTTGCGCACCCGGCTCCACGCATATGTTCCGTCAGAAAACCAAAATTTAATTAAATATCAAATTCCTGTTTGCGAGTCTATACGAATTTTATTGATCATCCAATGGGAAGCCCAGAATTAAATGCGGGTGTGAATTCCCAAATGATCTGCTGGGACCCACAAAGACGAAATAAAAAGCCGACACATCGCCAGAGTTGAGAAAGTACGAGCGTAATTAGCACATCCCTTGACCTCGTCAAGCGATCCACTATGCTCCCCTCCTTTCCCTCTCATCATTCTCTTCGCTGTCCCTGAGCTACTGACCAACCAAAGGAGCGGATACATCAAAGACATTCTTTACTGACAAACGCTCACACATACTTACGCACAAACTCTCTTTTCAGCATTTATTGCTATGAACATTTTAACTTCCTTTTGAACCCATCATAAAGGCATTATTTTTATTTGTAAAAACCGTAATTGATATATGTGTATATATAAAATGTTGTTTCTATACTCAATTTGATTTTCTTGTTTTATAAATCCTTTTATAACTTACAGAGGGCTATCTACTAACGAGGCCAAATTCAGTTAATCTGATTTCAACTATTCTTTGCTGGATAACCCACTATAAACCCAAATCAAAACAACATTTTCTGACAAATTTTCGAAAATTTAATAAGGGATTAAAGTTTTTTTAAATAATTAAAATTTATTTGATTTTTTCCTCTTAATAATAATATAAACATTTTGATGTAAAACGTTTGTTTTATTAAGTTTGGGACCTTTTTTATTCATACTATGCTGTTTTGTTATCAATTTAATGGAGGTAACTAAATTAAACCTAATTAGTCAGACATCGTGATCAAAGACCAGAAAACAAAATGTGGTTTCTTTTTGACATGGTAGTTCTTGCAAATTGTAATGTATCTTTGAAGGTCTTCAAAGAATATAAAAATTGTAGAATCTTGATGTGAAAATCTCAAAACCGTGTATTGAATACTTCTGCCACATCTGGTCGGGTGTTCCTGTTATTCTCCATGGAGTTCTTGACAAAATACAACGGAGAGTCTGTAATGTAATCGATTCCGACTTGGCAGACCGCCTGCAGTCACTCTCTCACCAGCGTAACGTGGCTTCCCTGTGCCTCTTCTATAAATACTTTCACGGCTTCTGCTCCGATGAAGTTAGGCCACTGGTGCCCTCTAGGTACGAATTTACACGAGTTACTAGATTAGCAATTGGGTCCCACCCTTTTACAGTGAAACCGATAAAATGTAACAGCAATTTCTACTCCAACAGCTTCTTTTCTTGCACTTCCCGCCTGTGGAATTACCTTTTACATGCTTGCTTCCCCGATAGCTACAATCTCCAGGAGTTTAAATGTAAGGTCAATAGACACCTCCGAACACACTAACTCGCATCCATTCTCTCAAGCACTTTTCCCACCTACCCAACCCTCATTTTCGGTATCCTTATTCGTCTATCATTCTCCTTCGGATATTTTCTATATCTAACCACTCTTTCTCATCACCTTCCCCTATGGAACCCCCTGCGCAATAGTGGCAGTGGAATGCCTTACTTGGAGTGAAATGATTAAAAAAAAACAAAAACAAGAAGACATCAATAATTCTAGTATTAGTAAGAATCCTAAGTTTTATTGTCTGTCTTCATCGACCAGCTATCACAGACTGATTTCTCTAGCCTTGGTTGGCAACCAATCAAAGAGAAGGAAAACTCTGAATTTTAAGAATTCTGGAGAGATTTGATTTCCGTCAGGCTACATTGTCCAGGACACACTACAAAAAAAAAAAATGAGAATTTCAAACGGGTGAAGAAATGCAAATCAATCACAATAAACCTACTGCGGCGGCAAAAAATATGTTCACTGTTTCAGTCCAGGAAGTTTTTCTCATCAGAATCCATTTTGTACAATTATAAATCTATCACTCGTCCGTGCATTGAATACTGCTACTGTATCTGGTCTGGTGCTCCTGCTATTCACCTCGAGGCGCCCGTCAGCATCCATCTTGCACATTTATAAATCTACCATTCGTCTGTGTATTGGATACTGTTGCCATATTTGGTCGGCTGCTCCTGCTATTCATCTCGATGTTCTTGTCAGAATCCATCATGTATATTTATAAATCTACCATTCGTCTGTGTATTGGATACTGTTGCCATATTTGGTCGGCTGCTCCTGCTATTCATCTCGATGTTCTCGTCAGAATCCATCATGTATATTTATAAATCTACCATTCGTCCGTGTATTGGATACTGTTGCCATATCTGGTCGGGTGCTCCTGCTATTCATCTCGATGTTCTCGTCAGAATCCATCATGTATATTTATAAATCTACCATTCGTCTGTGTATTGGATACTGTTGCCATATTTGGTCGGCTGCTCCTGCTATTATTCTTGAGATTCTGGACAAAATCCAAAGGATGGTATGCAATAAAATCGATCTTGAGTTAGCAGTCACGTCCTCAATAACGGGTTGTGGCTTCCCTCTTTATTTTCTGTAATGTCTCGTAAATTTTAACGCTTCCAAAACGAAGCTGCTATCTGTTAACCATCACAGTCATTCGCTCTTACCACCAATAAATTAAGTCAACAAATTCAAAAGGGAATTTCAAGTCGGTGAAGAAGTACAACTAAACAACAATACATTTTATGCAGTAGCAAAAACCTAAATAAAAAAGCAAAAGCAAATGCAATATACCAAATGCAGCAACGATGGCAAGATAAGCCGCGTCATGGTCAATACTCAGCCCGTACCAACCAACATGATGCCGACAACCCTTTTACCTATCAGAGTTTACGTGGTGCGGAATTAAAAGCTAACATCGAAAGTTTTATTCTTGCTGCACAGGACCAATGCTTGCTAACTAGAAATGACCGCGTACGCAGACTAAAAATTTGTGTTCCCCTGGAATAAATATTCTGCAAAAGATAACAAGAAACATTTGATCGTCTTGTATCATGTTGCATGTCATTAGCACGAACATAAATAAGTTATATTCAAGCTTTAAAACTTACTTTAATTGAAAGCCAAGAGGTTAAATTTAGTAATTTCAATAAGCAAAATACACTAAGGCTCCTGCTATTCATCTTGATGTTCTCGTCAGAATCCATCCTGCACATGTATAATTTGTAAATAAGTACTGAAAGCCTCCCTGAAATCAAAACACTACGCCTCCTTGGCCTAACTCCCTCAGCAGACATAAAGTGGAATGACTATATCGAATCCATAGCCAAAACCGCGGCTAGGAAAGCAGTTTCACTTTGTAGGGCCAGGAGGTTTTTTACCCGTCTGAATCCATCCTGCACATATATGATTTACTGATACACATTTGACCCTTAGTTAGAGGAAAAAAGAGGTGGATTAATACCTAATCATAATTTGATATATAAACAAGAAACTATAATGCGGATTTAAAGTAAGAGATTAATTTCATATTACAATCAATATATTAAATGATCCCTCACTTTGTGGCCACGTTTGTCTCTATATTTATTTTCTAGAGAATGTAAAAAAATCTATAAGACATGCCTGTGTAGCTAATCAGTGTTTCATGACTGATTGATTAGTTTTATATGGATTCTCAACTGGCAAGAAATTGTAATATGTATATAAAGTGGAGGATGATCATTATAAAAATTGATCCCTCACTTTGTGGCCAAAGTAATTTATATACATTTATATTCCACAGATTGTAACTAAATTTAAAAGACATGCCTGTGTAGCTAATCAGTATTTCATTGATTCGTTTTCTACGGCTTATTAACAGAGAAGGAATTATGACGTCAATATAAAGTGGGGGATTATTCATGCATTCCACCCTGTATATAAATTGATCACTCTTTTTGTGGCCACGGTAATTTCTATACATTTATATTCGAGAATTTGTAAATATATCTAAAATACCTTTTTGTGTCGCTAATTAGTATTTTATTTATGTGCATATAAAGTGGGGGATCAATTATGCATTACAACAACTATGTAAACTGATCACTCTCTTTGTGGCCACAGCAATTTCTATATATTTATATCCCAAGGACTGTAAATAAGTTTGAAAGACATGCCTGTGTAGATTATCAGTATTTCATTGATTGATTGATTCGCTTTGTACAGATTAGGAAAAGACAAGAAATTGTAATGTGTATATAAAGTGGGGGATAAATCTTACATTACAATCAATATATAAACTGATCCCTCACTTTATGACCATGATAGTTTCTATAAGTTTATGTTCTAGCGAATGTAAATAAATCTAAAATAGATGTCTGAACAGCTAATCAGTATTTCATTGATTGATTGATTGATTGATTGATTTTCTACAGCTTACCAAGAGATAAGAAATCGTAATGTGTATATAAGGTGAGGGATCAATTCGATATTACACTCAATACATGAACTGATCCCTCATTTTATGGTCATTTGTTGATTTTATTCAGTTATATCTCAGAGAATGTAAACTAATCTAAAATACATGCCCGTGTAGCTAATCAGCATTTCATTGATTAATTGATTAGTTTTCTATGGCGTATGAACTGGCAAGAAATTGTATTGTGTATATAAAGTGGGGGATCAATTCTATATTACAATCATTGTAAAAACAGATCCCTCACTTTATGGCCACGGTTGTTTCTATACATTTATATTCCAAAGACTGTAAATAAATCTAAAACACATGCCCGTGTAGCTAATCAGTATTTCATTGAATGATTGATTAGTTTTCTATGGCTTATCAACAGACAAGAAATTATGATGTGGGTAGAAAGTGGGGGATCAATTTTACATTAGAAGCAATATTTAAACTGATCCCTCAGTTTGTAACCACGATTATTTCTATACACTTATATTCCAGAGAATGTAAATAAATCTAAAAGTCATGCCTGTCCAGCCAATCAGTATTTCATTGATTAATTGATTAGTTTTCTATGGCTTATCAACTGGCAAGAAATTGTATTGTGTATATAAAGTGAAGGGTCAATTCTATATTACAATCATTATATAAACTGATCCCTTATTTGTAGCCACATTCATTTATATACATTTATATTCCAGAGACTGTAAATAAATCTAAAACCAGTATTTCATTGATTGAATGTTTAGTTTTCTACGGCTTATCAACAAACAAAAAATTATAATATGGATATAAAGTGGGGGATCAATTTTACATTACAATCACTATATAAACTGATCCCTCATTTTATGGTTATTTGTTGGTTTTATGCACTTGTATCTCAAAGAATGTAAATTAATCTAAAATACATGTCCTGTAGTTAATAATTCATTGATTTATAAATTTCTTATGGCCAGAAAATATTTTTAGATTGTAAGAATTTGTTTTGAGATAATTATCAGTTATTGATTCAAGTCTTTCTAATTAATCCACACATGGGGGGGGGGGGGCGGAGGTAGATTTATGTTTTCTGAACATTTTTAATTCAGTGCACACTTGTAATGTTATTGAAACTTCCAGGCGCATTTTAAATTTTAATAAGGGAAAATTAATCATGGAATTCAAAAATATTAAATTTTGCTTTAAGTGGCATATGGGATACATACATAGGCGATCATGTCTCGAAAGAGACATGACTGACTTGGCAGATGATTATCCCGTAGTAGGTTGCCATTACTTTCTGCAGTAGACTGGTTGACAGCCAAGGCTATAGAAATCAATCTGTCCTGCATTGAAATAAAAAAAATGTGGAAATTGAAAACAAGAATCGTACCAGTGAGAGTGGGTGCACTTGAAATGATAAAACATGGAACAAAACAACACATTGAAGGAATCCCTGGAAACCCCAGCTTAAGAGATATACAAAAATTGTCTTATTAAGTACAGCCCACACACTAAGGAGAACTTTGTCTATGTAACGCTAGGGATGATGGGGAAGATAGAAAAACATGAAATGGAGCCATAACAACACGCCACGACCTGCCTTAGGTCTCCTCGCAGACTTGGTTGGTAGTGCGACCATAGCAGAAATCGAAATATGAGGAAAAATGACAGAATAATAATAATAATAATAATAATAATAATAATATATCTTAAAAATGTTAAGTGAAAAATGACATATTGCTATGTCTAGCATAAGTCTTTGGTTGGGACCCGGAAGAACTTAATTATACACTAGTAATCATAGGAAATAATAATAATAATAATAATAATAATAATAATAATAATAATTTTTTTCCTTAAAAAATGCTAAGTGACAAATGCCATGTTGTGATGTTTGACCTTAGATCTCTGGTTGGGGCCCTGAAGGAAATGAATATACACTAGTAAACAAAGATAAATAACAACAACAACAACAACAACAATAATAATAATAATAATAATTTTTTCCTTAAAAAGTGCTAAGTGACAAATGCCATGTTGTGTTGTTTGACCTTAGATCTCTGGTTGGGGCCCTGAAGGAAATGAGTATACACTAGTATACTCATTTCAAGATAAATAACAACAACAACAACAACAACAATAATAATAATAATAATAATAATAATAATAATAATAATTATAGTAGTAGTAGTAGTAACAATGTACATAAATATTCTTGTGCTTTACATTTCATATTTAATGAAAGTTGTGTAAAATAAAGAACGCCGAAATAAAATTTGTTTGTCGCACAATTCGCTTCTTAACCTCTAGACATTAATAAGAACGAACACAGACTGAGCCAAGCAAAGGTAGGCGATATTTAAAACTGAATTACGCAAAGTACTGGCGGTGTCTTTTCACAAAACCTTCATCCGGAAAAGAAACTACTAATCATTCTTTGTCATAGAGGCCTTGTACTCTTGTAGTGCGCACAAGACAATTGAATTTGTACTCTAGCCATCTAGTGGGGAATATTGAATAGCTGACCTTGGACCGGGGACAGAATAACTACTCATTGAATTTAACTATCTAATTAGCTGGTGTGAAAAGTCGAGTATAAATTCAACGGGACTGGCTGGCAAACCTCAGCAGACCGCCAGTCTTTTGACTAACAACACACAGTGCGTCTTTGTTCTTCATCTTGTACTGCACGTCAAGAATTCAACTCTACCATGCCTAACTACACCCTCCACTACTTCAATGGCCGTGGCCGTGCCGAAATCATCCGTATGATGTTTTCTGTTGCCGGTGTCAAGTTTATGGACAAGAGATATGAATTCTCTGACTGGGAAAGATGCAGGAATGGTAAGTCTATTTAAATTTTGGTCTGTTTATTTAATCCGATACATATTTCTATATCGCAAAGGTAGGCTTAGGTACCCAAGCTCGGATTAAGGGACAGGGACAAAATTGCTGTCCTTGTGATCATTATTACGAGAACTGCGGTGTTCACTAAATGAGTAAAGTGTCAGCGTAGGGTGGAAAACTCCGGGACATGGCTTCTCCACGTCTTTAAAAACAAGTAGGGAAAGATTATCTTTATGCAGTAGATAATGTTGAACGGTCGCCTCTCAAATGAAGAGATTAGAGGCGATACAATTAGGGTTACTGAGAATCACATTAAATGAAAATGTTACAAGGAAAAGGAACTAATTCTAACAATCGAAAACATTTGAAAATTCTGCCTTACAGAATGAGGAAAGACGGCTAGGTGATTTTAACACTCAACTGAAATTGCAGAAGGTAAGCAAAGAAGAGTAGCAGGCCATGGATAATCATGTCTCGAAAGAGACATGACTGACTTAACGAGTTTCCTGATTTCGCTACAAAAAAAAAAAGAAAAACTTATTAAGCCTAGATGGTATAAGGCCGTAGGCACAGAGCACAATAGCAGATTAGGCAAAAAGTTGAATTCGCCTAAAGCAAAAATAGACAAGCAAACAGATTAAAGATTTGAACTCGCCTTAAGAGAAAATGTAACAAGCAAACAGGTTAGGCAGAAATTTGGACTCGCCTTAAGAGAAACAGACAAGCAAACAGGTTAGGCAGAAATTTGAACTCGCCTTAAGATAAAAAAGGTAAACAGGTTAGGCATAAATATAAACTCGTCTTAACAGAAAGAGAGACAAGTAAACACGTTAGGCAGATATTTAAGAGAAAATGTAACAAGCAAATAGATTAGTAAGAAATTTGAATTCGCCTTAAGAGAAAAAGAGACAAGCAAATGTTAGTTGGCGTGAATAGAAAGTTAGAGAAATGACAAAATATGAAATTCTATGTCAGACTTCTCGACCACGAATGATCAACGATCTAAACGAAGTCAAATTAAGCCTTTATAACACAATTTTCGATTCACGCAAATAGCCATATCGGTTCTGCAATGTATCGTCATGTCAACAAGCATGTTACAGAAATTAACGAAGATTAACGAAATGGTTATAAACAGACAATTTTAAATAATTTGTTTGAACATTATCTTTGATCGATACTCGTATTTAAGTAGATATTCTGTTTATAATCAAACAGTATTATACATTCATTTCTACCGGCCTGATTATTTACGATAATCATCATGTTACGGAAATTAACGAAGATTAACGAAACTGGTTATAAACAACCGACAATTTGAAATGATTTGTTTGAACATTATTTTTGATCGATACTCATATTTAAGTAGATATTCTGCTTTATAATCAAACAGTATATATATATTCATTTCTACCGGCCTGATTAGTTACAATAATAATCATGTTACGGAAATTAACGAAGATTAACGAAATTGATTATAAACAACCGACAATTTGAAATGGTTTGTGTTAACATTATCTTTGATCGATACTCGTATTTAAGTAGATATTCTGTTTTATAATCAAACAGTATATATATATTCATTTCTACCGGCCTGATTATTTACGATAATCATTATGTTACGGAAATTGACGAAGATTAACGAAACTTGGTTATAAACAACAGACAGTTTGAAATGATTTGTTTGAACATTATTTTTGATCAATACTCGTATTTAAGTAGATATCCTGTTTTATAATCAGTGTATATATTCATTTCTACCGGCCTGATTATTTACGATAATCATCATGTTACGTAAATTAACGAATATTAACGAAACTTGTTATAAACAACCGACAATTTGAAATGATTTGTTTGAACATTATTTTTGATCGATACTCATATTTAAGTAGATATTCTGCTTTATAATCAAACAGTATACATATTCATTTCTACCGGCCTGATTAGTAACAATAATCATCATGTTACGGAAATTAACGAAGATTAACGAAATTGATTATAAACAACCGACAATTTGAAATGGTTTGTGTTAACAATATTTTTGATCGAAACTCGTATTTAAGTCGATATTCTGTTTTATAATCAAACAGTATATATATTTATTTCTACCAACCTGTTTAGTTACGATATTGATCATGTTACGGAAATTAACGAATATTTAAGAAACTGGTTATAAACAACCGACAATTTGAAATGGTTTGTGTTAACATTATTTTTATTCCATACTCTTATTTAAGTCGATATTCTGTTTTTATGATCAAACTGTATTATATAATCATTTCTACCGGCTTGATTATTTACGATAAATTTTTGTTACGAAAGTTTGTGTCAGGATTCGAATCTGCTACCCCTATCAACATAGGGGAAGCCACCAATTGATCTGATGCGTCTTAGACCTCTCGACCACGAATGACCAACAGTCAAATCAAGCCTTTATAACACAATTTTCGATTTATGCAAAAAAACATATCTGCTCTGAAATGACACACATTTTCGTAACAAACATAAATAATAGGACACATTGGATTCTATAGCCTTGGCTGTCAACCAGTCTACCGCAGAAAGTAATGGTAACCTACTGCGGGATAAAATTCTACCCATTCAGTCATGTTTCTTTCAAGGCATGATCGCCCAAAGCGTGCATCACCTATAGCACGTAACTAACTGACTAATATATATATATATATATATATATATATATATATATATATATATATATATATAAGATAATAATACTGTTATAGGTATTACTAATTAACCTTCTCCTAAAAGTAAGTTCGTGTATGTGAATAGAAAATATATAAATGAAGCATCAATATTTTTTCTAATCAGTCTTCTTAACCCTCTAGGGCCATTCGTATCATATTTGATACAGTATTTCCCTATAAGGAAACATTTGGTATTCATTGACTGAGCAGTCAGTACTGCTTTCATTTGAAATTTATAAAATATTTCTCTTAAAAAATTTTTCAGGAAAATATTTCTTTCAAGGCTTGTTTTCATACTGTATCAAATATGATACGAATGGCCCTAGAGGGTTAATAATATAATATGATTAAGGCTTCTACTTGTCATAAAGTGGGGGATCAGTTCTATATTGTTATGAAGTAATAAACAGATCCCCCACTAATATGATACGAATGGCCCTAGAGGGTTAATAATATAAGATGATTAAGGCTTCTACTTGTCATAAAGTGGGGGATGAGTTCTATATTGTTATGAAGTAATAAACAGATCCCCCACTAATATGATACGAATGGCCCTAGAGGGTTAATGCTAGTTGCTTCATTGTTCTCTCCTGAATAATATTCTATCTTTAACGCTTGGTAAACCCTTGCGTTTTAATGGTTTTATTACATTAAGAAATGATTAAAAGATAGAAAATATTTTTCAAAAATAATCTTATGACGAAGAAAATATTTTTTATGAATGAAATATGTACTACTCAAAATACTGGAAATATGAAAATAAACTGTAAATTCTTTAGCCGATATTTGTTAAATTTAAATACTGGTATGCGGTATTCACATTCAAATTCATTGAAATTAGAAAAGAATTATCTAGTTTAATACGCTCTCCACAAAAATAATAAGTAAAATAAAAATAAGTTCATGTGCTTTTTTCCAGATTTTTATCCCAGAAGTAACATGGATATGTTCAGATATAGGCTTGATTTGACTTCGTTTTGACTGTTGGTCATTTATGGTCGAGAGGTCTAAGACGCGCCATATCAATTCGTCACTGTTCTTTTTTGTACAGTAAAATATCTGATACGAAGACACAGTACTTTTATTTTCGTCTATGCTTCACTACGGTACTTCCTTTATCTTGAAACTGTGTACTCTAAGTTTCTTTCTTTTTGTCTCTTCATGAAAAGCAGAATCTCAACCACTATACATGCCACTTATAATAAAAAATATAACAAGAATAATATTAATTTTTAACGTGTGGCACAATGCTCAGAAAAAGACATGAATAATAATTATTTTATTGAATAACACAGAGCCCTCAAAATAAATATAAACATTGCGATAAGATGGAATAAAAAGGAGTTATAATTTCATCTAACCTGGTTTTTAATTCAGTGAGTTTTGTCAAATAAGTTTTGTAAAAAGGATTGCCTGTTTTTTTACTTCCCTAACAGCAAGTTAGGAAATCTAAAATAAAACAAGTAAAAAAATTCAAATACTTTCAAATACTTTGGAAATTTATTGACAGAGGATAGAAAAATGCGACACGGAGATCAAAAAACGCATTAGCATGGCCAAAGACGCATTTCAGAAGCTGACCAGAGCACTGATAAGACAGGAAAAGAGTGCTAGATTGCTACGTGATATCTATCCTTCTGTATGAAAGTGAACGAGATGCTTGAGGCAGCAGAAATGTGGATTTACAGAAGGATACTGAGGATGTAATGATCAGAGCACGTGTGCAAAGGTGAAATGTTGGAAAGGAAGCAAACGAGAAGAAAACTGATAATAAATATCAGAAAGAGACAAATGAGGTTACTGGGATAAATGAGGAAGAAGCGCCTGGAGAACTTGATACTCACAGGTCGGATAAATGGAAGAAGAGACAGGAGAAAGCAGCGTGAGACTTACTTGTTAGGTTTGAGCAAATGGATAACGGAGTGGGTCTTGGAAGAGATACCAAGAGAAGAAATATTGAGAGCGACAAGAGAGTGCCAAGTGAAAGTCCATGATCGCCTACGTCCTAAAGAGACACGGCACATGAAGAAGAAGAAATCTGTATGACCCACCTTGCTGAAACGTAACAGATAATCAGAGAAAATTTACCGAAGAAATTGTAATATAAAAACGCGATCTTTAAATGATTGCATTCTAAGCCTACATTAAATAAAATGGAATTTTTCTAGTCTAAATATATCTTCCACGTTTATAAATCTACCAAATGATTGTATTTTAAGCCTACATTAAATAAAATGCAATTTTTCTCGTCTAAATCTACCTTCCACATTTATAAACCTACCAATTATTCGTGCATTGAATATTGAGACCATAAGTGGTCTTGTGCTCTTCCTGTACATATCGAAATTCTGGGCAAAATTGAAAGAAACATAATCGATCATCTCGATTTTGACATTGACGAGTGGCCTCCCTGTCTCTTTTGCTATAAATATTTTCATGGTAATTGACCTGATGACCTCTCAGTCTTATCGCCTTAACTGCACGTATTTAAAGGTTTTACTAGATTGGCAACTAGGTCTTAGCGTTATACTGTTGAACTAGCTATATGCAAATATATGGTTAAAAAAATGCAACATTAATCGCCAGCTTTCTAAAAAGTTTCCTAATATTATTCTATTTACTTATCTCAACTACTAAAGAATATATAATTTGTTTTATTTCCAGTATTTTTTATTTATTGCGTTTTGTCACTCACGTATCGATGTACAATTCGTTTGTTATTATTGAAAGACTAGCAGCGTTGCTCAGGTGTAATGAAAGCTTTAAAACTAATCCATGGTCCTGGAGCTCAGACTCAGCCTAAAAGAATATTTGAAATAATAAAATAAACGCGACAATTTACCAATCGCTCCTAGTATATATATATATGTGTGTATATATATATATATATATATATATATATATATATGTGTGTGTGTATATATACATATACTAGCAGTATAGGCCGGCGTTGCTCAGCTGTAATAAAAGCTTTAAAACTAATCCATGGTCCTGGAGCTCAGACTCAGCCTAAACAATATTTAAATAATAAAATAAGTGCGACAATTTACCAATCGCACCTAGTATATATATATATGTGTATATATATATATGTATATATACATATACTAGCAGTATAGCCCGGCGTTGCTCAGCTGTAATCCGAAGCAAAAACTAAAATAAAAGGGCTGAAAAAATACAGACATACAGGCAGATAAACACACACACACACAAACATCTTGCCTGATATATATATATATATATATATATATCTTATCGATTTTCTGCACTATTGTAAGAACTGCAACCATGAAACTTCTGTATATCGTTTTTTATGTCTTTGTCTATGAGTGTATCAAATTTGATTGAAATCGGACTACTCCTTCTATTACCCGATTTTTTCGATTATCGATTTTCGATATTTATCGGGGTTGCACGAGACAAAACCTAGCTAAGAACACTCGCAGACGCTTATCGTGCAACTGTGTAAATTTTCAAGACAATCGGTTCAGCTCTTTCGGAGTCTATAGGTAATGGACACACACACCCACACCCACCCACCCACCCACACACACACACACACACACACACAGACAAAGTTTCATTTATAAATGAGTTTAAATTTATATATCGACTGACTGGATAATTTTCTTTTTTTTCTATTCTATTTCAGATTTCCCTTGCATGTGGCTTCCATGTTTGGAGATGGACAGTGGTATGAGAATGCCTGAGACTATGTCAATTTGCAGGCATTTAGCCCGTGAATTCAGTAAGTAATTTATTTAAATGATTATTAATTGCAGACTAACTTTGTTTGTGAAGTTTTTTTGTTAACTGCAGAAGATAAAGTTAATATGAGTCAGCTACACAATATAGATATATATATCTTCTCAATACATTCATTTCTATTTAAGTATGCTTAAAATATTTTTTGAAATTATATAGATGTATATAATAACAGTAATTTATCAGTCTGATGACCCCTGATAGATTCATAATTTATATCCATTTATATAGTAAATATTTCAGTAATACATTTAAATAATATATATATATATATTTTTTTTTTTTTTTTTTTTTTTTTTAATCATCTCACCCCAAGCAAGGCATTCCACTGCCACTATTGCGCATGGGGCTACATAGGGGAAGGTAAAGAGAAGGAGTGGATAGACATAGGGAATGTCAGGAGAAAGGTGACAGATGAGTAAGGATAGCGAGGATGAGTGTCGGGCAGATGGGAAGAGTGTTTGATAGAATGGGATATATATATATATATATATATATATATATATATATATATATATATACACGCACACGCACACACACACACACACACTCAAATATATATATATATGGTGTTTGAATTATAAAGTTTAACACAAAAATAATAGATTGCTTAGATTGATTTAGCTGCATATCAAACTGTACGGGTTACTTAATTCCGAAATCTAAATATTTTGTACACCATAATATAAATATATATATATATATATATATATATATATATATATATATATATATATTCACTTACGCGCAATTGCATTCACTTATGCACAAATATCCTTGGGGACGGAATTAATCCGTCTCTTCCCTCCAGTTATGGCTTAAAATATAGGACACATTGGATTCTATAGCCTTGGCTGTCAACCAGTCTACCGCAGAAAGTAATGGTAACCTACTGCGGGATAAAATTCTACCCATTCAGTCATGTTTCTTTCAAGGCATGATCGCCCAAAGCGTGCATCACGTATAGCACATATCTAACTGACTGATATATATATATATATATATATATATATATATATATATATATATAAGATAATAATACTGTTATAGGTATTACTAATTAACCTTCTCCTAAAAGTAAGTTCGTGTATGTGAATAGAAAATATCTAAATGAAGCATCAAATTTTTTTCTAATCAGTCTTCTTAACCCTCTAGGGCCATTCGTATCATATTTGATACAGTATTTCCCTATAAGGAAACATTTGGTATTTCCCTATAAGGAAACATTTGGTATTCATTGACTGAGCAGTCAGTACTGCTTTCAGTTGAAATTTATAAAATATTTCTCTTAAAAAATTTTTCAGGAAAATATTTCTTTCAAGGCTTGTTTTCATACTGTATCAAATATGATACGAATGGCCCTAGAGGGTTAATAATATAATATGATTAAGGCTTCTACTTGTCATAAAGTGGGGGATCAGTTCTATATTGTTATGAAGTAATAAACAGATCCCCCACTAATTACTACTTAACCGTCTAGGGCCATTCGTATCATATTTGATACAGTATTTCCCTATAAGGAAACATTTGGTATTTCCCTATAAGGAAACATTTGGTATTCACTGACTGAGCAGTCAGTACTGCTTTCATTTGAAATTTATAAAATATTTCTCTTAAAAAATTTTTCAGGAAAATATTTCTTTCAAGGCTTGTTTTCATACTGTATCAAATATGATACGAATGGCCCTAGAGGGTTAATAATATAATATGATTAAGGCTTCTACTTGTCATAAAGTGGGGGATCAGTTCTATATTGTTATGAAGTAATAAACAGATCCCCCACTAATATGATACGAATGGCCCTAGAGGGTTAATAATATAAGATGATTAAGGCTTCTACTTGTCATAAAGTGGGGGATGAGTTCTATATTGTTATGAAGTAATAAACAGATCCCCCACTAATATGATACGAATGGCCCTAGAGGGTTAATAATATATGATTAAGGCTTCTACTTGTCATAAGGTGGGGGATCAGTTCTATATTGTTATGAAGTAATAAACAGATCCCCCACTAATATGATACGAATGGCCCTAGAGGGTTAATGCTAGTTGCTTCATTGTTCTCTCCTGAATAATATTCTATCTTTAACGCTTGGTAAACCCTTGCGTTTTAATGGTTTTATTACATTAAGAAATGATTAAAAGATAGAAAATATTTTTCAAAAATAATTTTATGACGAAGAAAATATTTTTTATGAATGAAATATGTACTCCTCAAAATGTTGGAAACATGAAAATAAACTGCAAATCCTTTAGCTGATATTTGTTAAATTTAAATACTGGTATGCGGTATTCACATTCAAATTCATTGAAATTAGAAAAGAATTATCTAGTTTAATACGCTCTCCACAAAAATAATAAGTAAAATAAAAATAAGTTAATGTGTTTTTTTCCAGATTTTTATCCCAGAAGTAACATGGATATGTTCAGATGTGACTACATCTGTGATTGCTTCTATGAGATAATGGACGATTACATGAGGTACTACCACTGGAAGAACGGACGCTTCAGGGTAAGTCATTTATTTCGAATCTGATCAACATTTCATATCTACATCTTTCAACACACTATCTATAGAAATGGATAAGCAAAGAGGTTATAGTAAAATGATCATTAAGACTAAAAGACATTAGCTAAGACGAGTGATGAGTGCTTTGTGAATAATGACTGCTTCCATGAGGTACTTTCACTGGAAGAACGGATGTTTCAGAGTGAGTCCTTTATTTCGGATTGGCTCAACTTTTCCTGTCTACATCTTTTAAAAATTCATCTACTGAAATTCATAAACAACTGCTCATTAATAATACTGTCAGTGAGTGAAATAGCAGGACACTCTAGATAGTTCGGCCTTTCCTGACTTTACCCGTCAAGTTAAAAGAAAACATTAAATACATAGGATGTGCATTGGATATCGGCTCGGAACGAGAAATCGGGGGAGCCGAGTTCGACTTCCAGTCGAATTCATTACATTCACTTACGCGCAAATACCCTTGGGAAAGGTATTAATCCGTCTATTTCTTCCAGTTATGGGTTAAATAACAGGACAGATTGGGTTCTATAGCCTTGGCTGACAACCAGTCTACCGCAGAAAGCAATAGCAACCTACTGCGGGATAATCTTCTATCCAGTCAGTCATGTCTCGAGAGAGACATGATCGCTCAAGAGTGTTTCACGTATGGCAAGTCATAACTGACTGACTGACATACATACTGAATATAATTTTGTAATTCATAAAATGATCTTCGGAATTCCTTATGTCATTCTCTTATAAAACGTTAAAATAATATCCAAACTTATTTATAAATGGAACTTTTTCTCTCTCTGTGTGTTTATGTTTGTGTGTGTGTGCCCGTTACCTATAGACTCTGAAACGGCTGAACCAATTTTCTTGAAAATTTACACAGTTATACTATAAGCATCTGCGAGTGTTCTTAGCTAGATTTTGTGTCGAGGTACTCCCTATAAATATCGAAAATCGATAATCGAAAAAATCGGTTTATAGAAGGAGTGATCCGATTTTAATCAAATTTGTTACACTCATAGACAAAGACATAAGAAACGATATTCAGAAGTTCCAAGGTTGCAGTTCTTACAATAGGGCAGAAAATCGATAATATATATATATATATATATATATATATATATATAAAAGGCAAGATGTTTGTGTGTGCGTCTGTTTATCAGCCTGTATGTCTGTATTTTTTTCAGCCCTTTTATTTTAGTTTTTGCTTCGGGTTTGGCTCTAAGTAGGTATAATTGTAGTTCTTAGTCTTAATTGTAGTTCTTAGTCTTAAGAACTTGAGAACTTATTTAGCCTTCAAAATTAAGTTTACGAAAAAGGAACTTATTTGATATCGATACCAGGAAATCAAAATTTGACTTACATCCATTCATTTTTCTTTCAGTCTACGGTTTCGTTTTAACTGGAAACAACTATTGCTTTTTAGTCTTTCCTGCCAATGTCCAAAGAGTCTGAGCTCCAGGACCATGGATTAGTTTTAAAGTTTTCATTACACCCGAACAACGACGGGATATACTGCTAGTAAATATATTAAAAACAACAAAAATAATATCTCTTATTTGTATCTTTAAAAAATACGTTTGCTGTTGTCTTTCAGTATAACTACATGGACTGTGGTATGATGGGCTCCAACATGGGTTCTGGTATGGGCATGCGCTACAACCAAACTTCCGGTATGGTTGGCTCCAGCCAGAGTTCCGGTATGATGGGCTCCAACCAAAGTTCTGGTATGATGGGCTCCAGCCAGACTTCCGGTATGATGATGAGCTCCAACCAGAGTTCTGGTATGATGGGTAGCAACATGAATTCCGGTATGATGGGCTCCAACATGAATTCCGGCATGGGTATGGGAGGCAGTGACATGATGAGCTGTAATTACGACGTAAGTATTTTTAAAAGTTATCTTTTCTTTAAATCGTTTCAACCTAAGCAAGGCGGTACCGACACTGATCCGCAGGAGTTTACGAAACAGAAAAGACAAAGTTTATCCAGGAGGAGAGCGAAAAGAAATACGAACCAGTTACAGGGAGTGTCGGAGATGGATGAGAATACCAGTGTGAAGACAGTTGCGAGTGTAGACTAAAAACGAAAAAGAACCTGATACACGAGTTGATTAGGAAAGGACGGGAGAAGGACTGGAATCAAGTAGACATTGCATTTAAATTCTTGAAGATTTAGCTGTCAGGGAAGTAAGTATATGGAAGGGAGTTCCACAGGCGGAAAGTGCGAGAAAGGAAGCTGTTAGAGTAGAGGTGGTGGCTGAATTTAGTTGATTTATTTGTAAAAGGGTGGGACTTTGTTGCCAGTAAGGTTGCCCGATTAAATTCTTGTAGAGTCGACATCAGTAAGCTAAGCTCGTCGAAGGAGAAGCCATGAAAATATTTGTAGAATAGAAGCCACACCCCTTGGTGAGAAAGTGGCTGGAATCGAGCTACCAGGTCGAGACCGATTATATGACAGATTTTTCTTTGGAACCTGCCTAGAAGTCTAAGATGAATAGTGGGGAGCCCGAACAGAAATCTATTTTTTTTTAATTAAAAAACAGAATAATTTTTCCTGTCCTTTTGAAAAGATACGAAAGCAGACTATGCTTTATTTTTAATAAGG
The DNA here is from genome assembly GCA_037127315.1 of Ascarosepion bandense. Taxonomy (NCBI): domain Eukaryota; kingdom Metazoa; phylum Mollusca; class Cephalopoda; order Sepiida; family Sepiidae; genus Ascarosepion; species Ascarosepion bandense. The sequence goes on along the minus strand of JBBBDQ010001031.1, from coordinate 1,035,137 downwards.
AAAAAATATATCTACACCCTTTTGAAGATTAATTGAAACAAAAATAATCCTTTTCTGATCACATGTACGTCGTCTCTTGTGGTTTTTCTCTATCGATCGCATTTTTCTTTTACTAAGATTGTGGCAGTCAGTAACAAAATCCTGATAGAATACCTAATTCTAACAGGCTCGAACGCCAGGCCCGGTCGAATAATACTGCTAAGACTTCTTTGGATTTATCAAGAATATCCAAATGTATATCAGAAGCACCAGACCATATATGGAAGCAATATTTGAAGAATGAACAAATGATAGACTTACATATTTTGTAAGATAAAAAAACCATCTAGCACAACATAGTGAAATAACGGTTAAAGTCCGGCGAGAAGATAAACACTTGTCTTACGTTCTTGTGTATTTATTTTTCCTTCTTCAGTGTTTGATCAATTTTTTCTAGCATTGCTTTTATTTTCTTCATTCCAGAACATTCCCTCTCCTTAATAATGTTTTTCCATATTTTCTCATACTCATTAACCGCTTGCATCTAAGTGGCTTTATTGCCTTTGCTTGAGGTGAAATGATTTGAGTATTCTTTGTTTGATTTATTTTGTTAATCTTTCTGTTTAAAGTTAACGGAAACATTGTTCTCCTCCTGTTTTGAATTGAATTTATTGTGTGCATTTAATGAAGATATACATATATATATATATTGACAGAACTACATGCAATGGAGATACATGAACAGTTTCAACAGAATCATGCCCTTCATGGAGAGGACTCTGAGCATGCGCAATGGAGGAAACAACTTCTTCATGGGAGACCAGGTGAGTGTGTTTTATTAGCTTGTGGTAAACCTACACCGTGGGTCCGCACAATAAAATCGGGCGATAGTCTGTGGTTTTTGAATGATTTTAAGTTCAATTATGGAATGCCGTTTGTATTGAAGAGAGAATTTTAAAAATAAAACTTTCAAATTTGGTTCCAAACATGTGCGTTTAGTTCTTGTAACCCGGTTCAGTAACTAAAAAATTTTAAATTTCTTTATTAAATTTCCAGAAATTGAAAACATTTTCAGTGGCAAAAATGAAATAAGGATCTTCCAAAACCACAGGAAAACAGACTAAATAAACAACTAGAATGGAGACGTGAGATCGATTTAAAAAATGAAAAAATTAAAATATATATATATATATATAGTGTATCGAGGCAGCAAATAATTTTCTAAACATATACTGTTATATATAATCCTTACTCATACGCACAGCAAAATGAATCTTCAGATATTGGAGGCCATGTACATTAAATCCAAACAACCCACACTTAATAAAATCAGTTTTAAATATGACCATAACACATAACATTGCATTTGAATACATGGTTCTGTTGTCATTTTGTGCTTTCACGCGGTTTGACGTCATAGAACCCCATTGCAAATTTACAAACTGCGTTTATTATTTTTGGTAACTATTGCCGTTGCCTAGCGGAGATTTATGTCAACACAAAATAAAATCGTCGGTGATGGTGAATGTTATTGTGTTACCATCTTGGTAACCTCTCTGAAGATGGCTCATGTGAGCCGAAAGCTTAGAAACAAATTAATAAAAAATTATGCAAATGTTGGAGAATTTGTCTTTATTTTCAACTGAAATAAAAGCCAAAACGTTTAGAATGGTTCATGATTAAACATAATACAAATTCATTGTCTCTTATATTTAACAGTATATGTTTAGAAAATATATATATATATATATATATATATATATATATATATATATAGCCATTTTTACGAGTAATTCCTCGCTCTTTCAGCAACTGAATAAATTTATTTATTCAAATTCAAATGTGCTAAAAGACTTTTTTCGGTAGAACCCTTTCTCCAAAAAAAAAAAAAAAGAAAAAAACCTTCATAGACAGAAATTTCAAATGTAGTGGAATTAACAATGGAAGTCATATATATATATATATATATATATATATATATATATATATGGATCAGAATTTGAAAAGATTACAGAATAATTAAAGAACAATATCTTTTCTTTCTCCTCCTCTTTCACTACTCTCTCTTTTGGTGATTTTAGCTAGGGCAACATCCACTAGTTTTCCGTATCTATGCCTGAAGAACGAATTCCAGAAAGTTGTAAGTGTATTTTTGCTCTACTTCCTCGGGATAGTTCTGAGACCTTTTTGTTGCTTAGTGCCGTGGATGGTGGCGGCTGGTTGCAACATCAACTGCGGAAACCCACGCGGCAATAGTCTTGAAAGGCTAGGGCCGGCGAAGGTAACTGACAAATGTATCTGTCCGCAGGTGACGTCACTTAAACGACAAACCGAAAAATCGAAAATGGGTAGGAATTTTGGGGTCATATAAATCTGGGGATTTTGGCCAAAGTCAAAGAGAGAGAGAGAGAGAGAGAGAGAGAGGGAGAGAGGGGGGAGAGAGAGAGAACTTCCGCTGACTTCCAACTCCCGACGGCTCCTTCGTGTGCGCGACTCTCTCTCCCTTGTTCCACACAAGCGTCACCGACAAGGAATAAATATATAAGATTATATTTTTATATATACCAGTTCCTCATTGTCTTTCAGAGCGAACATTGATTTCCATCGTTATATAACATATTGAGCATTGCATTGGCTAAATTATTGCATTAAATATGTTTTCTTTGTTCACAAATTTCTCTTCTTTCTTCCAGATGATGTGGTGCGACATGCTGTTCTACTGCTTCATGGAGAATATGTACATGGAAAACCAGTCTATGTTCAGCAGCTACCCCAGACTGATGGCTCTCTACAACCGCGTCGCTGGACACCCCAAGGTATCTGTTTACCTGAAGAACCGCCGTAGCACCAACTGGTAGACACGTTTGGTTGCTCAGTAAGACGTCAGGTATTTTCCGGCTGTCTTCGAAGAAAATCTCGTGTTGAACGGAGTGGCACAACACAAAGCACATTTACATCTTGGAAGTCTGTCTAATCAGCGTCTTCATACGATCTGCAATTGTATTCGAAGATTTCGAAAACGAAACACTATGCCGATCAAATAAAACGTTCCTTTATTACCAAAGCACTTATTTACTTTGTTTTTCGTCATTTTTATGTTTTTATGTTACAATGCTTAGAATAAGTGTAAGAAGATATTATTCAGTCTTTGTATGTATGTATGTATGTATGTATGAAATAATTTGTTTGAACATTATTTTTGATCGATACTCGTATTTAAGTAGATATTCTGTTTTATAATCAAACAGTATATATATTTATTTCTACCGGCCTGATTATTTACGATAATCATCATGTTACGGAAATTAACGAAGATTAACGAAACTTGGTTATAAACAACAGACAGTTTGAAATGATTTGTTTGAACATTATTTTTTATCGATACTCGTATTTAAGTAGATATTCTGTTTTATAATCAAACAGTATTATATATTTATTTCTACTGACCTGATTATTTACGATAATCATCATGTTACGGAAATTAACGAAGATTAACGAAACTGGTTATAAACAACCGACAATTTGAAATAATAAGTTTGAACGTTATTTTTGATCGATAGTCGTATTTAAGTAGATATTCTGTTTTTAATCAAACAGTATTATATATTTATTTCTACCGGCTTGATTATTTACGATAATCATCATGTTACGGAAATTAACGAAGATTAACAAAACTGGTTATAAACAACCGACAATTTGAAATGATTTGTTTGAACATTATTTTTGATCGATAGTCGTATTTAAGTAGATATTCTGTTTTTAATCAAACAGTATTATATATTTATTTCTACCGGCTTGATTATTTACGATAATCATTATCTTACGGAAATTAACGAAGATTAACGAAACTGGTTATAAACAATCGACAATTTGTAATGATTTGTTTGAACATTATTTTTGATCGATACTCATATTTAAGTAGATATTCTGTTTTTACTCAAAAAGTATTATATATTTATTTCTACTGGCCTGATTATTTACGATAAATTTTTATTACGAAAATGTGTGTCTTTCCGCAGGATTCGAACCGGCGACCCCTATCCACATAGTGGAAGCCACCATGTATTCTGGCGCATGTTAGACCTCTTGACCACGAATGACGATCAGTCAAATATACATATAATGTTTTTTCTAAACATATACGGTTAAATATTACAGACAATGAATGTCTATTATGTTTATTCATGAGCCACTTTAAACATCGTATTTTGGCTTTAATTTCAGGTGAAAATAAAGACAAAAATTGTACAAAATTTAGATAGTTTTTATTATTATTTTATAAACATACACTTACTAAAATCACAATTCAGTCTGGTCACAACACATTACACTGCGTTAAGACATATGGTTCTGTTAACATTTCGGTCTCTCACGCGGTGTGACGTCATAGAACCGGATTATAAATTTACGACCCGCGTCTTCTATTCGATGACTCTTTTTGCTGCATATCAATGTTTTATGTCAACACAAGATAAAATCATCTTTGATGTTGGATGTCTTTATGTTTCCGTCCCTTTAACCTCTCTGAAGATGGCTCATGTGAGCCGAAAGCTTAGACCCAACATAATAATAAAATATCCAAATGTTGGACAATTTTTGTCTTTATATTCACCTGAAATCAAAGCCAAAATACGATGTTTAGAAAATGATTTGCTGCCTCGATACACAATATATATATATATATATATATATATATATATATATATAAATATATATATACATATATATATATATATACATGTATGTCTGTCCATTATCTAAATATTACTGTCTATTCAGTATCTATTATCATTATCTCACTCTCTCGCTCTCTCTCCCTCTTTGTATATATATATATATATATATATATATATATATATATATATAGCATAATGATAATCCACATATACTGTCTTAATATGTATAGGAAAAACTACTAAAAAGTTGTAAGTTAAAAATGTTTTTGGACAGTATTTCTTTCTTTCTCTCTCTCTCTCTCACTCTCTGTCTCTCTCTCTCTCTCTCTCTATATATATATATATATAAAGTAATAAATACTGTCAGTATTTATTTCTATTATATATATATATATATATATATATATATATATATAATAGAAATAAATAAATACTGTCAAAAAAACATTTTTAACTTACAGCGTCTTCGTAGTTTTTCCTATACATATTAAGACAGTATATGTGGATTATCATTATGCTATATATATATATATATATATATATATATATATATATATATATATATATATAATAGAAATAAATAGATGCTGTCAAAAAACATTTTTAACTTACAACTTTTTAGTAGTATTTCCCATATATATATATATATATATATATATATATATATATATATATATTTATAGGGTGTCCATAAAGTCCGTGTGCACTTTAAAATATTATGACTTTATTTGTATTTGTGATAGAAATAATCTGTAAAAATGTTTTTTAAGTTTAGTGCACCTTATTTTAAACTTAGTTATAGAATAATTCTTTACCACAAAGTTTGCCACAAGTTTAGGTTAAGTAAAAAAATATTAACTGCAAAATCGTACGATGGAGGACATGTGGAAAATTAAATATTTCAATAAAACCTTAAAGAATACAGATTTACTTTTTTCTAAGGCTTTTTACAAATTATTGCTATCGTAATTACAAAGTTATAAATTTTTAAAGTGCACACGAACCTATATACACCATATATGCATACATACATATAAATACATATATATATATATATGTGTGTGTGTGTGTGTGTGTGTGTGTGTGCTTTCTATCTATCTATCTATCTATCTATCTATCTATCTATCTCTACAGTCAGTTCATTATCTATCTATCTATCTATCTATCTATCTATCTGTCGATTCATTGAGGCAAACACGTTATATATATATATATATATATATATATATAAGTAAATTGAGGCAGACACGTTATTTCACCATGAAATGTGTCTTGTTCAATGTTTCTTATACTTGCTCTATATGTATTTATATGTATATATGTTTAGAGCTCTCTTAGAGAGTTATCCTACCACTCTATGGACATGATAATCCTTTGGGTTCTTCTATACCCACACTGCATTCTGATATATATATATATATATATATATATATATATATATATGTGACAGTCTGTTCATATCTTTCTATCTCTTGATCTCTCTTTCTCTCTCTCTCTCTCTCTCTATATATATATATATATATATATATATACACATATGTATATCACACTCTCTTCATATCTATCTAGCTATCTATCTATCTATCTATCTGTCTCATTTTACATTGAATTTAATAAAAAAAAGAAAGAAACTTGTATACACTTAGTGCCAATTTCCACGCTGATAACCGCTGAGGTACGATTACATCCACTTGTAAGAGTATATATATATATATATATATATATATATATATATAGCACTGATCCCAGTAAAAATAAAACTAATTATATGTTATACTTAAGTTCATGCAACCAAATTAATCATCCACACATCGCTCTTGTCCGTTAACTAATGTTTTGCAAAACAACATCGTATATCAATTTAAATGCCGTCTGAGAAAATTTTATGTCTGACATAAACACGTATTTTTGTCACACGACGAGAACACTATCGGGGAGATTATTACTACATATGTCGGATTCAAACTCGATGACACAACATTTAAAGGAACATTCTTGTCCATATTCACGACAGGATCGTCACTGACAGCCTGTAGAATGTGTTCTTCGTGGTCAGGCGTACGAACGAATATCAGTCTTCCTCAATCCATAGTTTCTGGTGCTACGGTTCCTGTCTCAGCAGCGCGACGATAAACAAAAGCAAAGGTTGAATGACTCGTCTGCTTTCGGTTTGAAAAGCTAATCTGATATGGCCATGCAGCCTCGCGTACATTGCCATTCGTACGGCAGTATGTAAAAAAAAGTCTACCTGCTCACGAGTCCTTGGCATGACGGTAAACTGCATCCAGCAGCAAGCCTTCTGATTGGGAGTCAGTGAAGAGCAAGAACCACCTCTTAATTTCTGTTGTTCCCAGGTCCCCTCTGACCTGGAGTGGTAGCAACTGTCAGGGTTCTAGCTATTGGCAAATAGTTAACCCCCAAACTGGGGTCAAAACACTATGAAAGTATAAAAATACACCTTTTTAAAAAGATATACATAAACATTGACTTTTTATTTTTAAGGAAAAATATTATTAACAATACATTTCTGAAGAAAACATTATTGCTACAATAAATTTTTGTAGAAAAAAATTATTCCCAGCAAAACAATTTTGAATACAAAACTAGAAGACATTTTCAGTTTTCTAAAATAAAAAAGAATAAAAACAAAAAATAATTATCAAAATCTGACTAAATCAAACTTTTCACTATAACTGAAGATTATAAAAAACCTTAAAACCCCATCTTTTGGCATTAAAAACCCCACAGAGATTGATATGCTGTTGAACAATGCTCAAACTCTAACTACCTACTCGCATTATAAATATATTGCCATTGTTAAATAGAACACTTCTCAGCAAACTCACTACTACACACGTAAATCTTCGAAGACAAACTAGATACAAATGTACACGAATGACAAATGGAACCTAGTCTATATCCTGAACAGCGGACTGTAAACTTTCTATAAACTTTATAACTCAAATTCAAAGGATTTGCGGACATAGCTTTATATGAAGCCAAACCCAATTTTTAAAAAATGATGTATTTCATACTATTTTTAATATTTATTCCCAAATGAAAACAGAATGGTTCTTTTGTTATTATTACTTTGCAAAATTTTGCAAGGAGAATAGCAACAATTTACCCATCGCACCCTAAAGATTTGCTCTATATATACATACATATATATATATATAATTATTAGGCAACCCCAATTAAAAAAAATGAAGTATTTCAGATTGTTTTTAATATTTATTCCCAAATAAAAACAGAATGGTTCTTTTGTTATTATTACTTTGCAAAATTTTACAAGGTAATTAGCGATAATTTACCAATCGCACCCTGCATATTTGCTATATATATACACTACCGGCCATAATTATTAGGCAACGTCAGTTAAAAAACATGAAGTATTTCATATTATTTTTAATATTTATTCCCAAATGAAAACAGAATGGTTCTTTTGTTATTATTACAAGTGAAGGAAGCAAAGACGAACTCATCCGAATCACCCTAAATTTTCTTCATTCTTTCATTAATGAAACTGAAATATAGGTAATAAATAAATATTTATAAATTCATTTAATGCACATGTTATTGTGCAATATTAACAAACAAACCATTCTATTTTCATTTACAATTATTCACTTGGCAATAAATACAACAAAATAGTATGAAATACAGCAATTTTTAAAAACATTGGGCTGGCCCAAAAACTATGGCCGGTAGTGTACACCACTGCTTTTATTTTAATCATTTCACCCCAAGCAAAGCATTCCACTGCCACTATTGTGCAGGGGGTTACATAGGGGAAGGTGATGAGAAAGAGTGGTTAGATATAGGAAATGTCAGAAGGAGGGTGATAGACAGGTAAGGATGTAGATGGGAAGAGTGTTTGAGAGAATGGGTGCGAGTTAGTGTGATAACAGGTGTCTATTGACCTTACATTTAAACACCTGGAGATTGTAGCTGTCTGGGAAGCAAGTATGTGGAAGGGAATACCAAAGGCGAAAAGTGCGAGAAAAGAAGCTGTTGGAGTAAAAATTGCGGTTACATTTTATCGGTTTCAAGGGTGGGACCTAGTTGCTAATTTAGTATCTCGTGCAAATTCATACCTAGGGGGCACCAGTAATCTAAGTTCATCGGAGCAGTAGCCGTGAAAGTATTTATAGAAGCGGCACAGGGAACCCACGTCACGCCGGTGAGAGAGTGACTGCAGGCGGTCTGCCAAGTCGGTATCAATCACATTACAGATTATCCGTTGTATTTTGTCAAGAACCCCGAGGAGAATAGCAGGGGCAACAGACCAGATGTGGCAGCAGTATTCAATACACGGGCGGATGGTATGATTTATATATGTGCAGGATAGATTCAGACGGGAAAAAACTTCCAGGCCCTGCACAGAGAACCGACTTTCATAGGAGCGGATTTAGCAATGGATTCGATATATAGTCTTTCCACTTGAGGTCCGCAGAGTGTGTGAGGCCAAGAAGGCGTAGTGTTTTACTCTCTGGGAGGCAAGCCTGGCCCATGCTAATGGGAGGTAGGTGCGATTGTCTATGATGGTTAATTGATAGCAGCTTCGTTTTGGAAACATTAAAATTTACGAGCCATTTCTTACCCCAATCCACCACGGAGTGGAGGTCCTTCTCCTTCGCTTTGTCGTCCACACCAGATTTTTGATCGAGGCGAGAGTAAACTGTGGTGTCATCGGTGTACATGCCTACTTGGAATCTCATGGCATCGGGGAGATCATTAATGTAGATCAGAAAGAGCGTAGGACCTAGGATAGAGCCTTGAGGACACCCGCATTCGTATGGTAGTTCTGGGAGGCATGTCCGTTCAATACCACATTCAGTGTGCGCTTAGAGAGGAAAGATTGGATTAGGTCAAACAAATGTCCAGTTATACCATAGCTCCGCAGTTTGAGTAGAAGGCCAGCGTGACAGACTCTGTCGAACGCTTTAGAGATATCCAAAGCAACGGTTCGAACTTCGCCATTCTTGTCGGGAGCCTGGTATATATACTCGGTGATGGTCGTTAGCATGTCAGCAGTAGACCTGGTGAAGCGGAAACCACACTGTTTGTCCGAGAGGATCACGTGGTCTGTGTTTTCCTTTGAAATTCCGTCATTCACCTGTTTGATGGAACCAATTTCTAACCACCCATGGTGTCGTTATATAACAAGTTGAACTGAAAATATTATGCTTTTTTTTTTCATTTATAGACCCTTCAATATTAAATATCACGTCTCGTAAGACAAAAGATTATTATAATTGAAGTAGATAGATCTATCAATTAGAGTAGATAGATCTATCTATCGTCCAGTTCACACTCCACCCATGTCTATTGAACAGGTTAAGAGGCTCATCCCTTGTTCCCTGTTTAGGATGTGGTTTCCGGCTTTATCTTTTCCAATCTTATCACTTTGTTTTTTTTTTCAATTGGAGTAGATAGATCTATCTATCTCCCGGTTCACACACCACCCACGCCTATTGAACAAGTTAAGAGGCCCATCCCTTGTTCCCTGTTTAGGATGTGATTTCTGGCTTTCTCTTTTCCAATCTTTTCACTATTACGTAGCCCCCTGCACATCAGTGGCGTTACCGCCTTGCTCGGGGTGATCAGATTAAAAAAGAAAAAAATAATTAAAAAGACTTTAATATAAGTTCCTCTGTGTAGAAAGATACCGCATTTAATGTTGACTGCTTCTCTTTTATTTCAAACGGTTGCAGAATTTAAATTATTTTTTGCAGGAAGTTCAGCTTGTTTTCATGTAATTTCTGACAAGAGTTCAGTTCATTTTGTTTATGATCCGTTAGGTATCCCCCAATAAACAAATATAACGATCGACTTGTCCAACGAGTATATATTAAAAATATAAACATCAGACGATAATACAGTGCTATCTGTTCTCTTTTCTAAATATAATTGTAATACTAACTCTTCACCTTTAAAGAAACATCCGTAAGTTATTAAAGGACCAGATGATACTACAGGATTCAGGGAGTGCTTTCTGTTCTCTTCTCTAAATATAATTCTAATATTAGCTTTTCACTTTTCAAAAAACATTTCTAATTCATTGAAAAAACCGACCATACTACAAGAACCAATGAGTGCTATCTGTTCTCCTCTCTAAATATAATTTAAATAATCGCTGTTCACTTTTCAGGAAACATTTATAATTCATTAAAAAGTCCGAGGATACTACAAAAACCAATAAGTGCTTTCTGTTCTCTTCTGGAAATATAATTATAATATTAGCTGTACACTTTTCAAGAATCTTTCGTAATTCACTGAAAAACCAGATGATACTACAGGAAAAAATGAGTGCTATCCGTTCTCTTCTATAAATATAATTGGATTTTTAGCTGTTAAATTTTTAAGAAACCTTCGTAATTCATTGAAAAATCAGACGATACTACAGGAACCAACTAGTGCTATGCGTTCTCTTCTATAAATATAATTGTATTTTTAGCTGTTCAATTTGTAAGAAACCTTCGTAATTCATTGAAAAATCAGACGATACTACAGGAACCAATGAGTGCTATCCGTTCTCTTCTCTAAATATAATTGTAGTTTTAACTGTTCAATTTTTAAAAAACCTTCGTAATTCATTGAAAAATCAGACGATACTACAGGAACCAAAGAGTGCTATCCGTTCTCTTCTTTAAATATAATTGTATTTTTAGCTGTTCAATTTTTAAGAAACCTTCGTAATTCATTGAAAAATCAGCCGATACTATAGGAACCAATTAGTGCTATACGTTCTCTTCTCTAAATATAATTGGATTTTTAGCTGTTCAATTTTTAAGAAAACTTCGTAATTCATTGAAAAATCAGACGATACTACAGGAACCAATGAGTGCTATCCGTTCTCTTCTCTAAATATAATTGTATTTTTAGCTGTCCAATTTTTAAGAAACCTTCGTAATTCATTGAAAAATCAGACGATACTACAGGAACCAAAGAGTGATATCCGTTCTCTTCTCTAAATATAATTGGATTTTTAGCTGTTAAATTTTTAAGAAACCTTCATAATTCATTGTAAAATTAAACGATACTACAGGAATCAATGATTACTATCCGTTCTCTTCTCTAAATATAATTGGATTTTTAGCTGTTCAATTTTTAAGAAACCTTCGTAATTCATTGAAAAATCAAACGATACTACAGGAACCAATGAGTGCTGTCCATTCTCTTGTCTAAATATAATTGCATTTGTAACTGTTCAATTTTTAAGAAACCTTCGTAATTCATTGAAAAGTCAGACGATACTACAGGGACCAATGAGTGCTATCCGTTCTCTTCTCCAAATATAATTGCATTTTTAACTGTTTAATTTTTAAAAAAACTTCGTAATTCATTGAAAAGTCAGACGATACTACAGGAACCAATGAGTGATATCCGTTCTCTTCTCTAAATATAATTGTATTTTTAGCTGTTCAATTTTTAAGAAACCTTCGTAATTCATTGAAAAATCAGACGATACTACAGGAGCCAATGTGTGCTATCTGTTTTCTTCTCTAAATATAAATGGATTTTTAGCTGTTCAATTTTTAAGAAACCTTCGTAATTCATTGAAAAATCAAACGATACTACAGGAACCAATGAGTACTATCCGTTCTCTTCTCTAAATATAATTGGATTTTTAGCTGTTTAATTTTTAAAAAACCTTCGTAATTCATTGAAAAGTCAGACGATACTACAGGAACCAGTGAGTGCTATCCGTTCTCTTCTCTAAATATAATTGTATTTTTAACTGTTCAATTTTTAAGAAACATTCGTAATCCATTGAAAAACCAGACGATACTACAGGAACCAATTAGTGCTATCCGTTCTCTTCTCTAAATATAATTGTATTTTTAGCTGTTCAATTTTTAAGAAACCTTCGTAATTCATTAAAAAATCAGACGATACTACAGGAGCCAATGTGTGCTATCTGTTTTCTTCTCTAAATATAAATGGATTTTTAACTGTTCAATTTTTAAGAAACCTTCGGAATTCATTGAAAAATCAAACGATACTACAGGAACCAATGAGTGCTATCCGTTCTCTTCTCTAAATATAATTGGATTTTTAGCTGTTCAATTTTTAAGAAACCTTCGTAATTCATTGAAAAATCAAACGCTACTACAGGAACTAATGAGTGCTATCCGTTCTCTTCATTAATATAATTGGATTTTTAGCTGTTCAATTTTTAAGAAACCTTCATAATTCATTGTAAAATTAAACGATACTACAGGAATCAATGATTACTATCCGTTCTCTTCTCTAAATATAATTGGATTTTTAGCTGTTCAATTTTTAAGAAACCTTCGTAATTCATTGAAAAATCAAACGATACTACAGGAACCAATGTGTGCTATCCGTTCTCTTCTCTAAATATAATTGGATTTTTAGCTGTTCAATTTTTAAGAAACCTTCGTAATTCATTGAAAAATCAAACGATACTACAGGAACCAATGAGTGCTGTCCGTTCTCTTCTCTAAATATAATTGTATTTTTACTGTTCAATTTTTAAAAAAACCTTCGTATTTCATTGAAAAGTCAAACGATACTACAGGAACCAGTGAGTGCTATCCGTTCTCTTCTCTAAATATAATTGTACTTTTAACTGTTCAATTTTTAAGAAACTTTCGTAATTCATTGAGAAACCAGACGATACTACAGGGACCAATGAGTGCTATCCGTTCTCTTCTCTAAATATAATTGGATTTTTAGCTGTTAAATTTTTAAGAAATCTTCGTAATTCATTGAAAAATCAGACGATACTACAGGAGCCAATTAGTGCTATGCGTTCTCTTCTCTAAATATAATTGTATTTTTAGCTGTTCAATTTTTAAGAAACCTTCGTAATTCATTGAAAAATCAAACGATACTACAGGAACCAATGAGTGCTATCCGTTCTCTTCTCTAAATATAATTGTATTTTTAGCTGTTCAATTTTTAAGAAACCTTTGGAATTCATTGGAAAATCAAACGATACTACAGAAACCAATGAGTGCAATCCGTTCTCTTCTCTAAATATAATTGTATTTTTAACTGTTCAATTTTGAAAAAACCTTCGTAATTCATTGAAAAATCAGACGATACTACAGGAACCAATGAGTGCTATCCGTTCTCTTCTCTAAATATAATTGTAATATTAGCTTTTCACTTTTCAAGAAAGATTCGTCATTTATTAAAAATTCCGACGATACTACAGTAAGGATGAAAGCTATTGGTTCTCTTCTCCAAATATAATTGTAATATTAGCTGTTCGCTTTTTAAGGTACATTCATAATTCATTGAAAAATCAGACGATACTACAGGATCCAGTGTGTGGTATCTGTTTTTCTTCTCTAAATATAATTGTAATACACTCCCGATAAAAAATTTAAGACCACTTAAAAACTTTTAAAAAGAAATTCTTTTTTACAGATAGATTTTAAACTCCTCCCACTTAAGGTTAACAATACTACAATCTAAAATGTTATGGAAACAAAAAGCTACATTCCAAACATTTAATTTAGAAATTTACATATTTATAAAATGAGGCGATTTACACATGATCAAAATTATAAGACCAGGGGTATAAATTGTTAGATGGCAATTCCAATGTTTTTAGTTCAGTTAGAGATTAGCAATCACTGCGTAACGGTGTTACCATGCCTAAAGCAAGCAAACTTACCAAATTTGAGCGTTCTCGAATTCTAGAATTCCATAAGAATTCCATAAGCAAGGTTTGTCACAGCGGGCGATCGTAGCTAAGGTAAATCGCAGTAAAACTGTGATTTGCAACTTTCTAAAGAACAGTGAGAATTATGGAAAAGCAAAATCCTCTGGTAGGCCCCCAAAAATTTCTCCTGCATTGAGTAGGAGAATAAGACGGGTTGTTATGAAAGACGGGTTACTTTCTTCTAGTCAAATTAAGGCAGTCACAGATGCTGATTGCAGTCAATCAGCATATATATATATATCAGATTGCAGTTCCGTATTTTTTTGATCAGAAGTTTATTAGCAGTTCACTTTTCAGGAAATATTGGTAATTAATTGAAAAATCGTACGATACTACAGGAACAAATAAGTGCTATCTGTTTTCTTCTCTAAATATAATTGTAATGTTAGCTGCTGATTTCTTTACACATATATAATCTTTAAATGTCCTTTTTAAAGCTAGAATTTGAATCGATTCCGCCATCTCTGTATGTTTCCCCTCCCTCTTCCCTACTCTTTGTAATAACGTCTAGACTCCTATCTTCTGACGTAACATACTCTCTCTTTTTTCATTTCCCTCCCACTGTTGTTTCTTATTTCTTTCGTTTTACTTCTTTTTAAGTAAACTTCCGGTATATGAATTCCTCTTTCAGTGAACTTCCGGTGTATGAATTTATTTTCGAATTTTCCGTATTCACACAAGGTCATATCGTGTGTATCCCATGCCGTAAAAAAATGACAGCATTATATATATATATTTAAATTCACACCGGTCTTTATTATAATAGAGAGGATATATATATATATATATATATATATATATATATATATATATATATATATATATAAATTAAATAGGATTTATTCAAAGATGTTGTATGTACATTTCGACATGAAATCCCCACAGGGGATAACGTATCACCTCAGCAACGAAAAAAATAATCCTTTCCGAAACTGGAGAAAAATCAGTCTATTTTTTCTTTTTAACTCATAGATAGATTTGCAAAAAAAAATTTAAAAAGAAAGAAAAAGAAAAACATAAAATAAAATAAAATAAAATAAACAAGAAAAAAAATTCGCATCGTCTGGGTTCGTAAAAAAGAAAGAGAATTGTAACGTAAATAGAACAGACGGCGTGTTGAATTGATATTAGGTTAAACAAAACGGAAAAAAGGTGGGAGGTAAGAGAGATAAAAGAAGAGAGGGAAAAAAGAAAAGAAAGAAAAAACATTTTTTATATATTACAGACGCTCGACCTATTCAAAAACCTAACTTCCCCAAAACGTTGAAGTATCAGAAAAAGGCCTTTTAATTAAAAAAGGTATATTTATTTTTAAAGGGAATAAAAAGATATAGGATTTAAAATAATGTTTTTAAAAAATTAGGTCATTTAATTTAAACTAAATAAAGATACCGCTAGGTATAAAAAAAATTCATTTACAATTATACATACATATATGTGTACACACATACATACACACATTTCTACAATTATAAATACATATTTATATATAAATTTTATACACATAAATACCTATGTACACATACACACATACATATACATATATACATATAAACATATATACACACATATATACAAATATGCACATACACATACACCAGCATACTCATATACATAAAAAAAATTTAAAAAGAAAAAGAAAAATTAAAAATTAAAAAATTTAAATTTAAAATTTAAAATCCGCCCTATGACGGAACTTATTAATGAATTCCTTTCTAAGATTCAAAAGTTAGTCCTGATGAGGATACTTCAAAATCAGAATCGTCTCCAATAGACATAGACGGCACCTATCACGAAAATTTTTAGGGGTACAGGCTGAGCCTATTAGTTTCAAGCTAATTACAAGGTCCTGCCCTTCCTCCTTCATTTCCCAGAATCTACGTGATAATGCCGTCTGGAATCTTTGGTTAGGGTTCGAAAACGAGTACCAGTGGTTGTAAAGTCTCTGTTTGAAAGGACCCGCGGACATACCAATATAAGTCCGGTAATTGTCTTTGTTGTTAGATGGAGAAATACGGGCTTCATAAATTACTTGGGTGGATTTACATTTGCCCTGCACCGGGCAGGTATCCACAGAATTACAATTACATTTATCAACAATTCCAGATTTGACGTCGGTATTAAAATATTCATTAAAATATGCCTATTATGGGAATTAATAATATCATCTATATTTGAGATGCAAGAGTAACTGACTTTTAGGGTGAATTTATTAAAAAAATATTTAAGGGATTATTATTATTAAAATGTTTATCGATTAATCTGAGAAAGTACTTACCAATATTGATATTAGTTAGTTTACGATAAGGAGGGTTAAACCAAACTATCTTCCTTTTTCTACATTTTCCAGTGTTTTTAGTTTTAGATGATTCTGGGATTTAGCAGGCTTTTTATACGTTAACTTGTTAATAAAATCGCTTTTCTGAAGAGCCTTATCGTAAATTTCTTTACTTGCGTTGAAAATGTTTATATTAGATGATAATTGGTTAACTCTATTATTTACTATCTTGGGTATTTGTCTTATAATATTTTTGGGGTGGTTGGATAAACTATTTATATAGGTGGGAGAACTATTTTCTTTGAGAAAGGGTTGGTAGGAACCATCATTTAAGTTAAGGGTGATATCTAGATAGTTTACAATTTTGAAATTGGAAGCAACCTCAACCTTAAAACCTAGAAAATTTAGGGCTCTGATAATTTTCTTACGTATTCTATTAGTGTAAGGCCTATTGGAATTGGGAATACATATCAGTCCATCATTCCGATATAAAAAACTTCTTGTGGATTATTTAGACTTTGCCAAAAATTATTTTAATATTTCGGATAGGGACTACAGGATTATACTGGGTGCTACAAAATCCATTCTCACCTTTGATAATTCTACTTGGACAAAAGGTCCTAAAGATAGTTTTGATGTCTCTATGGGAGCCTATGATTCAGCCCAGGTAGCAGATCTAATTGGAATTTATATTTTAGATATTTTAAGTAGATTTTTAGACCCTAAACTAATAGGCCTATATCGGGATGATGGACTGATATGTATTCCTCATTCCAATGGGCCTTACACTAATAGAATACATGAGAAAATTACCAGAGCCCTAAATTTTTTAGGTTTTGTAAAATATTTCTGTTTCAATAAGATGTCAGTGTATTTTCATTTTACCGTAATTTAGATACCAATTTACCCGTGTATAGTGTTTATATATTATGCTCTCCCATGAAGGTAATTTTTTGGCATTAAAGAATTTCCAGTTAAAAAGATAACACTTTCTACAACTATCGTTCTCAAGTGGAATCATTATATTGCATCAATTGCTAAATCCACTGCTAGGAAGTTTGGGTCACTGTATCGTGCCAGGAAGTTTTTTTTCCGTCTGAATCCATCTTGCACATATAAAAATCAACCATCCGACCGTGCATGAAATATTGTTGTCATATCTGGTCAGGCACCCCTGTTGTTCATTCCAGTGTTCACGACAGGCTACAAAGGAGAATCTGTAATATGATTGGTCCCGACCTGGCAGCTCGACTTCCAGCCACTTTCTCACCGGCGGGATGTAGCTTCCTTCTGTTTCTTCGACAAAGACTTCTGCTCAGACGAACTTAAGTCACTGGTGCCTCCTCAACAGGTGTTTACTCGTGCAACCAGACTGGCAACTGGGTCAAGAAGTGGCTTGTCAACTTCAATTAATCTAAGACCAAGCTGTCTTAGATGTCTGTCAACCATTACAGGCAACCACTCCTGCCTCCCATAAGCATGGACCAAGCGATTCTCCCGGAGAGTAATACACTACGCCTCCTCAGACTTACCCTGTCCTCAGACCTCAAATGGAACCACTATATTGAATCCATAGCAAAATCTACTGCTAAGAAGGTTGGGTCACTATGTCAATCCAGCATGTTTTTTCCACCTGAATCCATCCTGCATATATACAAGTCAACCATCCGTCCGTGCATGGAGTACTGCTGCCATTTATGGTCAGGTGCCCCTGCCGTTCTCCTCAGTGTTCTTGACAGGCTCCAAAGGAGAGTCTGTAATGTGATAGGTACTGATCTGGCGGCTCGACTGCAGCCACTTCCCCACCGTCGAAATGTGGCCTCCCTTTGTCTGTTCTATAAATACTTTCATGGCTTCTGCTCGGACGAACTTAAGTCACTGGTACCTCCTCAACAGGGGTTTACTCGTGCAACCAGACTGGCAACTGGGTCCCACCCATTCACAGTCAGGTTAGCCAAATGCAGACGACAATTCTACTCCTGCAGCTTTTTCTCTCGCACTTCGCGCCTGTGGAAGTGGATTTGAAACGGTCTTAGATTTCATGAATTTCAGTTCAATTGTCTCAATTTATTGACCAATATTATTGAGTACTGTCTTTTGTTATGCGTCTAATATTGTCGCTCCCATGTTCTTGCTTTCCTGACGGCTACAACCCCCAGAAATTTAAATGCAATGTCAATACTCATCTACTAACCACTTGACTCTAGCCCTTCCCCAACCCCGTATATCCTTCCCTTTCTCTCCCCCCTTGCAACTGTCATTACACCTGCATTTTCATCTTTCTATTGCTTCTTTCTAATTGGTTTGTAATCCTCTTCTCTCTCATCTAATTAATTTTCTTTCAGTTATATAGCCCCCCCCCCCCCCGCACATTAGTGGCATTTACGCCTTGCCCGGGGTGAAATGATTAAAAAATATATATTATTAAGAAAAGAGAGAAACTGGTCTGATTCAAATTATCTATCAAATAAGCAAAATGTGTCGTTCACATATCGAAAATACACTTGAGGGAGAAGTACACTACTGTGGCTATTTGCACGATACTCCAAGTTCAGACTGAGTCTTTTCCGTAGCTTGATTTCAATTTCCAAACGTGGCTATCCAATTTTGTACAGTTTTTGATGTCTTCCATTTTAAATCTAGACTTGTGATTGAACCACCTGGTCTTAAAGGTGCCTTTGGTTGAGCCAAAATATATTTTATTTTTACCATTTAACTTATCAATATAATCGTTTCGAAAAACCCTTCTCGTATATACGCGGAAGGAAAATATTGTTGTAAAAAATGAAAGAGCTAAGCACATGAACATAAGCCAAAGCGATTTGGACCGAGCCATTCAGTCAGTTAAGTGCCATACGTGATACACGCTTGGGCGATCATGTCTCGAAAGCGACATGACTGACTGGGCAGAAGATTATCCCGCAGTAGGTTGCCATTGCTTTCTGCGGTAGACTGGTGAATTATATTATTCTATTAATAAGTAGTAATTAGTGGGGGATCAGTTTATTATTTCATGACAATAGAAAACCGATCACCCACTTTATGCCCAGTAGAAGCCTTAATCATGTTTCTGTTATATTCAATCAGTCAGTTAAGTGCCATACGTGATACACGCTTTGGGCGATCATGTCTCGAAAGCGACATGACTGACTGGGCAGAAGATTATCCCGCAGTAGATTGCCATTGCTTTCTGCGGTAGACCGATTGCCGACCAAGGCTATAGAACACAATCTGTACTGTTATTTGACTCATAGCTGGAGGGAGAAGAGATAGATTATATTACATTATTATATTAAGTATAATTAGTGGGGGATCAGTTTATTACTTCATAACAATAGAAAACCGATCCCCCACTCTCTTTTTATCTATTTCATATTTTATATTAAATAGATAAAGATTTTTCAGAAACCCTATAACTTGTCAGCAATATAGATTTTTTATCTTTGATTTTCCCCCGTTTGACAAAGCACGATGTAATTTTTAAAACTGTCAAAATAAATTTATAATCGTTTAATTGTGTTGAGTTTTCCTCTCAATATATTACACACACACACACACACACACACACACACACACACACATATATATATATATTAAAAAGTACATATTATCCTACGTCTAGGATACAGCTTTGTTCATACATTGAGCACTGCTTTATTAACACCTGAATAATAATACTATATATATATATATGTACACCCCTCATATGTGTATTTATTAATTTACGTCACTATATATATAAATGCAAACTTATCACTGTAATCGTTTCGAAAAACCCTCTGCGTATATATGCGGAAGGAAAAATGGTTGTACAAAAAGAAAGAGCTAAGCACATGAACATCAGCCAAAGGGATTCGGACCGAGCCAGTACGTAGCCCAAAGAAAAAACCCGAGACGAGTAATCAACTAACAAAAATGCTCTCAATACTTAAGCAGAGCAGAATAAGTAAAATATATCTAGTGAGCCAACCACCCTACCAAGGTGTGTTGTGACGCTGCCACCCGGTTGTACGGTTGGTTTGGTCGCTGTTGCTGGTCGTGACAATCCCGCCCGATTATGTCGTCATAAAACCTGAATTACAGGACGTCTGTTGCAACACCGGACCACTGTCCCACGTTGTGATTAGATCCCAGAGGTCTCATCTTGCAATCTTAATAGTCGCCCTTTTAGTCAGTCCGGACACTGGTGTACACTTGTGGTTTGGAAAAAAATAAACACGGCACTAAAAAAAAAAAAAAAAAAAAAAAAATTAATAAAACAAATGAACAAGCCTGGAGAGCTACGAAGAATGTCTTTATATAAAAAACAAAGAATACAGTTGTCGAAAATGATATTTACAACGCTTATAAATATCATATTGCTCTGTATATCATCCATTGAGCTCTCTATACAAATGTAACACTTAATATTTTATATTAAGTAGATCTTGTTGGATTGTCCTTGCCATTCACAGATTGACCTCTATATAAACACACACACACACACACACATACATACGCATTCATATATACAGATACATACATACATACATACATGCATACATATATATATATATAAACACAAACTTATAACTATACTTGTTTCGAAAAACCCTCCGCGTATATACGCGGAAGGAAAAAATGGTTAAAAAAAAAAAAAGAAAAAGCTAAGCACATGAACATCAGCAAAAGTGATTTGGACCGAGCCAGTACGTAACCCAAAGAAAAAACCCGAGACGAGTAATCAATAACAAAAACGCAGAGCAGAATAAGTAAATTAAACCCAGTGAGTCAACAAACCTGCCAAGGTGTCACCTAAACGGATCTTCAGGGAACATTAGCTCAACCTTCCCTGAACATCCGTTTAGGTGAAACCTTGGTAGGTTTGTTGGCTCACTAGGTTAATTTACCTATACATAGAAATATACATATATGTTCATCCGCGGACAGTCATGTTTGCTGTATCATAGCTCGTCAGTCCGGTTAGATTGCTACTAATCAGGATTAAAAACTGCAATTCTGCGCTATGAGCGCTCAGTAGATGAAGCCAGACTTTAGCGTGTTATATGCAATCTAAACACACGCCAGTAGCCTAGAGTGTTCAAATTCATTACTGAATGATATATATATATATATATATATATATATATATATATATATTGTTTGTATTTTGGCAGCATTTTTTTCATTAATACAAGTTTCATTGAATAATATAGACAAGTTCTGTCTATTTATTTTGTGTAAGATCCGTTCGTATGATCTGATTAGCTTGATAGTTTTGTCATGGAAAGACGACAAGAAATCGCAATAATTGTTGATTTTTTTTATCAGGTCTGAGCTTTCGGCTTACATAAGCCATTATCAAAGGATGATCATTTAATATTCAGTGAACATAGAACATTTAAATTATTATTAACAGACTGGAGTTATACAGAGAAAATTAGACAGGTCCATTTTTTTGTGTCGCACATGGCTGTAGGCCGAGAAGGAATGGTGGTAGTGGGTTTTTTGTTCAACTGAGTGTATAGTGGCATGTGTATTTTAAATCGCCTATGCGTTTCGTCCTGTGATGGACTTTATCAAGGCAAAAAGACGAAATGAGATTTATTCTAAATTTACGTATCTATAAATAAACCGTGTTGGCAACCACAAAGACACTCACAAATCATTTCAAAAGATTAACAGAATATTTTAGTTTTTAGAATTTCTTCATGTGTAGTGCAATGTCACGAGATATTAAAATGAAGGAAATTTGACCGTTTTCTTTGAAAATTGTTTATTTCGTGTGTTAGTCTGTTTTAGAATTTCTTCATGTGTAGTGCAAATTAACGAGATGTTAAAATGAAGGGAATTCAACCGTTTTCTTTGAAATTTTAATTATGCATTTTAGTCTGTTTTAGTATAATTTCCATAAGTAAAGGTGAGATTGGGAAAAAAAAACTGGTGCGTAAATTGATGTTTTGGTGGCTCTCTTTCGTTTAAACAGCCATAACTTAAGGCATGGAAAAGCACATATGATCAGCAACACTGCTTGAGAGAAAATGGAAACAAAAATGTATTATGTCGTGACTCAACAACAGGAATAGGTTAATTGTTGTATTCCGTGAAAATAGTATTTACAAAGGTTATTAGTATCCAATACAAGAATAAGGGTTAATCGTCTCAACCGTCGTAAGACGTAGTATGAGCAATGGGTACTTCCGGGTCGTCACCGGAAGTCTACGACTGACTTGTCGATCGACTGCTCGGCACACTCTCCTCACGTAGATGCCACCATTACTTTACATAGTAATGGAATAGTCCATTATAGGCGAATAGGCGCGGGCGTCCCAACAAAATGGAAAGTTAAAATCAATACCTGAAAAAGGCATTTGCAATTTCTAGATCTTATAATGAGGAGAGGCTGTCTGGAAAATGTGATTCAAACAAGACAAAATGAAGTCAGGACCGACACAGAAAAACAATGCGTAAATTATCTGCCATGCTCAATGTCTGAAGAGGGATGAAGAGAGAGAAGCAAAAGGCATTAATATATGCAGAGTTATAAAGGAGAAGGAATTAGAGAGGACCATGACGGCCAACGTCCTGAAGGGACAGGGCACGTAAAAGAAAAAGAAGGAAAAGTGTAGATAGTCGACATTATGTTCTGGCGACTCGACTGCAGCCACTTCACCATCGTCGAAATGTGGCCTCCCTTTGTCTGTTCTATAAATACTTTCATGGCTTCTGCTGGGATGAGCTTAAGTCACTGATGCCTCCTCAACAGGTGTTTACTCGTGCAACCAGACTGGCAACTGGGTCCCACCCATTCACAGTCAGGTTAGCCAAATGCAGACGACAATTCTACTCCTGCAGCTTCTTCTCTCGCACTTCCCGCCTGTGGAACTCGCTCCCGTATTCTTGCTTTCCTGACGGCTACAACCTCCAGAAATTTAAATGCAAAGTCAATACTCATCTACTAACCACTGGACCCTAGCTCTCTTCCCTCCCCTGTATAACCTTCCCTTTCTCTCCGCCCATGTATCTGTCATCGCACCTGCTTTCTCAGCTTTCTATTGTTCCTTTCTAACTAGTTTGTACTCCTCACTCTTTTCTAATTAATCTTGTTACATTTATGTAACCCCCTGCACATCAGTGGCGTTTCTGCCTTGCTCGGGGCGAAATGATTAAAAAAAAAAAAATTCAGTTGAAAATTCTCATGTTTGATTTGGATTGATTTGTTTACCGGCATATTAACTTCTAATGGGTCATTTTTTTTATCGTTTCACCCCAAGCAAGGCATTCCACTGCCACTACTGCGCTTGGGGCTACATAGGGGAAAGTAAATAGAAAGAGTGGTTAGATATAGGAAATGTCAGAAGGGGGGTGATAGATAGTTGGGTGGGTGGGTGGGAAGAGTGTTTGAAAGACTGGGAGCGAGTTACTTTGTTAGGAGGTGTCTATTGACCTTACATTTAAACTCCTGGAGATTGTAGCCGTCGGGGAAGTAGTCATGTGGAAGGGAAGTCCACAGTCGGGAAGTACGAGAAAAGAAACTGTTGGAGTAGAAGTTGCGGTTGCATTTTATCGGTTTCACTGTAGAAGGGTGGGATCTAGTTCCTAATCTAGTATCTCGTGCAAATTCGAACCTAAGGGGCACTAGTGATCTAAGTTCATCGGAGCAGAAGCCATGGGAGTATTTATAGAAGAGACACAGGGAAGCCACGTCGCGCCGATGAGAGAGAGAGAGACTGCAAGCGGTCTGTCAAGTCAGTATTGATCCCATTACAGACCCTCCGCTGTAACCTTGTCGAGAAGCCCAAGGAGAATAGCAGGGACACTCGACCAGATATGACAACAGTATTCAATGCACGGGCAGATATTAGATTTATAAATGTGCAGGATAGATTCAGACGGAAAAAACTTCTGGGCCCTGTACAGAGAACCGATTTTCATAGCAGCGGATTTAGCAATGAATTCGATATAGTCATTCCACTTGAGGTCCGCTGAAAGTGTGAGACCCTTTGTCTTTCAGCGCAGTTTTTTACTCTCTGGGAGGCAAGCCTGGTCCATGCTAATGAGAGGTAGGTGCGGTTGTCTATGATGGTTAATTGATAGTAGCTTCGTTTTAGAAGCATTAAAATTTAAGGGCCATTTCTTACCCCAGTCCACTACGGATTGGAGGTCATTTCCAACCTCGTCTGCAAGATTAGCTTTGTCGCCCACTCCAGAATTTTGATCGAGGCGAGAGTAAACTGTGGTGTCATCGGCGTACCTACTTGGAATATTATGGTATCTGGGAGATCATTAAAGTAGATCGGAAAAATGCATAAATTTAATTTTCTTTGAAGATATCGCAATTCATTTTTTTGTAAATTGCTATATTAAAGCAAATGTTGGATGATCTCCTCAAGGATAAAGAAGACACTCGAAGCGGCAGAAATGTGGTTCTAGAGAAGGAGGTTGAGGATGCCACGTGAGAAAAGATGAGGTTTTGGAAAGACTGCAAACTCATACTAGGCATCTGGAAAAGACAACTGATGTTTTTTGGGAACGTAATGAGGAAGGAGGGCATAGAGAACCTTATGCTCACTAGACGGATAGACGGGAGGGAAGACCAACTTGAGGGGTATTTGTCTATATTTCTGAGATGAGGTAGTATTTCCAGTATTTACATTATTCAGATTATTGTCCTCATCTTTGTTGCCATTTGTACGACGTTTAATAATAGATCATTCTATTTCTGAGATGAGGTAGTATTTACAGTATTTACATAATTCGGACTATTGTCCTCATCTATGTTGCCATTTGTATGACGTTTAATAATAGATCATTCTATTTGTCTATATTTCTGAGATGAGGTAGTATTTAGAGTATTTCCATTATTCGGACTATTGTCCTCATCTTTGTTGCCATTTGTACGACTTTTAATAATAGATCATTCTATTTGTCTATATTTCTGAGATGAGGTAGTATTTACAGTATTTACATTATTCGGACTATTGTCCTCATCTTTGTTGCCATTTGTACGACGTTTAATAATAGATCATTCTATTTGTCTATATTTCTGAGATGAGGTAGTATTTACAGTATTTACATTATTCGGACTATTGTCCTCATCATTGTTGCCATTTCTACGACGTTTAATAATAGATCATTCTATTTGTCTATATTTCTGAGATGAGGTAGTATTTACAGTATCTATATTATTCGGAGTATTGTCCTCATCTTTGTTGCCATTTGTACGACGTTTAATAATAGATCATTCTATTTGTCTATATTTCTTAGATGAGGTAGTATTTACAGTATTTACATTATTCGGACTATTGTCGTCATCTTTGTTGCCATTTGTACGACGTTTAATAATAGATCAATGTATTTGTTTATATTTCTGAGATGAGGTAATATTTACAGTATTTACATTATTCGGACTATTGTCCTCATCTTTGTTGCCATTTGTACGACGTTTAATAATAGATCAATGTATTTGTTTATATTTCTGAGATGAGGTAATATTTACAGTATTTACATTATTCGGACTAATGTCCTCATCTTTGTTGCCATTTGTACGACGTTTAATAATAGATCAATGTATTTGTTTATATTTCTGAGATGAGGTAATATTTACAGTATTTCCATTATTCGGACTATTGTCCTCATCTTTGTTGCCATGACTACGACCTTTTATAATAGATCATTGTTTTTGTCTATATTTCCGGGGTTAGGTAATATTTACTATAATTACATTATTCGGACTATTGTCTTCATCTTTGTTGCCATTTGTACGACTTTTAATAATAGATCATTCTATTTGTTTATATTTCTATGATGAGGTAGTATTTACAGTATTACATTATTTGGACTGTTGACGTCATCTTTGTTGGTTTTCTACGACATTTCATATTAGATCATTCTATTTGCCTATATTTCTGAGATGCTGTAGTATTTACAGTATTTACATTATTCGGACTATTGTCCTCATCATTGTTGCCATTTGTACGACGTTTAATAATAGATCATTCTATTTGTCTATATTTCTGAGGTGAAGTAGTATTTACAGTATTTACATTATTCGGACTATTGTCGTCATCTTTGTTGCCATTTGTACGACATTTAATAATAGATCATTCTATTTGTCTATATTTCTCGGATGAGGTAATTTTTTCAGTATTTATATTATTCGGACTAGTGTCCTCAACTTTGTTGCCATTTGTACGACCTTTCGGTTGTTGTACGCTCCGGGCTTCTCTTTGCTTGGTATTTTGAACCGAACCCCGTTGTCTATATTTCTGAGATGAGGTAGTATTTTTAGCATTTACGTTATTTGGACTATTGTCCTCATGTTTGTGGCCATTTGTACAACGTTTCGGTCGTTGTACGCTCCGGCCTTCTTTATGGTTGGAATTTCACACCGAACCCTTTATTACAATCTCCGGGGAATATCATCCTCTTTCCTTGCGTAAAGCCTTGATTGGAATCATGACTTATCTCCCTTTAACCCTGCAAGGACACATGGCCCAGTGGATATTGACTTTGGTTATTTCCTGACTTGACTCTTAAAGTTGTGGTTTCAATACAAGGCTACAGAAGTGCTCAGGATGATATACCATAGTGACTGTAATAAACGGTTCGGTTTAAAATTACTCACACCCGAAGAAGGCCGAACGTCGTACAAATGGCAACAACGATAAGGACAATAGTTCAATAATGTAAATACTGCAACTTGATGGGTTTGAGCAGGTGGATGGCGGAGAGGGATCGGGGAGTGATATCAAGGGGAAAGTCACAAAATATATTGACAAGTTGAAATCCATGATTACCTACGTCCTGGAAGGACACGTTACATAGAATTGAAAATAAATATAGATGTCCAGTTTTTACTATAAAATGTATTTTTATATTTTAATAAAGTTTTAATGATTGACGGTCCCCTATTTGACAATAGTTGAGACGTTAAAAGGTGCTAGCCCTCAATGTAAGGGTGAACATGAGAACAACAGTATTTAAGTGGTGTTTTCATGATCCTTAAAAACTCTCGAACAG
>JBBBDQ010001031.1:925000-1002500 GCA_037127315.1 Ascarosepion bandense | reverse complement strand
AAATTTAAGACATTCTCTGTTGTATGAATTTGGTTTTGAAAAGCGGCCGGGACCGCGAAATACCGTATTAACAATGGATTTGCCGGTTCACACTCCACCCACACCTATTGAACAGGTGTAGAGGCTCATCCCTTGTTTCCTGTTTAGGATGCGGTTTCCGGTTTTCTCTTTTCCAATCTTCTCACTTTTTTTTTTCAATTGGAGTAGATAGACTAAACTATCGCCCGGTTCACACTCCACATCAATTGAACAAGTGTAGAGGCTCATCTCTTGTTCCCTGTTTAGGATGCGGTTTCCGGTTTTCTCTTTTCCAATCTTCTCACTTTTTTTTTTCAATTGGAGTAGATAGACTAAACTATCGCCCGGTTCACACTCCACGTCTATTGAACAGGTGTAGAGGCTCATCCCTTGTTTCCTGTTTAGGATGCGGTTTCCGGTTTTCTCTTTTCTAATCTTCTCACTCTTATGTAGACCCCTGCACATCAGTTGCGTTACCGCCTTGCTTGGGGTGATATGATTAAAAAAAAAAAATTGTAAAAATATCTTTTTTCCTGACTATATATATATATATATGAAAATATTTTTGTAATTTTGTATTTTGATTTTTTGTATTATATATATATATATATATATATATATATATATATATATATATATATAAAATACAAAAAATCAAAAAGTGAGCCACCACCTACGGCGGTTTCACACAAAAAGTTCTTCAGGGTCAGAGGCTCACTTCTAGATTTTTTGTATTGTATTCTCGCTCTACTTTCGTACTTTCGTATCGAGCACTTTGCTGTTAAGTTTTCGTCTTGGGATTTTTTTTTCTTTCAAACGGCCACTAGACGTATTGTTCTTGTGCGCTGTTTGTTTCTTTTTTTCTCCCCCCATTATTTAACCCACGAGGCAGTCCTCGCCGGGTTACAAGACAGTTTATATTACTGTTAAGTTAGCATTTTTTCGGATCTTTAATCTGTTATTATTAGTGTTGACTTACTGTGATTAAGTTCATTATATATATATATATATATATATATATATATATATATATATATGACTATTTACGCTCTCTCACTCTGATTGAGCACTCTAGAAGAATGGTAGACTTTGAAAAACAGTATCTATTCTGGTATCTACGCATCGATCATTCAGCAATGAATTCGAACACTCTCAGTTATTGGACGTGTATAATGATAATATACACGCTAAAACGTCTGACTCCTTCTACTGAGCGCCCGTAGCTCAGAGGTAGAATCACTGACTGACTCCAATTCAGTCTGGTTTTAGTCCTGGGTAAAAAGCAACCGGATGTCTTACTGTACTGATGATCTGTGATACAGCGAAACAGATCTCTCTGCAGATGACTATATATATAAACTGTTAAATATAAGAGACAATGAATATCTATTATGTTTAATCATGAGCCGTTCTAAACATCGTATTTTGGTTTTAATTTCAGGTGAAAATAAAGACAAAAATTCTCCAACATTTGGATAATTTTTTATTAAGTTGATTCTAAGTTTTCAGCTCACGTGAGCCATCTTCAGAGAGGTTACAAGGACGTTAACATAAAAACATCCACCCTTAGCGACGATTTTATCTTGTAGTGACATAAAACTTTGCTAAGTCACGATAACAGTTACCAAAAATAGCAAACGCAGTTCGTAAATTTGTAATGCGGTTCTATGACGTCACACCATGTCATATATATATATATATATATATATATATATATATATTATATATATTATTACTCTTCCATCGATTTCCATGTATGAGGGTCTAACCTTAGTAAGACATCCACACAGAGATTTGTTTATAGTGGTGAAGGCATTGTGTAGTACCATCCACACTTTTTGGAAACTGCTGATAACAAAGAATCGGTGCAGAAATCCGCCACAGATCGCATGAACAGCAGACCTCAATTATTTAACCCATAATTGGAGGGAACGGACGGATTAATACCTTTCCCAATGGTACTAGTGCGCAAGTGAATGCAGTGTGCTCGACTGAAATTGGAACTCGGCTCACCGATTTCCCCCTCCAAGCCGACATCTACCGCACCACAACGCACATCCGTGAACGCTAACAGCACCTGGTATTCCCAAATGGTCACCCACCTAAGTACTGACCAGGCTCAACGTTGCTTAATATAAGTGATATATATATATATATATATATATATATATATATATATATATATATATATATATTATAAATTATGTTTTAGAACATGTACATAAATCTTTCTATATATGTCCTCTACAATAATATGTTTGTTTCAACGTTGGGTGCCCAACGTTTCATCAGGAGGAATAGGCAAGATATGAAATCATCCGCTGTCTATATTTGGTTCATTGTTGTTGTGGGGTTGGTTGGGGTTATTGATAATGAAGGGAATGTGTCTTCCGTGTTGACCGTTAGACTTTTAAAGAACTTGGTGTGTAAGTGCTAAATTGTTGATTAATGGCATTATCTGTTGGAATGTACATTTTTATCGGTCGGGTATATCATTTGGTTAGAATTTCAAAGAAAGTGGTGTGAGGAGGGTTTTGATTTCTTGGTCAATTTTGCGTGCTTGCGTGGGTTTTTTTTGTGATTGGGGAACTCATCTTGTTTGTTGACCGTAAGAATTTTTAGGACGGCGTCGTGGTTGGCTAGTGTTTGATTAATTGGTGTCTGTTGTTGCCAGACATATTTTATGTATTCTCTTTCATTTAGTGGCGAGGCTGTCTTTGTCGGGGTTTCTTAGATAGACGTGGTAGGAGTGGGGTATTTTTTCTTTTTAATTTTGATTTTTTTCAGTACGGAATATTTTTGTATTTTATTTTTGTTTTTTATATTTTTATTTTAGCGGGAAGTAAATGCAAATTTGTATTTTATCAGTTTTTTATAATTTATCTAAATTTGTATATTAATCTTCATTTTGAATTTAGAGAATCGTTTTTTTTCTTTTAATTTTTAATTTTCATAGATTATAGTTTGGAAGCCTGTTTATTTCATTTAATTTTTCATTTTATTTATTTAGATATTTTTGTAGGTATTAGACCTTACTTTAAGGATTTATGAGATCAATTTTTTCTATAGCATTTTGAATCTTTTATGATAAAAATATCTAACCAATTTCTCGTATTTTTTAGCATGATTGTAGGGTTAGATCCTTAATGGGCTTACAGTTTATCTTTGTGTATGATATAATTATTCTGAAATAGTATATTTAATCTTAATTTTGAATTAAGGGAATTGATTCTTTTTCGAGTTTGGGAGCCATTTTTTTGTTCAATTGTGATTTTTCTTGTACGGAATATTTTTGTATTTAAGTAAGGTTATTATGGGTAGATTTCTAATCTAATTCGGAATATTAAACTTTGCTGTAGACTTTAGTAATCTGATCTATTTAAGTGTGGAGTGTTTTGTATTTAGTCGAGGTTATTTATAAAAAATCTAAATTTTTATTTTTTGAGGGTAAATGTAAATTTGTATTTTATCGTTTTTTTATAATTTATCTAAATTTGTATTTTAATCATAATTTTGAATTTAGGGGATCGATTTGTTTTCCTTTAATTTTTAATTTTTCATAGATCATAGTTTTGGAGTCTGTTTATTCCTTTTAATTTTACATTTTATTTATTTAGATGTTTTTTGTGGGTATTAGATCTTACTTTAAGGATTTATTAGATTGATTTTTCTATAGCATTTATTAGATCGATTTTTTCTATAGCATTTTTAATCTTTTATAATATTCTTGCCTATTCCTCCTGATGAAACGTTGGATACCCAATGTCGAAACAGCCATATGATTGTAGAGGACATATATCGAAAAGATTATTTACATGTTCTAAAACATAATTTATAATAAATATTCACAGCTCTATAGATCATATATCGAGCACTGTTTTAAATTAAAGTTTTGGACTGTGAAAAAAATGTCTTTCTTCGTTCTGTACCCAGTCGGATATATATATATATATATTTAACAGTATATGTTTAGAAATATATCTGCCACCTTGATACACTATATATATATATATATATATATATATATATATATATATATATATTTGTTTATCAAATACTGATTCGGTATAAATCCACCACTTCTTGATACTGATTAGTTATTTATAAGCCTTCTGTTTTGTGTCATGTCTCTTCAGGTCGAGAGCGATGATGGCCCTCTACATCTCCATATCTCTTGCGGCTTTTAATAACCTTTTTCTTGTTACTCCTCCCAAACCTTGCACGTAGACCTAGAATATAAATGTATTGAAATTAACATGACCACAAAGTGAGGGATCGGTTTATATATTGATTATAATAGAGTATTGATCTCCCTTTTTATATCCACATTAAAATTTCTCATCTGTTTATGAAATTCTGATTCAGTATAAATCCACCGCTTCCCAAGACTAATTAGTTATTTATAACTCTTCTTTTATGTGTCGTGTCTTTCAGGACGTAAGCGATCATGGCCCTCCACATCTCCCTATCTCTTGTAGCTTTTAACGCCCTTTTTCTTGTTACTTCTCTCGAACCCTGCTCTGATATTCATTTTCCCAAGTCCATAAAGT
The DNA here is from genome assembly GCA_037127315.1 of Ascarosepion bandense. NCBI lineage: Eukaryota > Metazoa > Mollusca > Cephalopoda > Sepiida > Sepiidae > Ascarosepion > Ascarosepion bandense. Next base: position 997,932 of record JBBBDQ010001031.1, on the reverse strand, counting down.
ATATTAGGCGTTGCTTTCCCCTGTGTCACTTTCCATCTATCAGTCATGTGAGTATCAAATTCTCGAAGCACTCCTACCTCATTACATGTGCAAGAAGGTTCAGCTTTTTTTCCTGATCTTAAGTAACAGTTTTTCTTTCGTTTCACTCCTTTCCAAAACCACGACGTTGCCATATTTTCGGTCCATGGTATCTTCAGCGTCCTTCTGTAGAACTTCCGGTCCATAGTATCTTCATCGTCCTTCTGTAGAACTTCCGGTCCAGGGCATCTTCAGCGTCCTTCTGTAGAACTTCCGGTCCATGGTATATTCATCGTCCTTCTGTAGAGCTTCCGGTCCATGGTATCTACAGCGTCCTTCTGTAGAACTTCCGGTCCATGGTATCTTCAGAGTCCTTCTGTACAACTTTCGGTCCATGGTATCTTGATCGTCCTTCTGTAGAACTTCCGGTTCATGGTATCTTCATTGTCCTTCTGTAGAACTTCCGGTCCATGGTATCTTCATCGTTCTTCTGTACAACTTCTGGTCCATGGTATCTTGATCGTCCTTCTGTAGAACTTCTGGTCCATGGTATCTTCAGTGTTCTTCTGTAGAACCTGTTGTTTTTGCTTTAAGTCTTTCTTTCATCTTTGATGGGATTGTCTAACATTTGCTGCCCTATAAGAAGACATAGATCATATAACAAATCGAGTACTCCCTTCTTTGTTTGCAAGGAAATTTTCCTGTCTCTTGATACTCTACTCAGCTTCGGGAATGCATTCTTCATCATGCGAATACGCCGTATTAACGATGCTGTAAAAATTACGATTTATCCTTTTTGAAAATTTGTGATTGCAGACTTATAAATATTTTGATTTTTATCTAGATTTCCCTTGCAATTATCTGCCATGCCTGGAAATGGATGATGGATGTATGATGCCGGAGACGATGGCCATTTGCAGGTACCTGGCCCGTGAATATGGTAAGCAAATTCTGTAGAAAATAACATAATATTCTCCGTAAATGATGTCTCAATTTACTTTTAAGAAAACTGATTTTGCTTTAGGTGCAATGTTAAATATATATTGTAATTTTGTAATAACTGAACTTCATTTCCCTTAAATGATAACATTGAATCCTGACCACTGACAATCCCTTTCTTCCTGATTTTCAATGCATTACGATTAACAATATATTTCCATTATGCATATAATATTGCTATTCAATCATATATCACACACAAAGACAACAAACACAGACACACTAATATATATATATATATATATATATATATATATATATATATCAACATGCGGTGTACATATAGAATAATCCAAAGGAGTATCCTGTACATACAGTGGTAGGATAACTCTCGAAGTGACCTTCAAATATATATGTATATAAATAAATATAGAGCAAATATAAGAAAATCTTTTGTATAGTAAAAACAGAAGCTGATGATGGTTCGCCTGAAATACGCCTAAACTTCCGATTTACCATAAAATAACGTGTCTGCCTTAATTTTTCTTATATATATATATATATATATAACACACAAACACACACTATATATATATATATATATATATATATAGAGAGAGAGAGAGAGAGAGAGACATTGTTTTCGCGCAATTTTTCAAATTATAACGAATTATTGCGCGTTCAAAAATTCCCTGCCACGTGAGCGGTAAAAAAAAAAAAAAAGAACGTGACCTTTCTTAAAAAGAAAAAAAAAAGGATAAAAATCAGTTTGGCATGTGTTTCTTGATTTTAAACAGACGAAAATGTACAAATATTCTGTTTTTAATTAAACAGTATTATATATTCATATCTACCGGCCTGATTATTTACGATAAATTTTTATTATGAAAATGTGTGTTTTTCATAATAAATATATATTTATTTTAATAAATATATATTTATTATTTCATAAATAATAATTATATATATCTAATAAATATATATATTTAGATACATATATATATATTTATATTCGGCAGCGTTTTCATAATATATTATGAAAATCCTGCCTAATGACACACATTTTCATCGTAAAAATTTATCGTAAATAATCTGGCCAGTAGATATAAATATATAATACTGTTTAATTAAAAACAGAATATCTACTTAAATACGAGTATCGATAAAAAATAATGTTCAAACAATTCATTTCATATATATATATATATATATATATATATATATATGTATATAATTATTAACCAGTAATTGGTCAGAATAAATTTAAACTAGTGTACATTTGTATTAAAAAGTGCCAAATTCATATATAATGTAGAACTTTGAACATTTTCATTTGGATGTCAGTCTATTATCGTAATCGAATTACATCGGATTATATATATATATATATATATATATATATATATATATATATATTTATATATATATATATATATATAATGATGAATATCATCTTTTTAAAGGTTTCTATCCCAGGAGCAACATGGATATGATGAGATGTGACTACATCTGCGACTGCTTCTACGAAATCATGCACGATTACATGAGGTACTACCACTGGAAGAACGGACGCTTCAGGGTAAGTCAGTTTATTACGAATCTGCTCAAAATTTCATATCTACATCTTTCAACACAATATCTATAGAAATGGATAAGCAAAGAGGCTATAGTAAAATGATCATTAAGACTAAAAGACATTCGCTAAGACGAGAGTCAATGCTTTGTAAATAATGACTGCTTCTACGATATCGTGATTGATTACATGAGGTACTACTAAGACATTAGCTAAGACGAGGGTCGTTTGTTATGACTGTATTGAATCCTGCATAATTTATTCTGTGTACATCTGAATATCGTCGATCATACTTCTCCAAAGATTCATTTTCCTTCTCATCTGTGAGTTCCTATGATTTCTAAAATAAAATACGTAATCGAAAGTTAATAAACTGGTTTCTTGTTGCCTCAGAGATCCAGAGAGCAAATGACCAAAACTGGTCTTTGCACATCTGGGCTCCACGCAAAATTTCCGGAGGTAAACCAAAAATAAATAGATATCAAGTTCCGTTTACGGACCTGTAGCGGAACTCTGGATCCTGATTGGTCATCAAATCGCAAAATTGAAAATACGTCAGAAAAAGATTTTTTCCATCGCTAAAGAAAAAAATCATTTCTGATCCACCACAAGTTTATTTAAGGATTTAAATAAGGAGGCGGTTTGCTGACACACATCAAAGATGTAACTCTCAACTTCAAGTGACCCGGACATTGTCCCCTCCCCATCTCTTTCTCTTTTTCCTTATCTATCTCAACAATTAATGCTACAAACATTTTGCACGAAATCTTAATTCACTCTATTCATAATTTCTTATTAAGGTTTATAATTGAAAACAAATTTCTACAACTCTTGTTATTCCTCCTTTTAATAAATTTCTATTTTAATATTCAAAATGTATATTTTATTATTCCACTCTTCTGAACTAATCCACACATTCCAACTACTGACAACCAACCTTCTGATGAAAACCCTTCTGATGAATATAATTAAACATAAATCCTGTAAGCTGTAGGGAGTTCGGTTGTCTGACACAAGGCCGAATAAAGAAACATTTAACCAGCTCCATACACTTCAAATATGCTCGAAATTTCCACTGCAGCGCCGTTCGAAAATATTAAGGTATAGAGGAAGGCGAAATGATATTGGGTTCCTGTATTGAATCTTCGTCGCCAATTTGTTGTGGACGAAGATTCAATACAGTAATGACAACCTAGTGCGGGAAATCTTCTGCCCTGTCAGTCATGGATCGAAAAGACATGATCGCCCAAGCGTGCATCAGGTTAACTGACTGATTTCTTAATCAGAAACGAAGACAAAGCTTCACTTGAAGCTAAACTGAGGGATCTGTTTTCTATTGCCATGATGTAATAAACTGATCCCCCGAGAATTAGTACAAATTAATATAATCGGAAATGAATATATTTAAAGCTTCCGTTGGACCTAAAGTGAGGGATCTGTTTTCTATTCTCATGAAGTAATAAACTGATCCCCCAAGAATTAGTACAAATTAATATAATCGGAAATGAATGCATTTAAAGCTTCCGTTGAACCTAAAGTGAGGGATCTGTTTTCTATTCTCATGAAGTAATAAACTGATCCCCCGAGAATTAGTACAAATTAATATAATCGGAAATGAATGCATTTAAAGCTTCCGTTGGACCAAAATGAGGGATCTGTTTTCTATTCTCATGAAGTAATAAACTGATCCCCCAAGAATTAGTACAAATTAATATAATCGGAAATGAATGCATTTAAAGCTTCCGTTGGACCTAAAGTGAGGGATCTGTTTTCTATTCTCATAAAGTAATAAACTGATCCCCCGAGAATTAGTACAAATTAATATAATCGGAAATGAATGCATTTAAAGCTTCCGTTGGACCTAAAGTGAGGGATCTGTTTTCTATTGTCATGAAGTAATAAACTGATCCCACGAGAATTAATACAAATTAATATAATCGGAAATGAATGCATTTAAAGCTTCCGTTGGACCTAAAGTGAGGGATCTGTTTTCTATTCTCATGAAGTAATAAACTGATCCCCCGAGAATTAGTACAAATTAATATCATCGGAAATGAATGCATTTAAAGCTTCCGTTGGACCTAAAGTGAGGGATCTGTTTTCTATTGTCATAAAGTAATAAACTGATCACCCGGGAATTAGTACAAATTAATATAATCGGAAATGAATACATTTAAAGCTTCCGTTGGACCTAAAGTGAGGGATCTGTTTTCTATTGTCATGAAGTAATAAACTGATCCCCCGAGAATTAGTACAAATTAATATAATCGGAATGAATGCATTTAAAGCTCCCGTTGAACCTAAAGTGAGGGATCTGTTTTCTATTGTCATGAAGTAATAAACTGATCCCCCGAGAATTAGTACAAATTAATATAATCGGAAATGAATGCATTTAAAGCTCCCGTTGGACCTAAAGTGAGGGATCTGTTTTCTATTGTCATGAAGTAATAAACTGATCCCCCAAGAATTAGTACAAATTAATATAATCGGAAATGAATGCATTTAAAACTTCCGTTGGACCTAAAGTGAGGGATCTGTTTTCTATTCTCATGAAGTAATAAACTGATCCCCCGAGAATTAGTACAAATTAATATAATCGGAAATGAATACATTTAAAGCTTCCGTTGGACCTAAAGTGAGGGATCTGTTTTCTATTCTCATGAAGTAATAAACTGATCCCCCGAGAATTAGTACAAATTAATATAATCGGAAATGAATGCATTTAAAGCTCCCGTTGAACCTAAAGTGAGGGATCTGTTTTCTATTGTCTTAAAGTAATAAACTGATCACCCGAGAATTAGTACAAATTAATATAATCGGAAATGAATACATTTAAAGCTTCCGTTGGACCTAAAGTGAGGGATCTGTTTTCTATTGTCATGAAGTAATAAACTGATCCCCCGAGAATTAGTACAAATTAATATAATCGGAAATGAATGCATTTAAAGCTCCCGTTGAACCTAAAGTGAGGGATCTCTTTTCTATTGTCATGAAGTAATAAACTGATCCCCCGAGAATTAGTACAAATTAATATAATCGGAAATGAATGCATTTAAAGCTCCCGTTGAACCTAAAGTGAGGGATCTGTTTTCTATTGTCATAAAGTAATAAACTGATCACCCGGGAATTAGTACAAATTAATATAATCGGAAATGAATACATTTAAAGCTTCCGTTGGACCTAAAGTGAGGGATCTGTTTTCTATTGTCATGAAGTAATAAACTGATCCCCCGAGAATTAGTACAAATTAATATAATCGGAAATGAATGCATTTAAAGCTCCCGTTGAACCTAAAGTGAGGGATCTGTTTTCTATTGTCATGAAGTAATAAACTGATCCCCCGAGAATTAGTACAAATTAATATAAACGGAAATGAATACATTTAAATCTTCCGTTGGACCTAAAGTGAGGGATCTGTTTTCTATTGTCATGAAGTAATAAACTGACCACTTACTAATTACTATTTACCAATATCAGAGTTGTTTTAGAACTTCGTCGCCAATTTGTTGTGGAGTTGTTGGGACAAAACCTCGCCGCAAATTTGTAGTGACCGGTTTGGTCGGAAGTAAGACACGGAACACAGGAGGTAGGTTCAAAACAGTGTATTAGTATAGCAAGAACGTATGTGCATTGTAAGGGGTCAGTCAGTCAGTTAAGTGCCATGCGCGATACACGCTTGGGCGATCATGTCTCGAAAGAGACATGACTGACTGGGCAGAAGATTATCCCGCAGTAGGCTGCCATTGCTTTCTGCGGTAGACTGGTTGCCGACCAAGGTTATAGAACCCAATCTGTCCTATTATTTAATCCATAACTGGAGGGAATAGACAGATTAATACCTTTCCCAAGGGTATTTGCGCGTAAGTGAATGCAAGGAATTCAACTGGAATTCGAACTCGGTTCTCCGATTTCTCGTTCCGAGCCGATATCCACTGCACAACAAGGGTAATAATCAGTAAATAGAAAGAAGTAAGACCGAACGGTACAGTTACACTGGTTATTGCCTGACTAGTCAGTCAGTCAGTGCCATACGTGATACACGCTTGAGCGATCATGTCTTTTTCGAGACATGACTGACTGGGCAGAAGATTATCCCGCAGTAGGTTGCCATTGCTTTCTGTGGTAGACTGGTTGCCGACCAAGGCTATAGAACCCAATCGGTCCTGCTATTTAACCCATAACTGGAGGGTATTTGTGCTGAAGTGAATTTAGTGGATTCAACTGGAATTCGAACTCGGCTCCCCGGTTTCTCGTTCCAGGCCGATATCCACTGTACCACAACACACATCCGACTGATTTCCCGACTAGTAGCTGGCTTTAAATGCGCACTTGCTCTCCTTAGTTGTCGTACTTAACTGCCGCTAACTGCGGTATTTAATTGCCTTCTCTACTTAAGACAATTTTTCCCAGACGAAATTCTACCCTTCGGCGGAACCACGACATGTTTCATTACTCTCTGCCCGGGCAAATATTTCTGGCTAATTTTTCCCAGACGAGACTCTACCCTTCGAGCCTCGACATGTTTCACTACTCTCTGCCCGAAGGCAGAGAGTTCGACAATGCGCAGGGCAGTTAACTACCGTCAGCTGCAGTATTTAATTACCTTCCCACTTAAGACAAAAAAGCACAAGGCGTTTTATTGTGGGCAATCCAGACCATGTAGACCGGGCAATTATAGCTGGCTAATTTTTCCCAGACGAGACTCTACGCTTCGGTGGAACCGCGTCATGTTTCAGTACTCACTGCCTTCAGGCAGAGAGTTTGAAAACTGCAGTATTTAATTTCCTTCCCACTTAAGACAAAATGTGGCACAAAGCCTTTTTAATGTACATAATCCGAAAATATTCTAATTTTTACCAGGCGAGACTTTACCCTTCGGCGGAACCTCGACTGGATTATTACTCTGCCAGAAGGCAGAGAGCTCGACAATGTGCAAGGCAGTTAACTGCCTTCAACTGCTACCCGGAAGTCACGCAGTTAATATTATATAACATGAGAAAAAGTCCATTCCTCGTAGAAGGGCACCATAACACTACTACACACACACACACACATATATATATATATATATATATATAAATATCGGATAAGAAAAATCAGGGAACGCTTATAAACTTGAAATGTCACTTTTTATTGCAGCTTTATCAGAAAATGAATATATAGAAGACAAAAATTCTTGTATTTTATATATTTTTGTGTTGTTTGTTTCCCAGTGCCGAAGCAGGCTTCATGTGTATTTGTATAGTCAAACCGCGTTCGTGTACATTTTCGTGTGTGTTACAATCAAAAAAACCCATGTCAAACGCACTTGTTTATGTTACCACCGAGTTTTATAAAATACAGTTAAGGAATATATGTTCTGTCATTCTATAACCACAAAGGGTGAAATCATTTTTTTTTACTCTTACAGCAAACATTCTGCAATCAATATAAAACACTAGACGAGGGCACATCAGAGTGTTGTAATGGTTAACAAACTTCTCTCGTTAGAAACTTTCACAATTGAGTAGTGAGTTTGATCCTTACTGTGTACCCATACTTTCGGCATTGTGCCATATCTGAGCAGCACTAAAATTATTATCTATCTATCTATCTATCTATCTATCTATCTATCTATCTATCTATCTATCTCTGTTCACTATCTATCTATCTATCCATCTATCTATCTATATATCTATCTCTGTTCACTATCTATCTATCTATCTATCTATCTATCTATCTATCTATCTATCTATCTATCTATCTATCTATGTTCACTATCTATCTATCTATCTATCTATCTATCTATCTATCTATCCTATCCTATCATATCTATCTCTGTTCATTATCTATCTATCTATCTATCTATCTATCTATCTATCTATCTCTGTTCACTATCTATCTATCTATCTATCTATCTATCTATCTATCTATCTATCTATCTATCTATTCATTATCTCTATTCTATCTATCTATCTATCTATCTATCTATCTATCTATGTTTATTATCTATCTATCTATCTATCTATCTATCTATCTATCTATCTATCTATCTATCTTTCTATCTACCTCTGTTCATTATCTATCTATCTATCTATCTATCTATCTATCTATAAAAAAATTTCAAAATATTCACACCATACACGTCCAATTCCCGAGAAAATGAGAAAAGATAGTTTAAATCTCTCCAATAAAATCCCATTTTTAATAAATGACACCAGAAAAGCCATCTATTTTTCACAAATATTGTCTTTTTTCTATATCTTAATATGTTTCAGAATATTTACATTATAGAATATCCAATTAGTTATGAAAACAAGAAAAATAACACCGGATCTTTTATAAAAATACCATTATAGTAAATTGCACCAGAAAACCGGTTTGTCTATTCATTTCAAATCTTATTTGCTTTATTTTATCAATAAGTTTAAAAACATTCGCACCATATAATATCCAATTGCCGATGGAAATTAGAAGAAACACCTTAAATCTCACATAAAGATCGACTCGGAATGACAAATCGGGGAGCCGAGCTCGAATTCCAGTTGAATTCATGACATGCACTTACGCACAAATACCCTTCAGTTCCTTCCTGTTTTGGGTTAAATAACAGGACAGATTGAGTTCTATAGCCTTGGCTGGCAAACAGTCTACTGCAGAAAGCAATAGCAACCTACTGCGGGATAATTTTCTGCCCAGTCTGTCATGTCTTTCTTGAGACATGATCGCCCAAAGCGTGTATCATGTACGGCAATTAACTGACTGAAATCAGAATATCTATATATTCATTTCAAATCTTATTTATTTTCTACTAGCAGTATAGACCGGTGTTGCTCGGGTGTAATGAAAGCTTTAAAACTAATCCATGGTCCTGGAGCTCAGACTCAGCCTAAAGAATATTTGAAATACTAAAATAATAGCGACAATTTACTAATCGCACCTAAAATATATATATATATATATATATATATATATATATATATATATATATATATACTAGCAGTATAGCCCGGGGTTGCTCGGGTGTAATGAAAGCCTTAAAACTAATCCATGCTCCTGGAGCTCAGATTCTTTGGACGTTGGCACGAAAGACTAAAAAGCAATAGTTGTTTCCAGTTAAAGTGAAACCGTAGACTGAAAGTAAAATGAATGGACGTAACTCAAATTTTGATTTCCTGGTATCGATATCAAATAAGTTTTTTCGTCGTAAACTGAATTTTGAAGGCTAAATACGTCCTCTGAGTAAATGGTATCATGGCTGAGACTAAGAACTACAATTATACCTACTTAGGGCCAAACATGAAGCAAAACTAAAATAAAAGGGCTGAAAAAATACAGACATACAGGCAGATAAACAGACACACACAAACATCTTGCTATTTATATATATATATATCTGTTATCGATTTTCTGCACTATTGTAAGAAGTGCAACTTCGAAACTTCTGAATATCGTTTCTTATGTCTTTTTCTATGAGTGTATCAAATTTGATTAAAATCGGACCATTCCTACTATAAACCGATTTTTCGATTATCGATTTCTGATTTTTATCGAGGGTACCTCGAGACAAAACCTAGCTAAGAACACTCGCAGACGCTTATAGTACAACTGTGTAAATTTTCAAGAAAATCGCTTCAGCCGTTTCGGAGTCAATAGGTAATGGACACCACACACAGACACACACACACACACACACACACACAATTTCCACTTATAAATAAGTTTATATTAGATTAGATAGATAGATCTATCAAAAGGTTTCAAAATATTCACACCATAGAATAAACAATTCCCAATGGAAATTAGAAAATAAGATTAAATCATCATAAAGAATCTCTTTTTAATTATAATTAAATATAAATTCATAGTCTTTTCTCTTTCTTCTTTCCCAGTACAACATGAACGATTATGGCTTCGGAGGTGGGAGTGAAAATGAAACCTCTCATAAAGAATCCTATTTTAATAAATTACCCCTGAAAATAATCTCTTTCCCCTTTTCATTATCTTTTCTCTTTCTTCTTTCCCAGTACAACATGAACGATTATGGCTTCGTAGGTGGGAGTGAAAATGAAATCTCTCATAAAGAATCCTATTTTAATAAATTACCCTGAAAATAATCTCTTTCCCCTTTTCATTGTCTTTTCTCTTTCTTCTTTCCCAGTACAACATGAACGATTATGGCTTCGGAGGTCAGAGTGAAAATGAAACCTCTCATAAAGAATCCTATTTTAATAAATTACCCCTGAAAATAATCTCTTTCCCCTTTTCATTGTCTTTTCTCTTTCTTCTTTCCCAGTACAACATGAACGATTATGGCTTCGTAGGTGGGAGTGAAAATGAAATCTCTCATAAAGAATCCTATTTTAATAAATTACCCTGAAAATAATCTCTTTCCCCTTTTCATTGTCTTTTCTCTTTCTTCTTTCCCAGTACAACATGAACGATTATGGCTTCGGAGGTGGGAGTGAAAATGAAACCTCTCATAAAGAATCCTATTTTAATAAATTACCCCAGAAGATAATCTCTTTCCCCTTTTCATTGTCTTTTCTCTTTCTTCTTTCCCAGTACAACATGAACGATTATGGCTTCGGAGGTGGGAGTGAAAATGAAACCTCTCATAAAGAATCCTATTTTAATAAATTACCCCAGAAAAAAATCACATTCCCCTTTTCATTGTCTTTTCTCTTTCTTCTTTCCCAGTACAACATGAACGATTATGGCTTCGGAGGTGGGAGTGAAAATGAAACCTCTCATAAAGAATCCTATTTTAATAAATTACCCCAGAAAAAAATCACTTTCCACTTTTCATTGTCTTTTCTCTTTCTTCTTCCCAGTACAACATGAACAATTACGGCTTCGGAGGTGGGAGTGAAAATGAAACCTCTCATAAAGAATCCTATGTTAATAAATTACCCTTAAAAAAAAATCACTTTCCCCTTTTCATTGTCTTTTCTCTTTCTTCTTTCCCAGTACAACATGAACGATTATGGCTTCGGAGGTGGGAGTGAAAATGAAACCTCTCATAAAGAAATTTATTTTAATAAATTACCCCAGAAAAAAATCACTTTCCCCTTTTCATTGTCTTTTCTCTTTCTTCTTTCCCAGTACAACATGAACTATTATGGCTTCGGAGGTCAGAGTGAAAATGAAACCTCTCATAAAGAATCTTATTTTAATAAATTACCCAAGAAAATAATCTCTTTCCCCTTTTCATTGTCTTTTGTTTTTCTTCTTTCCCAGTACAACATGAACGATTATGGCTTCGCAGGTTGGATTGAAAATGAAACATCTCATAAAGAATCCTATTTTAATAAATTACCCCAGAAAAAAATCACTTTCCCCTTTTCATTGTCTTTTCTCTTTCTTCTTTCCCAGTACAACATGAACGACTATGGCTTCGGAGGTGAGATTGAAAATGAAACCTCTCATAAAGAATCCTATTTTAATAAATTACCCCAGAAAATAATCTCTTTCCTCTTTTCATTGTCTTTTCTCTTTCTTCTTTCCCAGTATAACATGAACGATTATGGCTTCGGAGGTGGGATTGAAAATGAAATCTCTCATAAAGAATCCTATCTTAATAAATTACCCCAGAAAAAAATCACTTTCCCCTTTTCATTTTCTTTTCTCTTTCTTCTTTCCCAGTACAACATGAACGATTATGGCTTCGGAGGTGGGAGTGAAAATGAAACCTCTCATAATGTTATATATCACTGTACGACGACAAACAACGAGAACACGCATATATAAATATATCAGATTATATTTCTATTCCTGACGACGAGACTGTGTGGAACAGAGAATGGAAGAGTGTGAGCCCGCATAGAATGAGTCGACGGGTGTATAAGTCTTGCCTGTGGTGTCTCTCTGCTTCCACTGGCCGTTCTCTGCTGGCGAATATGTGTGTCGATTTCTTTTTATAGTCTTCTAGAACCGGGACTTTTACTTCCGGTTTTGTCTCGCCTACGCAACGCCCACGTAATTCCAAGAGACACCTGTTTTGTTTACTTCCGTAGTCATTTCCGCCGCTGTCGCAAACAAGGTCAAACGAGCCCGACTCATAACCCTGCGACATCCGCTCCAGACGCCGACAGGATGTATTTCTCAAACACCTGTCTTGTCGTTCGCTGACCCCTTCATCGACGGGAAATATCATCGATTGCATCAACCTTCTTCGGGTGGGGGCTAGATTGCTATATTACAATAAAGAATCCTATTTTAATAAATTACACCAGAAAAAAATCACTTTCCCCTTTTCATTGTCTTTTCTCTTTCTTCTTTCCCAGTACAACATGAACGATTATGGCTTCGGAGGTGGGAGTGAAAATGAAACCTCTCATAAAGAATCCTATTTTAATAAATTACCCCAGAAAAAAATCTCTTTCCCCTTTTCATTGTCTTTTCTCTTTCTTCTTTCCCAGTACAACATGAACGATTATGGCTTCGGAGGTGGGAGTGAAAATGAAATCTCTCACAATGAATCCTATTTTAATAAATTACCCCTGAAAAAAATAAATTTCCCCTTTTCATTGTCTTTTTTCTTCTTTTCCAGTACACAACATGAACGATTATAGCTTGAGGTGGAGTGAAAATGAAACCTCTCATAAAGAACTATTTTTAATAAATTACCCCAGAAAAAATCTCTTTCCTCTTTCATTGCTCTTTTCTTTCTTTCTTTCCCCAGTACAACATGAACGATTATGGCTTCGGAGGTGGGAGTGAAAATGAAATCTCTCACAATGGAATCCTATTTTAATAAATTACCCCAGAAAAAAATCACTTTCCCTTTTCATTGTCTTTTCTTTCTTTCTTCCTCTAGCACAACATGAACGATTATGGCTTCGGAGGTGGGAGTGAAAAATGAAACCCTCATAAAGAACCTATTTTGGTCAAAATTACCTTGGGAAAAAAATCACTTTCCCTTTTCATTGTCTTTTCTCTTTCTTCTTTCTTCCCAGTACAACATGAACGATTATGGCTTCGGAGGTGGAGTGGAAAATGAAACCTCATGGAAGCAATCCCATTTTAATAAAATGTATCTCTGAAAAAATCACTTTCCTCGGTACTGTTCTTTTTTCTCTTTCTTCTTTCCAGCAACACGGGGTTTATCATTATGGCTTCGGAGGTGGGAGGAAATGAAATTCCCTTGTAAAAGAATCATTTTAACAGAAATTACCCCAGAAAAATCTCTTTCCCTTTTCATTGCCTTTCTTTTTCTTTCAGCACAACATGAACGATTACGGCTTCGGAGGTGGGAGTGAAAATGAAATCTCTCATAAAGAAACCTTTATTTTAATAAATGACTCAGAAAAACTCACTTTCCCTTTCATTGGCTCTTTTTCTTCTTCTTCCTCAGTATAACAGAACGATTATGGCCTGGAGGTGGGAGTGAAAATGAAACCTCTCATAAAGAATCCTATTTTAATAAATTACCCCAGAAAAAAACCACTTTCCCCCCTTTTACTGGTTCTTTCTCTTTCTTCTTTCCCAGTACAACATGAACGATTATGGCTTCGGAGGTGGGAGTGAAAATGAAACCTCTCATAAAGAATCCTATTTTAATAAATTATCTCCTGAAAAAAAACTACTTTCCCCCTTTCATTGTCTTTTCTCTTTCTTCTTTCCCCATACAACATGAACGATTATGGCTTCGGAGGTGGGAGTGAAAATGAAATCTCTCATAAAGAACTCTATTTTAGCCAACAATACCCTTAAAAAAATCTCTTTCCCTTTTCACGTCTTTTCTCTTCTTCTTTCCCAGTACAACATGAACGATTACGGCTTCGGAGGTGGGAGTGAAATGAAATCTCTGGAGAAGAATCTTATTTTAATAAGTCTACCCAGAAAAAAATCACTTTCCCTTTTTCATTGTCTTTTCTCTTTCTTCTTTCCCAGTGACAGCGAAGGAATTGATTATGGCTTCGGAGGTGGGAGTGAAAAAATGAAATCTCTCATAAAAGAATCCTATTCTGTAAATTACCCCAGAAAAAACTTTCCCCTTTTCATTGTCTTTCTTTTCTCTTTTCTTCTTTCCCAGTACAACATGAACGATTATGGCTTCGGAGGTGGGAGTGAAAATGAAATCTCTCATAAAGAATCTTTATTTTAATAAATTACCCCAGAAAATCACTTTTCCCCTTTTCATTGTCTTTTTTCTTTCTTCTTTCCCAGTACAACATGAACGATTACGGCTTCGGAGGTGGGAGTGAAATGAAACTTCTCATAAAGAATTTATTTAATAATTACCCCTGAAAAAAATCACTTTCCCCTTTTCATTGTCTTTTCTCTTTCTTCTTTCCCAGTACAACATGGTCTGATTATGTATTTCTGAGGTGGAGTGAAAACAAATCTCTCAGTAAAGAATCTCATTTTGTTAAATTACCCCAGAAAAAAATCTCTTTCCTTTTTCGTTGTCTTTTTCTCTTTCTTCTTTCCCACAACATGAACGATTACGGCTTCTATGTGGAGTGAAAATGAAATCTCTCATAAAGAATCTTATTTAATAAATTACCCCAGAAAAATCACTTTCCCTTTTCATTGTCTTTTCTCTTTCCCAGTACAACATGAACGATTATGGCTTCGGAAGTGAGAGTAAAAATGAAACCTCTCATAAAGAATCCTATTTTAATGAATTACCCCAGAAAATAATCTCTTTCCCCTTTTCATTGTCTTTTGTTTTTCTTCTTTCCCAGTACAACATGAACGATTATGGCTTCGGAGGTGGGAGTGAAAATGAAACCTCTCATAAAGAATCCTATTTTAATAAATTACCCCAGAAAAAAATCTCATTCCCCTTTTCATTGTCTTTTCTCTTTCTTCTTTCCCAGTACAACATGAACGATTATGGCTTCGGAGGTGGGAGTGAAAATGAAATCTCTCATAAAGAATCTTATTTTAATAAATTACCCCAGAAAAAAATCACTTTCCCCTTTTCATTGTCTTTTCTCATTCTTCTTTCCCAGTACAACATGAACGATTATGGCTTCGGAGGTGGGAGTGAAAATGAAACCTCTCATAAAGAATCTTATTTTAATAAATTACCCCAGGAAAAAATCACTTTCCCCTTTTCATTGTCTTTTCTCTTTCTTCTTTCCCAGTACAACATGAACGATTATGGCTTCGGAGGTGGGAGTGAAAATGAAACCTCTCATAAAGAATCCTATTTTAATAAATTACCCCAGGAAAAAATCACTTTCCCCTTTTCATTGTCTTTTCTCTTTCTTCTTTCCCAGTACAACATGAACGATTATGGCTTCGGAGGTGGGAGTGAAAATGAAACCTCTCATAAAGAATCCTATTTTAATAAATTACCCCAGGAAAAAATCACTTTCCCCTTTTCATTGTCTTTTCTCTTTCTTCTTTCCCAGTACAACATGAACGATTATGGCTTCGGAGGTGGGAGTGAAAATGAAATCTCTCATAAAGAATCCTATTTTAATAAATTACCCCAGAAAAAAATCACTTTCCCCTTTTCAATGTCTTTTCTCTTTCTTCTTTCCCAGTACAACATGAACGATTATGGCTTCGGAGGTGGGAGTGAAAATGAAACCTCTCATAAAGAATCCTATTTTAATAAATTACCCCAGAAAAAAATCTCTTTCCCCTTTTCATTGTCTTTTCTCTTTCTTCTTTCCCAGTACAACATGAACGATTATGGCTTCGGAGGTGGGAGTGAAAATGAAACCTCTCATAAAGAATCCTATTTTAATAAATTACCCCAGAAAAAAATCTCTTTCCCCTTTTCATTGTCTTTTCTCTTTCTTCTTTCCCAGTACAACATGAACGATTATGGCTTCGGAGGTGGGAGTGAAAATGAAACCTCTCATAAAGAATCCTATTTTAATAAATTACCCCAGAAAAAAATCTCTTTCCCCTTTTCATTGTCTTTTCTCTTTCTTCTTTCCCAAGTACAACATGAACGATTATGGCTTCGGAGGTGGGAGTGAAAATGAAACCTCTCATAAAGAATCTTATTTTAATAAATTACCCCAGAAAAAAATCACTTTCCCCTTTTCATTGTCTTTTGTTTTTCTTCTTTCCCAGTACAACATGAACGATTATGGCTTCGGAGGTGAGAGCATGTGCAGCAACTACGACGTAAGTCAGGCTTTATTTACTTTTTCGTTTTTTTAGAAATTTCACCCCAAGTAAGGCAATAATGCCACTAAGATACAAGAAGTTTCTGAAAGTGGAAGCGAATGAGAATATTTTAGTGAGGAGAAAGGACAAGGTAGAAATGTTTCCACATTTTACTTTTACTTTACCGAATTCGTTCAAATTTATTTTCAATATTTTCCAAACCAACGTGACGTTGCTTCTCTCTGTCTTTTCTACAAATATTTTAATGGCAACTGCTCTGACGAGCAATTTCTCCTGGTGCCCAGACTACTTGGATTTAAGTGCCCTACAGATTGGGTTCTATAGCCTTGGTCGGCAACCGGTCTACCGCAGAAAGCAATGGCAATCTACTGCCCAGTCAGTCATGTCTCTTTCGAGTTATAAAGGATTCAGTTCGAAATTCCTAGCACTTGAAGAAGGCCGGAGCGTACAACGGCCGAAATGTCGTACAGTTGCTAATAATGATGAGGACAATAGTCCGAATAATGTAAATCATTTAACAATTCTGCTTGTTCCTTCCATAGTTACTTAGTTCCCCCGTCCGTTTACTCTCTACACGAGCTTTTCCTTCCCCTCTCTCTCTCCTCAGCTTTTCTCTCAACTTTGCCGAACAGAAGTATAGCAAAGAGTGAGAGGAGGAGAGAGCCTATAACATTACCGTAGCAGTAGCAGCTTAAGCTGGTGTGCCGTAGCAGTATCTCTGTGTGTATATGTGTGTGTACTGTACAATATAGTAAAAGTAGGTAGGTTTGTTGTCGTATCCCGCGACCTAATAATGAAATTCTTGGGCTCTACACCCGTGGCAATTACTCAGTTGGTCTTTTCTGTTTACAATGGACACAGGAGCCATGATTTTTCAGTAATAAAAAAACAAACATTTTCTCTTTCAAAATCTCTCACAAAATAGCGTACAGTATTTTGGTTATGGTCTGTGCATACGCCGCTTAATATAAGATTACAGTAAATTAGCTTCTATGGACATTACTTTTATAAATATTTTAATAAAATTACACTTTGTGTTATCGTTATTTAATTATCCAATACCTTTTTGCTTGAAGACTTTACTATCATTTGTAGTATGACAAAGTAAAAAATTTTCACGGGATTCTGCTAGTAATATAATATTTTCTTAGCTTAATATTAAACTCAATACTTGTAATTGAATTTAAACAACGGTAGATGTTCTATTTTCCGCTAAAGTTGTCCGCAATGACAAATATTACTACATGGTGAACATATTCTTTTCAGAACTACATGCAATGGAGATACATGAACACCTTCAATAGGATCATGCCCTTCATGGAAAGGACTCTGTGCATGCGCAATGGAGGAAGCAACTTCTTCATGGGAGACATGGTAAGTTTCATTAATTTATCATTGTGTCTAAAAGTTTTCTTTATGGCTTTTGCAAAAGATGTTTCCTGGTGTTAGCAAACGAAGTAATATCTGACGCGTTTTAAAGATGGGGAACTGCCTATGGATTAAATTCCGACATCGTTTTTATCTGCCATGTCCTCTCAGGACCTAGACGATCATGGCTCTCCACAATATCTTCTTCTTTTTAGCCCTTAAAAGCTTTTGTCTTTTTGTTTTCTTCCCCGAATCTTGTTACGCCATCCATTCATTCAAGCTCATTCTTTTTCTTGTATGTACCGTGCCCCTTTAGGCCTTTGATGATCATGTCTCTCCACAATTTCCTGTCCTTTGCAGCTCCTAATAAATTTTGTTTCTGTTATCTCTCTTAAACCTTGTTCTGATATCCATTTACTTAAGCTTATTCGTCTTCTTCTATGTGCCCTGTCCCTTCAGGACATTAGTTAATAATGGTCCTCCACAATTTCCTGGGCCTTGTAGCTCTTAATAAATTTTGTCTATTTGATATTTCTCCTAATCCTTGTTCCGTAATCCATTTACTCAAGATCATTTTTCTTCTATTTGACGAGTCCCTTCAGGATTTTGGGGACCATGGCTCTCCACGATTTCCTGTTCTTAAGTAGCACTTAAGTAATGTTGTCTTTTTGTCTCTCTTAAATCTTGTTTTGCGATCCATTTACTAAAGCTCCTTCTTCTTCTTCTCCTTTGTGCCGTGTTTCTTCAGGAGGTTTGTAATCATGGCTCTCCACAATTTCCTCTTCTTTGTAGCTTTTGATAAATTTCGTATTTTTGTTATTTATACTAAATCTGTCATCGATTTATTCTAGCTCATTCTTATTCTTCTATGTGCCGTGTCCCTTCAGAATGTTGGCGATCATGGCTCTCCACAATTTCCTGTCCTTTGTGGCTCTTAATAAATTTTGTCTTTTTGTTATTTCCAATAAAACTTGTTCCGTCATCCATTTACTCAAGCTCATTCTTCTATGTGTCTTGTCTCTTCAAGAAGTTGGCGATCATGGCTCTCCACAATTTCCTATTTTGTAGGTCTTAATCAATTTTGTCTTTTTGTTATTTCCAATAAAACTTGTTCCGTCATCCATTTACTCAAGCTCATTCTTCTATGTGTCTTGTCGCTTCAAGAAGTTGGCGACCATGGCTCTCCACAATTTCCTATTTTGTAGGTCTTAATCAATTTTAATTTTTTTGTTAATCAATTATGTCTTTTTGTTATTTCCAATAAAACTTGTTCCATCATCCTGTTACTCCAGCTCATTCTTCTATGTGTCTTCTCTCTTCAAGAAGTTGGTGATCATGGCTCTCCACAATTTCCTATTTTGTAGGTCTTAATCAATTTTGTCTTTTTGTTATTTCCAATAAAACTTGTTCCATCATCCTGTTACTCAAGCTCATTCTTCTATATGTCTTGTCTCTTCAAGAAGTTGGTGATCATGGCTCTCCACAATTTCCTATTTTGTAGGTCTTAATCAATTTTGTCTTTTTGTTATTTCCAATAAAACTTGTTCCGTCATCCATTTACTCAAGCTCATTCTTCTATGTGTCTTGTCTCTTCAAGAAGTTGGCGATCATGGCTCTCCACAATTTCCTATTTTGTAAGTCTTAATCAATTTTGTCTTTTTGTTATTTCCAATAAAACTTGTTCCGTCATCCTGTTACTCAAGCTCATTCTTCTATGTGTCTTGTCTCTTCAAGAAGTTGGTGATCATGGCTCTCCACAATTTCCTATTTTGTAGGTCTTAATCAATTTTGTCTTTTCTAATCTATCCTGTGTGTATCGAAATTGTTTTGCATCTATCTATAGAACGTCATTTCTGTTGCTTTATGTCACTTCTTAATCTTGGAGGAGAAAGTTCAACATTCGCTGATTTTCGATAACAAAGTTTTAAATTGATTTTTTAATATAAAAAGTTTTCTCGAAAGTTTTATTTTTGCTTTAATTGAAAGCTAAATTTACTATTTCTAGGAAGCAAAATACTCTGGTTGTATTTCAAATAGAAAATGTATCGATTGAAATCTTAACGTTTTTAGAGTTTTCAAAATTGATGGGTTTTTTTCTCAAGCTTGACAAGATTTTAAAAAAGTTAAATCTCAGTTTAAAACATCTCGCAAAAATAAAATATACATCTGTGTAACGTTATTTTGAGAAAACTACTAACTTTAAGTTAAATTAATATGATTTTACACAACTAAATTTTAATGCATCTAAGACCAAGCTGCTGTCAGTCAATCATCACAGGCAACCTCTCCTGCCTCCCATAAGCAATGACCAAGCGAGTCTCCCTGAGAGCAATACACCGCGCTTCCTTGGCCTTACCCTCTGTTCCAATCTCAAGTGGAACCATTACATTGAGTCAATAAGGTTGGGTCACTGTGTTGGGCCAGGATGTTTTTCCCGCCTGAATCCATCCTGCATATATACAAGTCAACCATTTGTTCGTGCATGAATTAATGCTGTCATATATGGTCGGGTGCTCCTGCTGTTCATCTAAGTGTTCTTGACAGGCTCCAAAGGAGAATCAGTAATGTGATAGGTATCGACTTGGCGGCTCGACTCCAGCCACTTCCCCACCGACGGGATGTTGCTTCCCTCTGTCTGTTCTATAAATACTTTCATGGCTTCTGCTCCAACGAACATAAGTCACTGTTGCCCCTACTCGTGCAACTAGACTGGTAACTGGGTCTCACCCATTCACTGTTAGATCAACCAAATGTAGACGGCAATTCTACTCCTTCAGCTTCTTTTCTCGCACTTCCCACCTGTAGAAATCGCTTCCTTATTCTTGCTTTCCTGAGAGCTACAACCTCCAGGAATTTAAATGCAATGTCAATACACATCTCTTAACCACTTGACTCTAGTTCTTTCCCCACCACCCTGTATACACTTTCCTTTCTCTCTACCTTTGCAAACACCTTGTATTCCCTTCCTTCTCTTGCTCCTTTCTAACCGGTTAGTCTTTCTCTTCACTCTCTTCTATCTAATCTTTTTACTCTTATGTAGCCCCCTGCACATCAGTGGTGTTACCGGCCTTGCTCGGGGTGATACGATTAAAAAAAAGTATTTTTTGTTTATAAAATAAAAGGATAGATATTACGTTATAATTCAGTACATTTTATTATTTTCTAACGAATTTGGTTTTCTATTTCACAATATTCTTAGATTTTGGAAGGCATCATTGATCGTCCCAATGTGTCTTCGGGTTTTAGTGTTTCTTTTCTCTGTTAAAACTCTTGTATGTTACTGACGGTGGATCGGCAATTAAACCGTTTACCCCATTCAAATTTCTTGCGAGTAAGGCAGGTTTTTAGTATCTCTGTGGGTTGAAAAATGAATATATCAAAGGGACAAAAAACTATTGACGACTCAATGACCAACTTACTAGAGCAAGCGTCTCAATAAATCACTCTGGAGAAGGCAATGAGAAACCATTCTACTATCAATCGTAGTAAACATAATGGCACTTAACTAAAACGTTGTGAACTATCATACTTTAAATTTTTTTTTTTAATCATTTCACCCCGAGCAAGGCGGAAACCGCCACTGATGTGCAGGGGGCTACATAAATGTAAAAAGATTAATTAGAAAAGAGTGAGGAGCACAAACTAGTTAGAAAGGAACAATAGAAAGCTGAGAAAGCAGGTGCGATGACAGATACATAGGTGGAGAGAAAGGGAAGGTTATACAGGGGAGGGGAGAGAGCTAGAATCCAGTGGTTAGTAGATGAGTATTGACATTGCATTTAAATTTCTAGATGTTGTAGCCGTCAGGAAAGCAAGAATACGGGAGCGAGTTCCACAGGCGGTAAGTGCGAGAGAAGAAGCTGCAGGAGTAGAATTGTCGTCTGCATTTGGCTAACCTGACTGTGAATGGGTGGGACCCAATTGCCAGTCTGGTTGCACGAGTAAACACCTGTTGAGGAGGCATCAGTGACTTGAATGGGTCATAAGATTAATAAAATGGGTCGCGACAAAAAAGAAAGTAAAAAACAACATGTGAGAGCAAAGTGCAGAATATAAACAACTGTAAATATTGCCAAGCACCCATATCACTAGTAGTTTTTCAACACGGTAAGCTCGTAATATATATATATATAATGGATTCTCCCCCGTCGCGTTCAACGTATGAGGGTCCAACCTTTCTCCAGCAAGACAACCACACAGAGATTTGTTTATATTGGTGAAGGCATTGTGTAGTACCATCCACACTTTTTGGAACTGCTGATAACAAACAATTGGTGCAGATGACTGCCACAAATCGCACGAACAGCAGACCTCAATTATTTAACCCATAATTGGAGGGAACGAACGGATTAATACCTTTCCCAAGGGTACCAGTGCGCAAGTGAATGCAGCGTGCTCGACTGAAATTGGAACTCGGCTCACCGATTTCCCCCTCCAAGCCGACATCCACCGCACCCCAACGCACATCCGTGAATGCTAACAGCACCTAGTATTCCCAAGTGGTCACCCACCTAAGTACTGACCAGGCTCAACGTTGCTTAACTTCGGTGATCGAGCGGGAACGGGTGTATCCAACGTGACATGACCGTTATATATATATATATAGTGTATCGAGGCAGCAAGTAATTTTCTAAACAAATACTGTTAAATATAAGAGACAATGAATGTCTATTATGTTTAATCATGAGCCGTTCTAAACGTCGTATTTTGGATTTAATTTCAGGTGAAACAAACATATATATATTATCAATAGAAATACATACATACATATAGATAATGTTCTACTCATTTTATATATACATAATGTATACTAACAATTATATACATATTATATATATATATATATATATATATAATATATATATATTACGCATATATAATTATACATAATAAAATATATCAAATTATATACATGTATAAATAACATACATCATATATATATGTATCATATTTAATTGTACATATATATATATATATATATATATATATATTCTAAACATATACTGTTAAATATAAGAGACAATGAATGTCTATTATATTTACTCAGAAGCCGATCTAAACCAAGTGTGGGAAAATCTTCTACCCGTCAGTTTAGGGCGATCATGTTTCTTTGGAGACATGATCGCCCAATCGTATATGATATATGGCACTTAACTGAATTTGAAAGAGAAAGAACGTAAAAGGACAAAACATAATTTAAAAAAACTTTTTTACTTTTTCATTTTCTCAATACACACACACACACACACACAAACACACACACACACACACACACACATATATATATATATATATATATATATATATAGTGTATCTAGGCAGCAAATAATTTTCTAAACAAATACTGTTAAATATAAGAGACAATGAATGTCTATTATATTTACTAGAAGCCGATCTAAACGTCGTATTTTGGCTTTAATTTCAGTTGAAAGTAAAGACAAAAATTCTCCAGTATTTGGATAATTTTTTATTAATTCTGTTCTAAGCTTTCGGCTCACATGAGCCATCTTCAGAGGAGGTTATAAAGACGGTCACACAATAACATCCACCATCAGCAACGATTTTATTTTGTGTTGACATAAAACTGCGCTAAGCAACGGCAATAGTTACCAAAAATAACAAACGCCGTTCGCAAATTTGCAATGCGGTTCTATGACGTCACACCGCGTAATAGCACGAAATGAAACAGAACCATGTATTCAGATATATTTCCGGTGATAACATATTACATTGCATAGAACCGCATTGCAAATTTGGGAACTTTTATGTATCGGAGTTTTTAGACAAAATAAAAATCGTCGGTGATGGTGGATGTTATTGTATTACCGTCTTAATAACCTCTCTGAAGATGGCTCATGTGAGCCGAAAGCTTAGAACAGAATTAATAAAAAAATTAGCCATATGTTGGAGAATTTTTGTCTTTCTTTTCAACTGAAATTAAAGCCAAAATACAACGTTTAGATCGGCTCATGATTAAACATAATAGACATTCATTGTCTCTTATATTTAACAGTATATGTTTAGAATATATATATATATATATATATATATATATATATATATATATGTACAATTAAATATGATACATATATATATGATGTATGTTATTTATACATGTATATAATTTGATATATTTTATTATGTATAATTATATATGCGCAACTATATATATATATATATATATATATAATATGTATATAATTGTTAGTATACATTATGTATATATAAAATGAGTAGAACATTATCTATATGTATGTATGTATTTCTATTGATAATATATATATGTTTGTTTCACCTGAAATTAAATCCAAAATACGACGTTTAGAACGGCTCTTGATTAAACATAATAGACATTCATTGTCTCTTATATTTAACAGTATATGTTTAGAATATATATATATATATATATATATATATATATATATATAAAGAAGGGCGTTAAAAAGAAGTAAAGATGAAGAAGAAAAATAGGACGGAGAGAAAGAAAGAGTGAAGAAGAACACGGATGATGAGAAAGAAGATGAATAAAAGAAGAAAAAACAGAAAGAACGAGATGAAGAAGAATAAGCAAAAGTGGGAAGGGTTTGAAAAATCTTTTTTTATCAAGAATTATTTCTTATTCCTGTAAACGTTATTGAAATGGAGGGGTTTGAGTTTCTTGCCTATTTTTTATTTTATTAAACAGTAAAAATCTCGTTTGAAAAGGCCTACTAAAGAAAAAAGTACTTCCGATAGGAATCGAGCCTTTACCGCATTTTCTATTAAGTAAAACCTCTTTTGTCACTGAAAATTTGCTTTACTAATCCAGTTAAGGAGGTTGCGTCGATAGAGCAATTTTTAAATATCTATATTTAAGTAAAGCATATTTCTCGTTGGGACTCCTACAGATCTCCAACTGTTAGCCTCCGTTTCGTACCTAAAACTTAAACAACAATAATTTCTGAATGGATTTTTTCCGACATAATTTCTTAACAAAAATATTATTTTTAGCTAATACACGTATTTGAGTTGTGAAACTGAAATTAATCAAAATTTGTGCCTTCGAATGGAATCGATTGTAAAAGTTAGTATTATTTATGCTTCGGGTACAAAACTAAAGGTAGGGATTATATCTAGCTTTTCTACTCGATTCTTTAGCAGAAATATGCTTAACATTTTGACTTCAGTGTAAAATAAGTACCTTAACTGATTTTCGATAAAAAAGTTTTAAACTGATTTTTTAGATATAAAAAATGTTTTCTTGAAGCTTTTATTTTAGCTTTAATTGAAATCTAAATTTAATATTTCTGGTAAGCAAAAAAACCCTGGTTGTATTTCAAATAGAAAATATATCGACTGAAATCTCAACGTTTTTAGAGTTTTCAAAATACATAATTTTTTTTACAGATTGACAAGTTTGTAAAGAAAAGTTAAATCTCAGCTTATAAATCTAGCACAAGTAAAGTATACATCTGTGACAAATTATTTTGAGAAAATTAGCTAACTTTAATATAAATTAATGTGATTGACACAAGTATAATTTGTTTATAGCATCAAATTTAGAATAAAAAATATTTCTTTAACACGGAAGTTTGAGATGATTGATGTGTGAAATGATTAATAATGTGCTGTATAAATTTGACAAGAATTGGCATGATTGTCCAATTTACCCTTTTCCTGTAAGGGGAAGAAACTTTAAAACAAGTGACCTTGTAATGTAACAGAAAATACCATATTAAAAAAATTCCTCTATACGAAAACCAAAAACAAAAATTATTTGAAAATCTTTTGGCTCGAAGATTTAACTTTCAATTTTCGATTAGTAAATATAGTCTTTACTTAACCACAACAACGATTTGTAAAATTTTAAATATATATATATATATATATATATATATATATATATATATATATATGAGAAGATTTGTGAGTCTGTATGTGACTAATCTATGCACGTCTACATTTTTTAAGCTATCCCATTCAAATTTTCTAGGGACACATATCTACAGAAAAGCTAGATCGACACATACTATTTGAGTTTAAGTTCAGCAATTTTCCATTTCGCACTTTTTGGCCAATTTTTGTTAAATATCTAAAATCTAAGATGGTTGCTAGATTACGTCACAGAAATCAAATCACATGTATCAAACGCGACTAAAAAAATGAGCCTTTATATTCAATTTTTATAAAGAAAATTTATTGTAAAATAAATTAATCCTTGAGCATTTTATCTTCAGACTATAATGTCCTTAATATATATACACTACCGGCCATAATTATTAGGCAACCCTAATTTTTTAAAAGAAATTATGTATTATTTTTTTACAAATTCATTTCGTCAAGAAAAAATGTGAATACTTTTCCCCGTAATTTTCAAACAAAAAAAAAATATTTAAAAAAAATGTGTTTTTCAGACAAAAACAAAATATGTAGAAAAAACTGTGCCAGTGGTTAATTTAATTATTTAAGTCTTTTTTTTTTCAGATTTAATTAAAAAAAACATTTATTATTTTTTTAATTGTATTTTCTGAAGTAATTTTTTTTGCTAAATATTTCATGCCGGAAATCAACTGTCTGTAATTCGCGTGGTATTAATGTAACTTTTTCCTTCTAAAATTAAATGTCTACATCTTTAAATATTCTTCGAAAATTTTTGAAATTCATTTAGTCAACAAAAAATGTATATATTTTCCACCGTAATTTTGAAACAAAAACAACCGCAATGTTGTTTAGAATGTCACACAAAACATCAACTCACGTTTACGCAAAACAAAAGAAAATAGATTTTTTTAAATGGAATTATTGAACAATTTAATATAATTATTTGTTTTTGCATAACTGAATTTTAAAGTGGGGCGGCTACAAGCGCTCGGAAACCGCAACACGCTGCATTAATCATCGAATTAAAAATATTCCGAGTTGCAAATATTTTATAAATAAAAAAAAAACAGTTCTTGCAAAAATAAAATATACATCAGTGACACGTCATTTTTAAAAAATTTGCAAATTTATAGTTCAATTAATCTGTTTTGAATCAAGTATTACTTGTTTATAGCAAGAAATCTAGAATAAAAGTACTTCTTAATCAAAAAAGGTCACATATATTTCTGATGTTTTACGTGACTGATGACATCCAGACGCGATATATAAGCTAAAAATGGTTGAACTGAAATAATTATCTAAATGTTTTCTGGTAAGGGGAAGAAACCATGAAACAAGTGACATATAATTCTTGACACACGAAATATTATAATTGAAAAAAAAACAAGCTTCCTACATGAATAAAAATAAAAATGATTTTAAATTACTTTTGATTCGAAGATCTGTATTAAGCTTTTTAACTTCCGATTAGTAAATATAGATTTCACTTAATAACTAAATAAACTAACAGCGACAAGGCTATGGAGGATTTAAAATATTTTCGAAACTTCATCAATTATTCTAATTCATAAAGAAAATTTATTGTAAAATAAATTAATCCATGAGCATTTTATCTTCAGACTATAATGTCCTTAATATATATATACACTACCGGCCATAATTATTAGGCAACCCTAATTTTTTTAAAAGAAATTATGTATTTCATAATATTTTTAGTATTTATTGCCAAGTGGATAATTCTAAATAAAAATAGAATGATTTTGATTGTTATTACTACTTCTGAAAATTTTACAAGGCAAGTTAGCAAAAATGAACTCGTCCGAATCGTCCTAAATTTTCTTCATTCTGTCATTGATGAAACTGCAATATAGGTAATTATTAAATATTTATAAATTCATTTAATGCACATGTCAATGTGCAGTATTAACAAAAGAGCCTTCTATTTTCATTTACAATTATTCACTTGGCAATAAATACTAAATAATAGTATGAAATACATTATTTTTTTTAAAACACTAGGGTTTTTACAATATATATATATATATATATATATATATATATATAAGAAAAATTAAGACAGACACGTTATTTCATGGTGAAGGATTTCATGGTGAAAGATTTTACACGATTTCGTGTAAAATCCTTTGTTAAATAACGACGGAATCTGACGATGGTTCGCCTTAATTCACCATGAAATAACGTGTCTGTCTTAATTTTTCTTATATTTGCTCGATATGAATTTATATATGAATTTATATGAATTTATATGAATTTATATATGAATTTATATATGAATTTATATGAATTTATATATGAATTTATATATGAATTTATATGAATTTATATGAATTTATATATGAATTTATATGAATTTATATATGAATTTATATGAATTTATATATGAATTTATATGAATTTATATGAATTTATATATGAATTTATATGAATTTATATGAATTTATATATGAATTTATATGAATTTTTATATGAATTTATATGAATTTATATATGAATTTATATGAATTTATATGAATTTATATATGAATTTATATGAATTTATATATGAATTTATATGAATTTATATATGAATTTATATGCATATATGTTTATCGCACTCTTAGAGAGTTATCTTTCCACTGTATGTACAGGATTCTTTTTTTGATTCTTCTATGCCTACACTGCTTTGCTGATATATATATATATATATATATATATATATATATATATATATATATATATATATATATATATATAGTGTAAGTAATTAAAAACTTTTCTAATTAATATCATAGATTTATTGCATTTTTTATTCTCCATTTAGGAATGGATTTTCAGAAAAACGAATTAACTCTTTAAAAGAATAGATGATTTACGTTTCTCAAGGAGATCTGCGTTTAACTAATAATAACTAATAATAACTAATAATAACTAATAATACAAATTTTTGATAGAAAAATTAATTTCATGAAATTTAATGAATTTACATGAAGAAGGGTGGGTAATTAATGTAAAAATAATATTTTTACAAAGATTTATAAAAATAATGATTAAAAAAATAATTTTATTCAAGTCCTGAAAATTTCATCAAATTTCGACTATAATTTTATTTTTACAAGATTGGGTTCTATAGCCTTGGCTGGCAACTACTCTAATGCAGAATGTAATGGCAACATACCGCGGGATAATCTTCTGCCCAGTCAGTCATGTATCTTTCGAGACATGATTGCCCAAAGCGTGCATCACGTATGGCACTTAACTGATATAACATAATAGATGGAAACATAATTAAAAATACTAGTGGGCATAAAGTAAGGGTTCGGTTTTCTATTGATATGAAGTAATAAACTGATCCCCCATTTATTATATTTCATATAATAATGCAACATAATCTATCTCCTCTCTCTCCAGCTATGAGTTAAATGGCAGGACAAATTGGGTTCTTTAGCCTTGGCTGGCAACCAGTCTACCGCAAAAAAGTAATGGCAATCTATTGCTGGATAATCTTCTGCCCAGTCAGTCATGTGTCGAAAGAGACATGATTGCCCAAGCGTGTATCACGTATGGCACTTAACTGACTGACGGAATATAATAGTTGGAAACATAAAACTTCTACTGGGCATAAAGTCAGGAATCGGTTTTCTATTGTTATCAATTAATAAACTGATCCCCCATTTATTATACTTAATATAATAATGTAATATAAGCTATCTCTTCTCCTTCCATCTATGAGTTAAATGGCAGAACAAATTGGGTTCTATAGCCTTGGCTGGCAACAGTCTGCCGCAGAAAGTAATGGCAATCTATTGCGGGATAATCTTCTGCCCAGTCAGTCATGTTTCGAAAGAGACATGATCACCCAAGCGTGTATCACATATGCAACTTGACTGACTGAATTGGACATAAGACCAAAGGGTTAGTGGGAAAAATCCAGCCAGCGGTGAATATCGTACCCCTATCTAATCTTACTGATTCATTCTTACTCTGTCGTCCGGTTCACACTCCACCCACGTCTATTGAACAAGTTAAGAGGCTCATCCATTGTTCCCTGTTTAGGATGTAGTTTTCAGCTTTTTCTTTTCCAATCTTTTCACTCTTACGTAGCCCCCTGCACATCAGTGGCGTTACCGCCTTGCTCGGGGTGATACGTTTAAAAAAAAATCAATAAAACAACCTTCTCTATTTGATCCATCATCTATGACAATATGAGATATTCGCTGGTGTTCTTTTAAAAACACGTCATCTATTAAATATCAATGTTAATCTACTGATATGAAATTATTATAATATCACAAAACTATAGAATACGATTTTCTATGCACATAACATCTTTTTCTTTTTTCAGATGATGTGGTGTGACATGATGTTCTACTGTTGTATGGAGAACATGTATATGGAAAACCAGTCCATGTTCAGCAGCTACCCCAGACTGATGGCCCTCTACAACCGCGTTGCGTCCCATCCCAAGGTCTCCTGTTACCTGAAGAGCAGATGCAACACTATGTGGTAAAGAATGCCCTAAATCAAATCGATCCATTGGCAATACACCCAAAAGTGCTGTGATTTATGATTTAAAATGACGAGAAATTAATTCTTTTTTTTTTTCGTAAAAATAAAAGATTATAGGTCACTTCAGATGAAATATATTGTTTTTTAATTTTAATGTATTTATTGACATGAAATTAAAAAAAAATGTTTCTTTACGTATCATATATTTGTTTGTTATTTTTTAAATCGCTTCACCCCAAGCAAGGAGGTACCGCCACTGATGTGCAGGGGGCTACATAAGAGAGTAAAAAGCAGGAGGAGAATGAAGAGAAAGTCGAAACAGTTACAGGGGGTGTCAGAGAAAGAGCAAGAGAAGGATGGGAACACAGGTGTGAAGACTGTTGCGAAGGTAAAGAGAAAGGAAAAGAACAAGATATACAGGGTGATGTAGAAAGAACTGGAGTCAGGTGGATAATAGATGGACATTGACATTGCATTTAAATTCCTGAAGGTTGTAGCCGTCAGGAAAGCAAGTATACGGAAGGAGGTTCCTCAGGCGGGAAGTGCGAGAAAAGAAGCTGATGGAGAAGAATTGCTGTTTGCATTTGGTAGATTTAACTTCAAAAGGATGGGAACTTCTTGCCAGTCTGGTTGCTAGAGTAAATTCTTGAGGAGGGGGTAAACAGCGACCTAAGTTCGTCAGAGAAGCCCAGAAAATATTTTTTTTTAGATCATTTCACCCCGGGCAAGGTGTAAATGCTACTGATGTGCGGGAGGCTACATAACTGAAAGAAAATTAATTAGAAGAGAGAGAAGAGTAGTACAAACCAATTAGAAAGAAGCAATAGAAAGATGAAAATGCAAGTGTGATGACAGTTGCAAGGCGGCAGAGAAAGGGAAGGGTATACGGGTTGGGGGAAGGGCTAGAATCAAGTGGTTAGTAGATGAGTATTGACATTGTATTTAAATTTCTGGAGGTTGTAGCAGTCAGAAAAGTAAGAATATGGGAGCGAGTTCCACAGGCGGGAAGTGCGAGAGAAGAAGCTGCAGGAGTAGAATTGTCGTCTGCATTTGGCTAACCTAACTGTGAATGGGTGGGACCCAGTTGCCATTCTGGTTGCACGACTAAACACCTGTTGATGAGGCACCAGTGACTTAAGTTCGTCTGAGCAGAAGTCTTTGTCGAAGAAACAGAAGGGCGCTACATCCCGCTGGTGAGAAAGTGGCTGGAGTCGAGCTGCCAGGTCGGGACCAGTCATATTACAGATTCTCCTTTGTAGCCTGTCGTGAACACTGGAATGAACAACAGGGGTTCCTGACCAGATATGACAACAATATTTCATGCACGGTCGGATAGTTGACTTGTATATGTGAAAGATAGATTCAGGCAAAAAAAAAACTCTCTGACCCGACACAGTGACCCAACCTTCCTAGCAGTACGAGCCTTTAGTGAGCGACCACGTGTTGTATGCGACCGGAATTTTGACAGATATGACAACAGTATTCCATGCACGGACGGATGGTTGATTTTTATATGTGCAAGATGGATTCAGGCGTAAAAAAAACTTCCTGGCACGATACAGTGACCCAAACTTCCTAGCAGTGGATTTAGCAATTGATGCAATATAATGATTCCACTTGAGAACGATAGTTGTAGAAAGTGTTATCTTTTTAACTGGAAATTCGTTAATGCCGAAAAATTACCTTCATGGGAGAGCATAATATATAAACACTATACACGGGTAAATTGGGATCTAAATTACGGTAAAATGAAAATAACACTGACATCTTATTGAAACAGAAATATTTTACAAAATTACACACAAATGACTTGAAAAACTAAAAAGAACATCAATTCAATCAAATCGCCATTAACTTTAACCGCAGCGTCCAGACGACTTCGAAATCTTCTACAACTTTTCTAGACGATCTCCTATTTTAAGTTGCTTAATCTAAACTTATTAATAAATGGAACTTTGTCTCTGTGTGTGTGTCTGTGTTTGTGTGTGTCCGTTACCTATAGACTCCAAAATGGCCGAATCGATTTTCTTGAAAATTTACACAGTTGTACTATAAGCGTCTGCGAGTGTTCTTAGGTTTTGTGTCGAGGTATCCCCCGATAAATATCGAAAATCGATAATCGAATAAATCGTGTTATATAAGGAGTGATCCGATTTAATCAAATTTGATACACTCATAGACAAAGACATAAGAAACGATATTCAGAAGTTTCAAGGTTGCAGTTCTTACAATAGTGCAGAAAATCGATAATATATATATATATATATATATAAGGCAAGATGTTTGTGTGTCTGTCTGTTTATCCGCCTGTATGTCTGTATTTGTCATCCTTTTATTTTAGTTTTTGCTTCGGCTAAAGTATAATTGTGGTTCTTAGTCTCAGCCATGATACCATTTAATCAGAGGACTTATTTAACCTTCAAAATTCAGTTTACGACGGAAAAAACCTTATTTGATATCGATACCAGGAAATCAAAATTTGACTTACATCGATTCATTTTTCTTTCAGTCTACGGTTTCGCTTTAACTGGAAACAACTGTTGCATTTTATTCTTTCGTGCCAACGTCCAAAGTGTCTGAGCTCCTTGACCATGGATTAGTTTTAAAACTTTCATTACACCCGAGCAACCCCGGGCTATACTGCTAGTATATATATATATATATATATATATATATATATATATATATATATATATATATTTTAGGTGCGATTAGTAAATTGTCGCTATTATTTTAGTATTTCAAATATTCTTTAGGCTGAGTCTGAGCTCCAGGACCATGGAGTAGTTTCAAAGCTTTCATTACACCCGAACAACGCCGTGCTATACTGCTAGTATATATATATATATATATATATATATATATATATATATATACTAGGTGGGATTGGTAAATTGTCGCAATTATTTTATTATTTTAAATATTCTTTAGGATGAATCTGAGCTCCAGGACCATGGATAAGTGTTAAAGCTTTCATTATACCCGAGCAAAGCCGGGCTATACTGCTATAATTCTTGCCTTAAGTTTATCACTGATGTTAGTGTTACATAATAAACAAGGAGGTTGTAGTCTGGGGATGTAAGATGCAATGTGATCCCCAAAGATCTTCTGACAGCCATGACCGAATAGTCTTGTTTGTGTGGGAATCTGCAGACTCACGTAATTAGTCAAAGTTGTGGTGCAGTGGATATCGAATCGGAACGACAAATTGGGGAGCCGAGTTCGAATTCCAGTTGTATTCTTTGCATTCACTTATGCCCAAATACCTTGGGAAATGTATTAATCCGTCTTTTCCCTCCAGTTATAGGCTAAATAACAGAACAGATTGGGTTCTATAGCCTTGGATGGCAACCAGTCGACCGTAGAAAGCAATGGCAACCTACTCCGGGATAATCACCTGCCCAAGCGTGTATCACGTATGGCAGTTAACTGAATGACTGAATATAATAGTTGGAAACGTAATTAAAACATTTACTGGATATATAAAGTCGAGGATCAGTTTTCTATTGTTATTTAGTAATAAGCTGATCCCCCAGTAATTATACTTAATATAATAATGTAATTTAATCTGTCTCTTATCTCCTCCAGCTATGAGTTAAATGACAGGATAAATTGGGTTCTATAGCCTTGGCTGGCAGCCAGTCTACAGCAGAAAGTAATGGCAAACTACTGCGTGATAATCTTCTGTCCAGTCAGTCATGTCTCTTTCGAGAAATGTTTGCCAAATGCGTGTATACCGTATGGCACTTAACAGACTGACTTTCCAGAGTAGCATAACCTCATCACCCCAGTGCGGAACTATGTCCTCAAGGCATTTAATGTAAGCCTGTCTGTTAAACCTGAGGTCCTGTGCGAAGATAAATGGAGGCATAAAGACGACATTGCTAATGAACTTTCGTCATCACTAAGACGCAAGGGGTTATTGAGAGTGAAAGTGAATGAGAAGACTTTAGTGAGGAGAAAAGACACCAGATTTACAGAATCCCTATTGTCATAGGTTTAACATTCAAACACACTGAAATGTTCATATTAAAGCTTCCTTAGCGAATTGTAGGCAATACAGAAATTACAAACTTCTGGCAGAGAGAAGTGTGTGTGTGTTTTTTTTTACAGGAACAGGGCCGAACTGACCAAATAAATTAAAAACAAGCATGCGCGTAATTAGAAATATAAAATTGTGACAATTTGCCAATATATATATACATATATGTATATGAGATTAATGGTGGTAACTAAATGATAAAATGAAAAAAAAACAATTATGTTTCAACATTAAAAAAGACCTCATCAGATAAAAATATTCTTCCTATTAATAAAATTTAATTATAAACCGTAAACTTTAGATTTACATGCAAAATGTTTCGATTCTTAAAATAAATATTACGTTATCAGTCAGTTAAGCGGAACACTGGTTGCCGACTAAGAATATGTAACTTAATCTGACCTGTTATTTAACCCATAACTGGAGAGAAGAAACCGATTAATAACTTTCCCAAGGGTATTTGCGCGTAAGTGAATGCAACGAATTCAACAAGAATTCGAACATGGCTCCCAAGTTTATCGTTCCGAGCCGATATCCCCTGCACCACAACGAACATTACGGTACAGAATCCTTAAAATCAACAGAAATTTATTGTCTACAACAATAAACACACAACCAGAAGAATTTTTCGCGAGGCACTCGTTGGATGCCGAAAAGTAGGAATTAATAACACTAGAGCCGGACCACCAGATAGTGACCATCATTTTTGACTGAGGAACTTTTTCGTCCCTAAATTGTTTGGGTGTTTGGTCATGATGAAGCCACTGAGCCGATCTCATCACATGGTCTCTATTCGATCAAGAAATGGATCATTTGAATCTCATTAAACAAATTTCAGAATATCTTTGATTTTCATTGATATTAAGTCGCAGTAGACTCACAAGTTACAACGACCTCCATGAAGAAACTACCCGTTCATCGCAAGAGGGGAAAATTCACGTACAAATCCTAAAAATTCGAAAATAGCTTTACAGTAGAGAAGTGAAAGAGAATGAGAAGGAAAGGACAATAAAAGAACAGGTTTCAGAAAGACAGGAGATGGCGATAATGCCACTAAGACGCAAGGGGTTATTGAGAGTGAAAGTGAATGAGAAGACTTTAGTGAGGAGAAAAGACAAAAAAAGAACAGTTTTCAGGAAGACAGAAGATGGCGATAATTCCACTAAGATGTAAGGGTAACTGGGAGTGAAAGAGAATGAGAAGACTTTACTGAGAAGAAAGGACAATAAATGAACAGGTTTCAGGAAGACAGAAGATGGCAACAATGCCACTAAGACGCAAGGGGTTACTGGGAGTGAAAGTGAATGAGAAGACTTTAGTGAGGAGAAAGAACAATAAAAGAAAGGGTTTCAGGAAAACAGAAGATGGCGATAATGCCACTAAGATGCAAGGGGTTACTGGGAGAGAAAGAGAATGAGAAGACTTTAGTGAGGAGAAAGGACAATAAAAGAACAGGTTTCAGGATGACAGAAGATGGCAATAATTCCACTAAGATGTAAGGGTAACTGGGTGTGAAAGAGAATGAGAAGACTTTAGTGAGGAGAAAGGGCAATAAAAGAACAGGTTTCAGGAAGACAGAAGATGGCGATAATGCCACTAAGACGCAAGGGGTTACTGGGAGTGGAAGAGAATGAGAAGACTTTAGCAAAATGTATACAGCAATCAGGAAAACAGAAGATGGTGATAATACTATCAATTAGCATCGTACTTTCCAATGATATCCCTGAAGGTTTTGATGATTATATTAAATTTAATGCCTTTTTTTTTTCATAACAAAATCTGATAAAACTATCATAGCAAGTTTGAAAGTGGGTGAGTATTTCCACGTAGCGGATCGTCTGTTTCTTGCTCAAATTGATGCACCCATATATCCGACAGTGGTAGGAAACTCTGAAATAAATCATTTATACTTCAAATTTTATCATATTCTCCTGTGATTTTGAAGTCGTTGCGCCGAAATATTTATCAAGCCGAATTCTCACATCATATTCTCAAATCTTTCACGGAAGATGCATTTCCGATTTGATTTTTATATATTTTTTAAACGAATCCATGGTCCTGGAGTTCAGACTCAGCCTAAAGAATATTTGTGTGAAGTTTGGTGAGAATCGGATAAAAATTATGGATTTGTATAAAGGACATACAGACAGATAAACAGACACACACACAAACATCTTGCCTTATATATATATATATATATTATATATATATATATATTTTTTTTTTTAATCGTATCACCACGAGCAAGGCGGCAACGCCACTGATGTGCAGGGGGCTACGTAATAGTGAAAAGATTGGAAAAGAGAAAGCCGGAAACCACATCCTAAACAGGGAGCAAGGGATGAGCCTCTTAACCTCTTCAACAGACGTGGGTGGAGTGTGAACCGGGCGATAGATAGATCTATCTACTCCAATTGAAAAAAAAAAAAACAAAGCGAGAAGATTGGAAAAGAGAAGCCGGAAACCACATCCGTGGGTGGAGTGTGAACCGGGTGATAGATAGATCTATCTATCGCCCTGTTCACACTCCACCCACGTCTATTGAACAGGTTAAGAGGTTCATCCCTTGTTCTCTGTTTAGGATGTGGTTTATATATATTATCGATTTTCTGCATTATTTTAAGAACTGCAATCTCGAAACCTCTGAATATCGCTTCTTATGTCTTTGTATATGAGTGTATCAAATTTGATTAAAATCGGACCTCTCCTTCTATAACCCGATTTTTTCGATTATCGATTATCGATATTTATCGGGGGTACCTTGACACAAAACCTAGCTAAGAACACTCGCAGACGCTTATAGTACAACTGTGTAAATTTGCAAGAAAATCGGTTCAGCCGTTTCGGAGTCTATAGGTAAGGGACACACACAGACACACACACACACACACACACACACACACACACACACACACACACACACACAGAAAGTTTCATTTATAAATATGTTTTGAGTCACTAATCATCTATTAACTTCTGATAAACATGATCAATAGTTGTGGCAGTTGCACTATGTCAAAACCTGAAGTCATATTGATGACACTCCCTTTTCTATTAAATTTGTCTGTCCACCTTTACACTGTTAATAAATAAGCAGTTCGTCCCCAATGTACCAAGAATATCAGTATAAATGTTTTCAGAGTGTAAAAATTCTTCTTCTGGCCACAAAATGAGGAACCAGTTTATATATTAATTATAATATAGAATTGATCCCCCATTTTATAGCCACATTATAATATTTTATAAACAGTTGGCATATATCTTCCTCTATGTGTCCTGTCCTTTCAGGACATAGGCGATGATGGCTTTTCACCTCGTCCTATCCATGATGGCTCTTAGCACGCTTTCTCCTGTTACACCACGCAATCCCCGTTATGTCATCCACCTGCTCAAGCACATAAATCTAGAATATAAATGAATAGAAACTAGCTTGGCCACAAAATGAGGGATCAGTTTATTTATTGATTATAATATAGAATTGATCCCCCATTTCATAACCACATTATATTTTTATAAACAGTTGGCATATACATTCTTCTTCTATGTGCCCTGTCCTTTCAGGACGTAGGCGATCATGGCTTTCCACGTCTCCCTATCCCTGGTGGCTCTTAGCACGCTTTCTTCTGTTACCTCACCCAAATCCAGCTATGCCGTCCTCCTGCTCAGGCCCTTGAAATATGTTATCCACAGCTTTTTCCTGTCTATCTTTCCATCTATCTACCCTGTGGGTATCAGATTATCCATTCCTTTCTGCATTACATGTCCCCAGAACTTAAACTGCCTCTTTTTTTGTTTTTTTTAATCATATCACCCCAAGCACGGCGGTGACGCCACTGATGCGCATGGGGTTACTTAAGAGTAAAATGATTGAACCACATTCTAAACAGGAAACAAGGGATGAGCCTCTTCACCTGTTCAAAAGACGTGGGTGGAGTGTGAAACCGGGCGATAGTTAAGTCTATCTACTCCAATTAAATTAAATACTCACCATTAAATTCCTTTTCGTTTCCATCCTTTCCAAAACCTCCTCATTGCTCACATGCTCGATCCATGACATTCGCAGCATCATTCTGAAGAACTACATTTCAGTTGTTTCAAGTTTTTCCTTCATCTTTGCTGATAGTGTCCATCATTCACTGCCATATTGAAGAACAGACATCACATAATCCAGAACTCTGTTCATTTTTTCTAGCGAAATTTTCCTGTCTCGGCTTCTGGAATGCGTCCTTCTCCATTCGAATTCCCCTTCGGATGTCAGTGTCGTACATTCGGCCTTCCGTTAGAACATTTCCCAAGTCCTTAAATCTTAATACTTGATTTTAGTATCCCTAACCTGAAATTGGCATTACGAGTTGCACTTGAAGTCTTCTTCAGATGTCAGATTATCTAGTAAGAAACAATGCAGTTATTACAAGGTAACCAATGAGCCTCTCAGTGGACGACCACAGGTCTTGAATGACGGAGTCCTGAAGGCGCCCATTGAAGAGAACAGTAGTCTAACGTGTGGTGAACTTGCAAGTCAGTTCAAAGTTTCCGAAGAAACAGTTAGACTTCACCTGCACCGCCTAGGTAAGACGTACAAACTGAGCAAATGGGTCCCACAAACGCTGTTGGGGGTTCACAATAGACAACGAGTGGCAGCCTGCGTATCGCTGCTTTCTCGCCACCGTCAGTCAGTTAAAGTGCCATACGTGATACACGCTTGGGCGATCATGTCTCGAAAGAGATATGACTGATTCGGC
Source organism: Ascarosepion bandense (assembly GCA_037127315.1). Taxonomy (NCBI): domain Eukaryota; kingdom Metazoa; phylum Mollusca; class Cephalopoda; order Sepiida; family Sepiidae; genus Ascarosepion; species Ascarosepion bandense. Next base: position 958,805 of record JBBBDQ010001031.1, on the reverse strand, counting down.
AGAAGATTATCCCGCAGTAGGTTGCCATTGCTTTCTGCGGTAGACTGGTTGCCGACCAAGGCTATAGAACCCAATCTGTCCTGCTATTTAACCCATAACTGGAAGGAAGAGACGGATTAATACCTTTCCCAAGGGTATTTGCGCGTAAGTGAATACAATGGATTCAACTGGAATTCGAACTCGGCTACCCGGTTTCTCGTTCCGAGCCGATATCCACTGTACCACAACGCACATCTCGCCACCGTACCGTATCCTTATTCAATCGAGTGCTTACCAGTGATAAAAGTGGGTTCTGTACGAAACTCCCAAGCGTTTCAGACATTGGTTGTCTCCTCAGGATGCTGTCCTTTACACCGCAAGACCGCCTATGCACCCACGCAAGATTATGGGTTCGGTCTGGTAGACAGGTCGTCAAGTGGTTCATTATGAACTACTACCAACTGGTTAAACGGTCACTGGAGACCTATACTCGCAAAAATTGAAACGTGTGCAACATGCATTTAGCCAGGAGCCAGCACTGGTGAATCGTAAAGGTGTGCTTTTCCTCCAGGACAACGCCAGGGATATCATACAGCAACTTGGGTGGGAGACTTTTTGCTATCCACCGTATTCACCTGGCCTTGCGCCATCCGATTACCACTTCTTCCACTCCCTGGATAATAATCTTCATGGGAAATCCTTCACCAATGAAGCAGACTTGCGCAAAGCCCTCACGGATCTTTTTGCATCAAAACTCCCCGAGTTCTACCACAGGGCATTAAACAGCTGGAGACATTAAATATAAGTTACACAGACTGTGAAGCGTTTTCTTTTTTTCTTTAAAAACGGAACTTTTTGGTTACCTTGTATTAGGTCATCTCAAAGTTCGTAAACACTTGCAAAAAATTGAAATTTTACTCGCAAAAACAAAAAAAAAATGATTGCTCAAAATAAAGAGCATCATTTTCTAAGACTTTCTGTCATCGATCTGTAAGCTTTCGGATCTGGTCAAATTACAATTCGACCAGCTTCGAATCAAAGAATTCTTGACACGCTTCCTCGACTTCATCAAACGAGTCGAATCGGCGGTCCTTCAAGTGTTGAATTGAGCGGAAGCCGTAATCTGATGGAGCACAGTCAGGACTGTAGGCTGGATGTGGTAGAACCTCAACGCCGTCCAGCACTTCAAACTTCTCTTTGGTCTTCCTGGCGGTGTGTGGCTTGGCATTGTCCTGCTGCATCAAAGCGCGCTTTCGGTTGATCAGAGCCGGGTACTTTTGCTTCAACTTTTCGTAGACCCGCTTAAGTTGCTGACAGTAAAGTTCGGCACTGATGGCACGACCTTTTCAAACCAACTCAAAATGCACGATTTCTTTCAAAGTTCCAGCAAACGCACAACATGACTTTCTTGCCGAATCGATCTTGTTTCGGAACCGACGGTGTCTCTTGCCCTTTCTGCTGGTCTCGATTGTGCTGGACCAGATAGACCCATTTCGCAAGTGTTTAAGAACTTTTGGGACAACGTAATAATAAGAAGACTTGAAATTAATGTACTCACAGTTTCATGCCTTTAGCGTCGTTCCTTTATGATCAGCTTATAAAATTTTCAGATCTGCTCAAATCTTCTTCTTCTTTTATGTGCCCTGTCCTTTCAGGACGTAGATGATCATGGCCTTCCACGTCTCCCTATACCTGGTGGCTCTTAGCACGCTTTCTCCTGTCACACCACACAACCCCCGTTCTGTCATCCATCTGCTCAAGCCCCTAAATCTAGAATAAAAATGAATAAAAATTAGCTTGGCCATAAAATGAGGGATCAGTTTATTTATTGATTATAATATATAATTGATCCCCCATTTCATAACCACATTATATTTTTTATAAACAGTTGGCATATATCTTCTTCTTCTATGTGCCCTGTCCTTTCAGGACGTAGGCGATCATGGCTTTCCATGTCTCCCTATCCCTGGTGGCTCTTAGCACGCCTTCTCCCGTTACACAATGCAGCCCTCGTTCCGTTATCCGCTAAGGACCTTCAAATATGTTATCCGTGGCGTTCTTTTCCCCTTTATCTGGCCTGTTAGTATCAGGTTCTCTAAGCCCTCCTTCCTCATTCCATGTCCCAGGAACTTCAGCTGTCTCTTCCTGATGCTTAGTATTAATATCCTTGTTGTTTCCATCATTGCGCACGTGCTCGAATTATGATATTTGCAGCATCCTTTTGTAGAACCACATTTCAGTTCCTTCAAGTTTTTCCTTCATCTTTGATGATATTGTCCAGCATTCACTGCCGTATTGAAGAACTGACGTCACATAGCAATCCAGAACTCTCTTGTTCGTTTCTAGCGAAATTTTCCTGTTTCTTAATACTTTACTCAACTTCTGGAATGCTTCCTTTGCCATGCCAATTCGCCTTCGGATCTCTGTGTCGCACTTTCCGTCTTCTGTTAGAACACTTCTCATTCTTCTGATTCTAGTATCCTCGACCTGTATTTGGCATATTGGGCTGCTCCTTTTACTGATGATCTTGCATTTGGTTTTCTTGCCGTTTATTTGTAGTCCTTTCTTGTCACTCTCTTCAGCTACCTTCTGTAGGAGGTTTTGCAGTTTCATTTCCGTGTCTGCTATCAGCACTGTATCATTCATAATACTTTACTCAACTTCTGGAATGCTTCCTTCGCCATGCCAATTCATCTTCGGATCTCTGTGTCGCACTTTCCGTCTTCTGTTAGAACACTTCCCAGGTATTTAATTTTTTGTATCTGTATGATTTTAGTATCCCCGACATGTATTTGGCATATTGGACTGCCCTTTTTACTGATGACCATGTATTCGGTTTTCTTGCAGTTTATTTGTAGTCCTATGTTGTCACTCTCTTCAGCTACCTTCTGTAGGAGGTTTTGTAGTTTCCTTTCTGTGTCTGCTAACAGGACTGTATTAGATGATTAATAGGGTTAAGAAGAGTTGAAGTAATTCTCTTTATTATATTCATATCTATCTATCTATCTATCAATCTATCTCAGTCCGTTCATATCTATCTATCTATCTATCTATCTATCTATCTATCTATCTCAGTCCGTTCATATCTATCTATCTATCTATCTATCTATCTATCTATCTATCTATCTATCTCAGTCCGTTCATATCTATCTATCTATCTATCTATCTATCTATCTATCTATCTATCTATCTATCTCAGTCCGTTCATATCTATCTATCTATCTATCTATCTATCTATCTATCTATCTATCTATCTATCTCAGTCCGTTCATATCTATCTATCTATCTATCTATCTATCTATCTATCTATCTATCTATCTCAGTCCGTTCATATCTATCTATCTATCTATCTATCTATCTATCTATCTATCTATCTATCTATCTATCTTCAGTCCGTTCATATCATATCTATCTATCTATCTATCTATCTATCTATCTATCTATCTCAGTCCGTTCATATCTATCTATCTATCTATCTATCTATCTATCTATCTATCTATCTATCTATCTATCTCAGTCCGTTCATATCTATCTATCTATCTATCTATCTATCTATCTATCTATCTATCTATCTATCTATCTGTCTATCTATCTATCTATCTATTGGAGATTGGAATGTGTGGATGAATAAATGCGTAATTTTGTATGTTAAAGTAAACATTTTTTTTAATCATTTTACCCCAGGCACGGCGAAGGTATAGAGAAATGAAAAGAACAAGATATACAGGCCGATGTAGAAAGGGCTGGGGTCAAGTGGATAATAGATAGAAATTGACATTGCTTTTAAATTCCTGAATGTTGCAGCAGTCAAGGAAAGCAAGCATACGGAAGGGGGTTCCTCAGGCTGGAAGTGCGAACAAAGAAGCTAATAGAGAAGAATTGCTTTAGGCATTTGGTAGATTTAACTGCAAAAGGATGGGAACTTCTTGCCAGTCTGGTTGCTCGAGGAAATTTTTGAGGAGGGTGTGACCAGCGACCGAAGTTGGTCAGAGAAGAAGCCATGAAAATATTTTTTTTATCATTTCACCCCTGGCAAGTCGTAAATGTCACTGATGTGCGAGGGGCTACAAAACTGAAAGAAAATTAATTAGAGGAGGGAGAAGATGATTACAAACCAATTAGAAAGAAGCAATAGAAAGATGTAATGCAGGTGTGATGACAGTTGCAAGTGGGGAGAGAAAGGGAAGGATATACGGGGTGGGGGAAGGGCTAGAGTCAAGTGGTTAGTAGATGAGTATTGACATTGCATTTTAATTTCTGGAGGTTGTATCCGTCAGGAAAGCAAGAATATGGGAGCGAGTTCCACAGGCGGGAAGTGCGAGAGAAGAAGCTGCAGGAATCGAATTGTCGTCTGCATTTGGCTAACGTAACTGTGAATGGGTGGGACCCAGTTGCCATTCTGGTTGCACGAGTAAACACCTGTTGATGAGGCACCAGTGACTTAAGTTCGTCTGAGCAGAAGCCATGAAAGTATTTATAGAAGAGACAAAGGGAGGCCACATTTCGTCGGTGGGGAAGTGGCTGTAGTCGAGCCGCCAAGTCAGCACCTATCATGTTAGTAACTCTCTTTTGGAGCCTGTCGAGAACACTGAGGTGAGCGGCAGGGGCGCCTGACCATAAATGGCAGCAGTACTCCATTCAGGGTCGAATGGTAGATTTGTATATATGCAGGATGGATTCAGGCGGAAAGAACTTCCTGGATTGGCACAGTGACCCAACCTTGTTAAATGAAAATAATAACTTGAATCGATATAAGTTAAATGTATTAAGAGTTCGTAGTAGCCCTTGTAAGAATGAGTTTCTGTGTACGTAGGCAGGAACGTATGTATGTATGAACGATAATTGTTGTGTAGCATTATCTTTGAAGTTAGCGCTCAGGGTGAATGGTGAAAAGGAAGGTGAGTGGTGAGCAGTGAGAGAGAAAGATAGAGACAACAATAATAACGTTTGTGAAGGGCCTGTGTTAATTAAGCTTGTCTCCTTTCTCTCTGACGACAACCGATATTTCTCCGTCTTGTTTTTGGACGAGAAAAGGTAATTTGGGAATTCACTCCCGGGTGTGATTCTGGCCTTTCCATTGAAGGACAAGCTTCGCGTCGACTCGTGAAAAGGTTCCATGAATAGATTTTGTTTCTGAAAATTAAAAAGTTATTTGAATTTTGTTTTTTAGATGTTTTCTCCTTTTCTCTTTGCCAAACATTATTTCGCATCGAGGTGTGAGATTTCACGAGTTTTGCGTGTGTTAAGCAAAGTTTGTAAATTCGAGAAAAAATGTTTATTCCTAACAAAATCAATGAGTCAGTGCTTAGCATTTGAATTTAAAATGTAGATCTTTTTATGTTCACTACAGATTTAACGGTTTTTGCAACACTCCTCCGTGGCCAGACTGAACTTTTTTTTTATTTGACAAAGAAGTAATCTAAGAAATATATTTTAAAATTGGATAATGTTAATTTTAACTAAAAAAAAATTTCAAGGTTTTTTTTTATTGTTGGATAGTGAAACCGGCTTGTTGAATTCAAATCCTAGGCTAATCGGTTGAATACAATTTAACCTAGGTACCTCCATTGAATCGCTAAAAAACGCCATCGTATGGATAAAAAAAAATCCCAAACTTAATAAAAACGAACTTTTTCAATCAAAATGTTTTTTATTATTATAGGGAAAGATCAAAGTAAATTTTAATTATTTAAAAATATTTTTAAATCCCTTTTAACACATTCGAAATTTTGGCAGAAAATGTATTTTGATTTGAGTTACGACTGTTTACAATGAAAAACATAGTGATTACATCACCCACTTTTTTTCTGGTGACAACTTCATTAATTTGGAAATTCTCTCAAAAATCAAATAACTGTCGTTGTGCTTTTGTTGAAATCATTTCAATCTGGCGAGGGGTGGGGAAGACATTGGAATGTCTCCCCATTAAAATATAACGTCAACTTTGTTAGTCTGGTTCAGCTCATTTGCGCACAATTCCCGTCATCCCGGTTCTACTTTGCTGACTTTGCACATTCACCTTTTGGCGTTATTTACAATTATATCCTTTGTGGGTGGTCTTTTAAAAAATCTACAGATAATTTTACCATTCGCGTATAGAACCCAATTTGTTCTGCCATTTAATTTATAGCTGAAGGGAGAAGAGATAGACTATATTACATTATTATATCAAGTATAATTAGTGGGGGATCAGTTTATTACTTTATATCAATAGAAAATCGATCCCCCACTTTATGTCCAGTAGAAGTTTTAATTATGTTTCCAACTATTATATTCAGTCAGTCAGTTAAGTGCCGTACGTGATGTACCCTTTAGCGATCATGTCTGGAAAGAGACAACATGACTGACTGGGTAGAAGATTTTCCCGCTGTAGATCGCCATACTTTCTGTGATAAACTGGTTGCCAACGTAGGCCTTCATAACTCTCCACGGATGATTTTAATTTATTATCTCTGAATTTCCGTTTTATTAAAAATATTTTTTAATACCATGTCCTATCAAGACTGAGGAGATCTAGACTTTCATATTTCTTTTCTTTCTTGTCTGTGAATTGCTTTATTTACACTGTTCGGACTTTTGTTCTCTTCTTTATTGCCCTGTTTACGACGTTTCGGCCATTGTAGGCTCCGGGTTTCCTCAGGTGCTAGGAATTTCGAACCGAACCCTTTATTTCGATCACTAGGGTTTGTCATTCTCATTCCATGTGTGATGCTCCTTCTGGATGCCATATAGTTATCTCCCTTTAATTCAGTTATATATGTTATTTGTTCAGCACTGCTGTAGCCAAGTATTGACCCCACAATTCTTTCGGTCAAGTCACAGTAACTAACCAACAGAGGAAATTAGTGTATGAACTTTTAGTCATATAAACCTAATGTCTCATTAATCGTTTTTATCAGAGTTCATATTGCAATTTTTTATGCTAATGATTTCCTTTGGCACTTCGTATTAATGGTTCCCATATTCAATTCATTTCTATGCTTGGCCGGCTTAGGAGATTTATTTTTGTGACCTAGCATATGCGCTGATTCCTTAAGTTTACGTAATTTTTAATGGTGTTCCCTGTCAATTATTTCAACTTCATTACATAGAGGACAGTGATCTATTTTCTCCCTCCATATATGGTCATCAGTGGTTGATTTTTTCTATCTCCCCCCTCGTGATACGGCCTGTGAGATTCTGGCAGCCTCACCTTAAGTGGGTTGCCCGTTTCTCCTTTATATTGCTTTCCACAGCTACATGGAATGATGTACACACAGTTCTTAGTCACGTTCTCCTCTGTTGGGGGTCTTACTTGCGAGACGTATCTGCGATATGTCGAACCACGTTTGAATGTCCATGTCTAAAATAAAATCTAGTATTTGAATTTCGCGTAATATATAAAACAAACATTGTAATTTCTATTCATCATATCATAACCTGAAATAAAGACAAATTATAATCAATGGGACAATTTTCTTAGTTCGTCCATTTTGAAAATCTTTTTTGATTCGGCCATTTTAAAAGATCTTTATTTATTCGTCCATTTTGAAAATCATTCTTGATTCGGCTTCTTTAAAATATTGTATGAAAAACATATGTTTATCGCTCTTGACAAAAACATATGATGTTTAATATGGCCAAAATGCCGTATATGATGTTTAATATGGCCAAAATGACGTATATGATGTTTAATATGACCAAAATGACGTATATGATGTTTAATATGGCCAAAATGACGTATATGATGTTTAATATGACCAGAATGACGTATAATGACTAATGGGACCGTTGAAGGTATGAAAAGTTACACTTTGATTTATTATCGTGTATTTTCTCAGCTATTGTTTTTTTTTTTTTTAATCGTATCACCCCGAGCAAGGCGGTAACGCCACTGATTTGCAGGGGTTAATAGTAATAGTGAAAAGATTGGAAAAAAGAAAGCCGGAAACCACATCCTAAACAGGGAACAAGGGATGAGCCTCTTCACCTGTTCAATAGACGTGGGTGGAGTGTGAACCGGGCGATAGTTAGATCTATCTACTCCAATTGAAAAAGAAAAAGTGAGAAGGTTGTTTCATGAGATTATCCATTTTATCCAGAAAAGTGTTTCCTTTAAGTGTCAAATGTAACACGTTTTATTCAGGGATTGAATTACAAAAGCAATATCAAAATAGGCATCTACGCAGATGACACCACAATATACTCCCGCACAATTAAGAAACCTGGCATGGCGGACAGACATAATCTCGCTGCTGACCTTGAACGGGATCTACACTCTGTGGTGAATTGGGGCAACTTCAATGCGTCCAAGAGCAAGCTGTTGTCTGTCAACCATCACAGGCAACCTCTCCAGCCTCACATAAGTATGGACCAAGCAATTCTCCCTGAGTGCAATACACTGCGCCTCCTCGGCCTTACCCTCACTTCTGATCTCAAGTGGAACCGCTAAATCGAATCCATAGCTGAATCCACTGCTAAGAAGGTTGCGTCACTGTGTCGATCCAGGATGTTCTTTCCGCCTGAATCCATCCTGCATATATACAAGTCTACCATTTGACCCTGCATGGAGTACTGCTGCCATTTATAGTCAGGCGCCCCTGCCGCTCACCTCAGTGTTCTGAAAGAGTTTGTAACGTGATAGATGCTGACTTGGCGGCTCGACTACAGCCACTTCCCCACCGACGAAATGTGGCCTCCCTTTGTCTGTTCTATAAGTACTTTCATGGCTTCTGTTCGGACGAACTTAAGTCACTGGTGCCTCCTCAACAGGTGTTTACTCGTGCAACCAGAATGGCAACTGGGTTCCACCCATTCACAGTTAGGTTAGCCAAATGCAGACGACAATTCTACTCCTGCAGCTTCTCTCGCACTTCCCGCCTGTGCAACTCGCTCCCATATTCTTGCTTTCCTGATGGTTAAAACCTCCAAGAATTTAAATGCAATGTCAATACTCATCTATTAACCACTGTATTCTAGCTCTCTCTCCACCCCTTATATCCTTCCCTTTCCCTCCACGTATGTAACTGTCATCACACCTGCATTCTCATCTTTCTATTGCTCTTTTCTAACTGGTTTGTATTCCTCTCCACTCTCTTCTAATTAATCTAATGATTAAAAAAAAAATAATGCAAATATATCTAATCTAAAATAATTTATAAATGGACCGTTGTCTGTGTGTGTGTGTGTGTGTGTGTGTGTGTGTATCTGTGTGTCCGTTACCGGCTGAACTGAGTTTCTTGAAAATTTACACAGTTGTACTATAAGCGTCTGCAAGTGTTCTTAGCTAGGTTTTGTGACAAGGTACCCCAGATAACTATCGAAAATCGATAATCGAAAAAATCGGGTTATAGAAGGAGTGATCCGATTTTAATCAAATTTGATACACTCATAGACAAAGACATATGAAACGATATTCAGAAGTTTCAAGGTTGCAGTTCTTAAAATAGTGCAGAAAATCGATAATATATATATATATATAAAAAACAAGATGTTTGTGTGTGTATCTGTTTATCAGTCTGTATGTCCTTTATACAAATTCACAATTTTTATCCGATTCTCACCAAACTTCACACAAATATACTTTAGGCTGAGTCTGAGCTCCCGACCATGGATTAGTTTTAAAGCTTTCATTACACCCGAGCAACGCCGGGCTATACTGCTAGTTTCTCTATAATGTTCATGTCTAAAATGAAACCTAATATTAGAATTTAGCCTAATATATTAAGCTAACGTTACAATTTCTATTTGTCATATCAAAAATTTAAGTAAATACAAATGAAGTATCAATGTTACAATATTCTTAATTCGTCCATTTTGAAACTCTGTTTTGATTCGGCCATTTAAAAAAAATCTTTCTTCATTTGTCCATTTAAAAATCTTTCTTGATTCGTTCAGTTTCATTTTTTACTTGATTCGGCCATTTTGAAAACATCGTCCCAAACCGAATATGTTTACACTTCGTAACAAAACAAAGTACAGCAAAGAAAATTTTGACTTGAAAGAAAGGGAAATTCAAAATCAGAATTGAGACCTGATCATTAAAAGTACTTTTGGGATTGTTTTATCTTTATCTCTTCAACAAGAAATCAATAATTTATTCAGTGACCGATCCAAGGACATAGAAAGGGTGGAATTAAGTAAGTTTAATTTGCCGTCGTGAAACCTCAGCCTATCCATGAAAAGAAAAGGACCTAATAATTAACATTTGTCATCCAGATGGGGACTCTTCTCGTCAGTCAAAGCACAAGCGAGAATTATACGATTGTCACCGAGTGAGGAATATTAAACAGCCGACCTTGGACGAAGCACTTGTGAAACGTTTTCCGGGCATAGCAATTTATTCCGTCCGACATTTTTTAGCTTAGTGTATAAATATAAAGAACATCGGTTGTTCGTCCTCACAAGAAATTTCAGGTGGAAACCAAGCAGTTCGCACGCTTTCTGTGTTCACCGTTGAAGATTCGCCATGCCTAACTACACTCTTCATTACTTCAATGGCCGTGGACGTGCCGAGATCATCCGTATGATGTTCAATATGGCCGGAGTTTCGTATAATGACAAGAGGTACGAATTCTCCGAATGGGATCGTTGCAGGAATGGTAAGGAACTCTTTGACTTATCATTTGGTATTGTCTCAGATATCATGAAACATTTTATCCAGAAATGTGCTTCCCATTTATTTAAAATAACACGCCCAAACATATCTATCTATCTATCTATCTATCTATCTATCTATCTATCTATCTATCTATCTATCTAGTATATATATATATATATATATATATATATATATATATATATATATATATATACAAATGAATAAGGAACGAAGAAGATATTTGCAACTTTCGAAACATTACTTTAAGACAGAGCTCAATATAAAAATACAGCAAATATATATACATATATTTATATAACGTAGTATTTTTAAGGTAACTTCCAAACTCCTAATATAACTCAATGTTAAAATTTATTGCTAGATTCATATATATATATATATATATATATATATATATATATATATATATGTTACCAGGGGAGAAGGTATGATGTTTTTAAAGGACCGAAACCGTCAATGAACCAGGGTAACATCACTGATAATGTGTCCTAAATGCATCTAAATGATGTATTTTTCAAATTCATATATATATATATATATATATATATATATATATATATATATATATATATATATATATATATATTTGAAAATATAATTAATGGTACAAAACTTAAATACCGCTATGAATAGACAAAAATAACTTAATTAACACCCATGATGGTAATATTTCATAAAAATAGAATTGGAAAACTTGTTGGCTAACCGGTTTCGCACCTCGCTCAACAGAGCTAAATCGGATGAATAAGAAATAGTTATAATTTTAATAAAATAGGCAAGATGTAGAGTGAAAAAATCTTAAATAGAAATGAGTTAGAGGCCAAATATATGCTCTCTCTGTTTACACATGGAGGGCTTTAAAGATTGAATATAGATGTCTTTAAACATTTTGAGGTGGTAACGAGAGTGGGACGTACTTAAGATAGAAAATGTGCCATGCTAAAGTTAGCGACACAGTTATTAATAAGGTGTTCCACAACAGAAGAACCGTATGTATTAGTCTGCCTAGATTTTGCTAAGCGGGTTGTAGTCCAACATTATTACTTTGTAGTTTGTGATTACTTTATAATTTTAAATTTTCATCTATATGTTGCCGTAGATATAATTAAATTTTTAATCTTGTTATTAAAAAAAGCAGTAACTTAAATTTATAAGATTTTATTCATCGAGTGAAAATTAAATTCAAATTTATAAGATTTTAGATCATCGAGTGAAATTAAATTCAAATTTATTAAACTGTCAGTTTGAAATATGCACCTGATGAGTGCATAACGCATGAAACTCCGAGTCTTGCCATAGACGTAGGATAATGTATATTTATTAATATATATATATATGTCATTTATATACACATCTATTTCGCTGTATCACAGCTCATCAGTGTGGCTAGATATCTACTTGCTTCTGGTTAGGATCGAAACTTGACCGATTTGGTGTCAGTCGGAGTTTCTGCTCTCTTAGCCATAGAATGAGAGAAGGGAAATTTTAGCGTGTTATATATAAGCGGTGTATAGACAGAAAGAACTCAATTCATTGCTGAAGAGTAACTAGTAAATCGCAGAAGTGTTAATTGTTTTTGAAATTGTTCTATCCAGAGAGCTCAGTCGTAATGAGAGCAGTATATATATATATATATATATATATATATATATATATATATATATATTCAGATCTGACGATCGCAAATGCGTGAAACCCAGAGTCACAAACTCACACAAATCCAACTGAATATGTTAGCTCTATCACTGATATTGAGCGCTTTCAAATAAGTACCGCGCATATATGTATATAAACAATCTGTGAGTCTGCGTGTGACTTTTCTCTATACACGCCTACACTTTTTAAGCTACGCCCTTCAACCTAGGGACACTTATCTACAGGGAAGCCAGGTCGACACATACTTTTTGAGTTTAAGTTCATCAATTTTCCCTCTCGCACTTTTTGGCCATTGGAGCCGATTGTTTACATTTGCTCCGTAAAACATCTAAGATCTAAGATGGTTGCTAAATTACGTCACAGAAATCAAATCACACGTGTCAGACGCGACTAAAATAATTTTATTAAAAAAATCTAATTAAATCTAATTTAAAAGTGTTTTTTCAAACAAAAACAAATATGTAGAAAAAGTGCATTTATTCCTCTAAAATTAAATTTCTACATTTTTAAATATTCTTCGAAAATTTCTGAACTGAGAGCGTAATAGTTTTTATATTTCCAATTTCATTGAAACAAAATAGATATTTTTTATTTTCATGTTAAATTCCCTGAGTCAACAAAAAATGTAAATATTTTCCCCCGTAATATTGAAGCAAAAACAAACGCAATGTTGTTTATAATGTCACACAAAACATCAAATCAGGTTTACGCAAAACAAAAGAAATAGATTTTTTTCATGATTACTAACAGCTTCAGCTCATCTTTCCAAATTTCAATAAATGATTTCCATCTACTCCTCTCATTGGCATCTCCTACTACTAAAATGTTCTGAGTTGCACGGGCAAAGCCGGGCTGTGATGCTAGTAATATATAAATAATATAATATATATAACAAATTGCATATATATATATATATATATACATAAAGAATCACAAGATAGCCAAAACCTACCGCGGTTTCACACAACGGCTAGTCAGGGCAAAGGCAAACCAAAGATTATCCAAATAAATAGACACCACCAAGACGAAGGCTAACGAACCAGACCACAAACCGAGGGGGGGGGGGTAAAGGAAGAAAAAAAAATTCAACCTGCCCATAACCTAATTAATGCCAAAACAGAAATACTGAACAGATGTAAATTCCATAAAATTAAATTTCTTGCTTAGTGTGTTAGCGTAGTTTGAATTTTTTTTTCTTCCTCCCCCCCCCCTCGGTTTGTGGTCTGGTTCGTTAGCCTTCGTCTTGGTGGTGTCTATTTATTTGGATAATCTTTGGTTTGCCTTTGCCCTGACGAGCCGTTGTGTGAAACCGCGGTAGGTTTTGGCTATCTTGTGATTCTTTATGTGTCTTCGCTCTACTTTTGCTTTTCATTTGTACTTTTGCATTTGTTTGTATTTGTATCGAGCAGTTTTTCTTCTTTTTTTGTGGTTGGTTCCGTTTGGGTTTTTTTCTTTACTGCGGAGTATCGTATGTCTTGTCTTTATTCTGCGGATTTCTTTTTTCCCCACTCTTATCCAACGCCTTAGTGCGACGGATGTTAACGGAATTAGATTCTGTCGGTTATTCGTTTTTCTTAAAGTTTTTCTTAAAGTTTACCTTTGTAGAATTTTAGGATTTAGATACTTACAGAGTCAGTTTAGGTATTATTTTGAATATATATATATATATATATATATATATATATATATATATATATATATATTTCACAGATATATTTATATATATATGTATATATGTGTCTGTATTTTGTGTGTGAGTGTGTGTGTGTGTGTGTGAGAGAGAGAGAGAGAGAGAGTGTTGACTATATGAATCAGAATGCGAAAGTATGATAGAATACAGAACAAATAGGAAACGTATCTCCGTTCGACATGTTTCTCCTTCATTAACAATTTTTCAGAGATCAAGAGGAAAATACAAAACAGTAACGTGACATAAGAATATTGTGGACGGTAAAGTGCACAGCACTATTTTCCTATAGCTGATATTAATCATAAGTGATGTTCAAAATGAGAAGAGATTTCTCTAAAACTGGAGAATACAATTATTTTTGTCGTATAAATTAGCCGAAATGATAAAACGTAGAAAATACAGATTCAGAATTCACTGAGCGCAGAGTTTCTTTTGTTTGGATGGCTTTCATCTGCTGCTGTTCCCTCAGCTGACTGCTAATTTGACTCAAGAATAAAGTGGTGCCACCACGGTTCATCCCTTGTCACATATTTACGCAAATACTTTTTGTTGCGTTGAAACAGTTTCAAAAACGCTTTGATTCGTTGTTGTTTTTGATCGACTGTGAGCAAACGCGGCACACACTTTCTCAGTGACAAGTGTTAATGCAAAAGGGTGAATACATCGTCTTCTGATATGTTCAATTCCCTTGCTATCTAACGTAACTTCAAATTACGATCGGCCAAAATGAGTTTGTGGATTTTTTTTTTTTTTTGGTGTTTTCCTAGACAACCTATGATTTTGTGTGACTTGGGCGTTCAGCAATATTTGTGTCTGTACGACCGCATTTAAACCAGCCTACCACGCTTTAACCGTTGTTTCTGACGGAGCAGAGTCTGAATGACACTTATCAAGCCACTGCTTTGCTTGAACAGTATTTTTTCCCATCAGAAAGCAATGCTATATCGACACGCGAAATTCGTTTTTTTTCCAGTGTTTTGAAAATGTTAACATTAGCTTTACCGTAATTTGTAAACTAATAATCCGATTGGGCCCAAAATGTGTCATGTGCCACTTGACAGCTAGTACTTAAAAATCATATGGACTTTATATTAGTGGCGCCATCTATATGTCAGGCCCGGGAATTGAGTGATGTGTCGATGTAATTCTGTTTTAAGTGTGTTGTTCATTTAATACACTCCGGATCAAAAATTTAAGACCACTTAAAAATCTTTAAAAAGAATTTTTTTTTTATGGATAGATTTTAAACTCCTCCCACTTAAGGTTACCAATACTACAACCTAAAAGGTTATGGAAACAAAAGCTATATTCCAAACATTTTATTTAGAAATTTACATTTTTATAAAATGAGACGATTTACACATGATCAAATTATAAGACCAGGGGTATAAATTGTTAGATCTATGGCAATTCCAATGTTTTTAGTTCAGTTAGAAATTAGCAATCACTGCGTAAAGGTGTTACCAAGCCTAAAGCAAGCAAACTTACCAAAGTTGAGCGTTCTCGAGTTCTAGAATTCCATAAGCAAGATTTGTCACAGCGGGGGATCGCAGCTAAGGTAAATCGCAGTAAAACTGTGATTTGCAACTTTCTAAAGAATAGTGAGAATTATGGAAAAGCAAAATCCTCTGGTAGGCCCCCAAAAATTTCTCCTGCATTGAGTAGGAGAATAAGATGGGTTGTTATGAAAGACAGGGGACTTTCTTCTAGTCAAATTAAGGTAGTCACAGATGCTGATTGCAGTCCCGTAACCATCAGACGACACTTAAGACAAAAAGGCATGGTAAATAAAAAGCGTAAACAAATTCCCCGGCTGCTTCCACGTCACAAGATGGACCGCTTAAAGTTTGGTCGTGAATACCAAAGATAGGACGTTGAGAAGTGGAAGAAAGTCCTGTTTTCTGATGAGAAAAAATTCAATCTCGATAGTCCTGATGGCTTCCAACGATATTGGTATAACAAAAACATGCCTCCTGAAATTTTCTCCGCACGTCATAGTGGTGGAGGGTCTCTACTGGTATGAGGTGCCTTTTCTTACAGAGGGACGATGGAGCTCCAGGTGATGCAGGGTCGTCAGAGAGCGGCTTGTTGTATTAACATGCTACAAAAAGCATCTTTGATGACGGAAGGCCATCGTTTGTGTGGGGATGGATTGTTAATCCAACAGGATAATGCTGCAATCCATGCTGCAAGACGGACCTTGACCTTTCTACAAGAAAATGGGGTCCATCTCTTGGGACATCCTGCATGCTCACCGGACTTGAACCCAATTGAAAATGTTTGGGGATGGATTACAAGAGATGTTTATCAAAATGGCAAACAATATTCAACAAAAAATGAACTTTGTAAAGCCATCTTCAGAAGCTGGAGCAACATCCCCCGCATCTTAATGGAAACGTTTATTTCTAGCATGCCCGACAGAATTTTTGAAGTCATCAAAAGCAGTGGAGGTAGACTTCATTATTAAATTTGGTTGTTAAATATTTTCATACACTTTTTGTACAATTTCGTAGAATTTTTCTCTCTGGTCTTATAATTTTGATCATGTGTAAATCGCCTCATTTTATAAAAATGTAAATTTCTAAATAAAATGTTTGGAATATAGCTTTTTGTTTCCATAACCTTTTAGATTGTAGTATTGGTAACCTTAAGTGGGAGGAGTTTAAAATCTATCTGCAAAAAAAAAAAATTCTTTTTAAAAATTTTTAAGTGGTCTTAAATTGTTGTATATGTTAGCAAAAAAGCCTTCTCCAGTTTATAGCGTTCTGATGCTCTTTTAAACTTACGTAATCTTGTAATTATTTCGAACTTTTGTTCTCATCTTGGTTGATATAGGTGTTATAATAGACACTACGTTTCGACAAATACCCTCTGGTCAATCTATAGATATCTGATGATGACCAGACGGTACGAAACGCTGTGTATATCATATCTACACAAACGGCCATAATTTTTAGGTCACCCTAGTGTTTTAAAAAGTAATGTATTTCATACTGTTTTTTAGTATCTTTTTCGAAGTGAATAATTGTAAATGAAAATAGAATGGTTCTTTTGTTAATATTGCACAGTAACATGTGCATCAAATAAATTTATAAATATTTAATAATTACCTATATTGCAGTTTCCTCAAAGAAAGAATGAAAAAATTTAAGGTGATTCGGACGAGTTTATCTTTGATTTCTTGTCTTGTAAAATTTTGCAAAGTAATAATAACAAAAGTGCTATTCTATTTTCATTTAGAATTATCCACTTAAAATTAGTGTGAAATACATCATTTCTTTTTAAAAACTCGGGTTGCCTAATAATTATGGCCGGTCGTGTGAATATTAATAATGAATTAATGAATATACATATGGGGGTACACATACTTATAATATTATACATATTGTTTATATATATATGCACTACCGGCCATAAATATTAGGCCACCCCAGTTTTAAAAAAATTATGTATTTCATACTAGTTTTAGTATTTATTGTCAAGTGGATAATTCTAAATGAAAATAGAATGGTTCTTTTGTTAATACTGCACAATAAAATGTGCATCAAATGAATTGTTCTGGTTTTTGTGCTCTCTTCCCCATGCTAGTCTCTTCTTCTTATTGGCTGGCCGAAGTAAAGGCTTCCTGGATGCCTTGTAAAATTTTGCAAAGTAACAGTTACAAAAAATTTTTATTTTCATTTAGAATTATCCATTTGGCAATAAATACTAAAACTAGTATGAAATACATCATTTTTTTTTTTTAACTGGAGTTGCCTAATAATTATGCCCGGTAGTGTCTGTGGATATATATATATATATATATATATATATATATATATAGAGAGAGAGAGAGAGAGAGAGAGAGAGAGAGAGAGACAGCGCAAATCTACAGGGTGCGATGGATAAATTGTCGCTATTTGCCTTGTAAAATTTTGCAAAGTAATGATAACAAAAGAACCATTCTATTTTCATTTAGAATTATCCACTTGGCAATAAATACTAAAATGGTATGAAATACATCATTTTTTTGTAAACTGGTGTGGCCTAATAATCATGGCCGGTAGCGTATATCAACCAAGATGAGAAAAAACATCGAAAAAATATTTTTTTTAATTGTATCACCCCGAGCAAGGCGGTAGCGCCACTGATGTGAAGGGGGCTACATAAGAGTAAAAAGATTAGGTAGAAGAGAGTGAAGAGAAAGATGAACCAGTTAGAAATGAGCAAGAGAAGGATGGGAGTACAGGTGTGATGGCAGTTGCAAAGATGGAGAGAAAGGAAAGGATATACGGGGTGGTGAAGAAAAAACTAGGGTCAAGTGGTTAAGAGATGAATATTGACCTTGCATATAAATTCCTGGAGGCTGTCGCCTTCAGGAAAGCAAGAGTATGGAAGCGAGTTCCACAGGCGGAAAGTGCGAAAAAAGAAGCTGAAGGAGTAGAATAGTCGTCTGCATTTGGTTGATCTCACTGTGAATGGGTGAGACCCAGTTGCCAGTCTGGTTGCACGAGTAAACACCTGTTACAGGGGCACCAGTGATTTCAAGATTATTGAAAATTACTCATCTCAAAAATA
This sequence comes from Ascarosepion bandense, assembly GCA_037127315.1. Taxonomy (NCBI): domain Eukaryota; kingdom Metazoa; phylum Mollusca; class Cephalopoda; order Sepiida; family Sepiidae; genus Ascarosepion; species Ascarosepion bandense. The sequence goes on along the minus strand of JBBBDQ010001031.1, from coordinate 940,323 downwards.
AATACAAGTTAATATACATCTTGTAAATATTGTTTAGGGGATGACTTTTCAGTATTTTTTCTGTCGTCGGTTTATCATATGAGTATTAAATTTTCTGGATTCTTTTTTTACATTTTGTGTTCAAGAAATGTTACCAATGTTTAATCTTTTGGCTTTAACAACAACAACAACAACAACAACAACAACAACAACAAAGCAACTGTATCAAAATTTTTTTCTCTTGAAATCACCTCGCAATATTTATTGATATAAAATGTATATTTACCGTTTTAGACACTACTTAATTGTTTCATTGTTTATTTACAAGATTAATTTTATAATTTAAAAGGTTATGTTTATATGTCGCTGGTATCTTCTTTTTTTTCTTTTTTAATGTGCCGTGTCCTTTCAAGACGTAATCTTGACACGCATTATCTTTTTAACCCTCCTTATTCTGCTTTGTTATCCATTTGCTCAAGCCCATCATGCATTGCTTTCCGTTGTCTTTCTTCCCCCTCTATTTGTCCTTTGATTATCAAATTCTCCAAGCTTTTCTTCCTGATTACATGTCTTTTCAGCTGTCTTTTCCTGGTGTTAAGTATGCTTCCTGCTCGTTTCCATCCTCTTGTTTCACATTTTCGATCCATACTATCCTCAGCATCCTTCTGTAGAGCATTCGCTGGTTTATTGATTGACAGGCATCACATAACAATCCAGTACTCACTTCTTTGTTTCCAACGAAATTTGTCTGTCTCTCAATACTCGGTTCAGTTTTTAGAATTAAAAATTTTTTTTTTACAATCGTTTCACCCCGAGCAAGGCATTCCTCTGCCACTATTGCGCAGGGGGTTAAATAGTGGGGGGAAGTGATGAGAAAGGATGGTTAGATATAGGAAATGTCAGAAGGAGGGTGATAGACGGAAAGGATATCGAGAATGAGGGTTGGGTAGATGGTGAGAGTGTTGGGAGAATAGATGCAAGTTAGTGTGATAGGAGGTGTTTATTGACCTTACATTTAAACTCCTGGAGATTGTAGCTGTCGGAAAAGCAGACATGTGGAAGGGAATTCCACAGGCGGGAAGCGCGAGAAAAAAAGCTGTTGGAGTAGAAATTTCGGATACATCTTATCTGTTTCAGTGTAAAAAGGGTGGGACCTAGTTACTAATCTAGTATCGCGTGTAAATTCGTACCTAAGCGGAACTAATGATCTAAGTTCCTCGGAACAGAAGCCGTGAAAGTATTGATAGAAGAGGCACAGGGAAGCCAAGTCGCGCCGGTGAGAGAGAGTCTGCAGGTGGCAGCAGTGATCTAAGTTCATTAGATCTAAGTTCATTAGAATAGAAGCCGTGAAAGTATTTATAGAAAAGGCACAGGGAAGCCATGTCACGTCGGCGAGTGCATTCTTGGACATGCCAATACGTCTTCGGATCACAGTGTCACACTTTTTGTCCTCTGATCGAACCCTTCCCAGATATTTAAATTTCTGTACCTGGTTAATTTCAGTGTCCCTAACTAGTAGTTGACATTTTAGGCTTCTCTTTTTACTGTTGACCATGCATTCAGTTTCCTTGTATCAGGTCGGTGCAAAAGTTTTATGCCGGTTTTTAAGAGGGCATTTTAAATCATTGTAATTTATTTTATGCATATTGTTATTACTTAAACATATCACCATGATTAATTTAAAACTTTCTCTTTTAGATTATTAAAGCATCATTCATATTTTTCTGCAATATTCTCACCCATGTTCTCCAGAGAACCTGGGACAACGTGTTTCTTGTTGCGAACCTTTGCTTTCACGACACTTTCAGACAACATTTTTGGGTCGGCTTGTCACAGGTGATGAGAAGTGCCAATGGCCCCATCCTGTATATTCTCCTGACCTAGCTCCTTCGGATTATCACTTATTTCGATGATTACATAACCATTTAGATGGCCTTAGGTTAAGATCACGAGAGGAGACTCTTAGAGTTAGATTCTTATATCAAATACGAATTTGCACGAGATACTAGATTAGCAACTAGATCCCACCCTTTTACAGTGAAACCGATAAAATGCAGCCGTAACTTCTACTCCAACAGTTTCTTTCCTCGCACTTCCCGACTGTGGAATTCTCTTCCAAACGATTGCTTCCCCGACGGCTACAATCTCCAGGAGTTTAAATGTAAGGTCAATACACACCTCCTAACACACTAACCTGCTCCCATTCTATCAAGCACTCTTCCCATCTGCCCGACCCTCATCCTCGCTATCCTTACTCATCTGTCACCTTTCTCCTGACATTCCCTATGTCTATACACTTCTTCTCTTTACCTTCCCCTATGTAGCCCCATGCGCAATAGTGGCAGTGGAATGCCTTGCTTGGGGTGAGATGATTAAAAAAAAGAAAAGAAAATACAATCTCCAGGAGTTTAAATGTAAGGTCAATACACACCTCCTAACACACTAACCTGCTCCCATTCTATCAAGCACTCTTCCCATCTGCCCGACCCTCATCCTCGCTATCCTTACTCATCTGTCACCTTTCTCCTGACATTCCCTATGTCTATACACTTCTTCTCTTTACCTTCCCCTATGTAGCCCCATGCGCAATAGTGGCAGTGGAATGCCTTGCTTGGGGTGAGATGATTAAAAAAAAGAAAAGAAAATACAATCTCCAGGAGTTTAAATGTAAGGTCAATACACACCTCCTAACACACTAACCTGCTCCCATTCTATCAAGCACTCTTCCCATCTGCCCGACCCTCATCCTCGCTATCCTTACTCATCTGTCACCTTTCTCCTGACATTCCCTATGTCTATACACTTCTTCTCTTTACCTTCCCCTATGTAGCCCCATGCGCAATAGTGGCAGTGGATTGCCTTGCTTGGGGTGAGATGATTAAAAAAAAAAACAAAAAAAAAAAACATCAAAATTTAAAGAATTTTACAAGCGAGGAATTTATAAGCTCGTTGACAGATGTATAGAGTCCAAAGGTCGTTATAGTTATGAATAGAGATTTTCAAAAACACAGTTTTTCATTTTCAAAATGAAATTTTAAATCGGCAAAAACTTTTGAACCGATCTGATTGTTTATGTTAAGTCCTTTTTTTTTTCGCTTTTTTTAGCTACCTTCTGTAGGGGGTATTTTGGTTTCCTTCAAGTGTCTGCTATCAGCACTGTATCACCTGCGGATCTTATACTGTTAAGACTGTGGCATTCAGTGACTAATCCTGGCAGCATTTCCAGGTCTCTCAGAATTTCTTCTTATAATCGTGTTGCCCCAAACAAGGCATTTTACTGCCACTGTTTTGCAGGGGGTTACATAAGAGGAAAATTATGAGAAAGACTGACAAGTTATAGGGGGAGTCAGAAAGTGGCAAGAGAAGGATGAGAACACTGATGGGAATGGAGTAGATTGATAAAGGAACATGAGAGAGAGAGAGAGAGAGAGAGAGAGAGAGAGAGAGAGAGGATGCAGTTTAGTGAGATAGAAGATGACTATTGACTTTACAGTTAAATTCTCGGAAATTCTATCTATCTATCTATCTATCTATCTTTTTTATAATCGTATCGCCCCAAGCAAGGCATTTTACTGCCACTGTTTTGCAGGGGATTACAGAGGAGAAAAGTTATGAGAAAGAGTGACAGGTTATAGGGGGTGTCAGGAAGTGGGTAAGAGAAGAATGAGAATACTGATGAGAGTGGAGTGGACGGAGAAAGGAACAGGAGAGAAAGTTATGAGAAAGAGTGACAGGTTATAGGGGGTGTCAGGAAGTGGGTAAGAGAAGAATGAGAATACTGATGAGAGTGGAGTGGACGGAGAAAGGAAGGAGAGAAAGTTATGAGAAAGAGTGACAGGTTATAGGGGGTGTCAGGAAGTGGGTAAGAGAAGGATGAGAATACTGATGAGAGTGGAGTGGACGGAGAAAGGAGCATGAGAGAAAGTTATGAGAAAGAGTGACAGGTTATAGGGGGTGTCAGGAAGTGGGTAAGAGAAGGATGAGAATACTGATGAGAGTGGAGTGGACGGAGAAAAAAGCATGATAGAGAGGATGCAAGTTAGTGAGACAGGAGATGACTATTGACTTTACATTTGAATTTTTGAAGATTGTAGCTGTCGGGAAAGCAAGTATGCGAAAGGGAATTCCACAGGCGGGAAGTGCGAGAAAAGAAGCTGTTGGAGTAGAATTTGCGTTTACAATTTATCGGTTTCACAGTAAAAGGATGGGACCTAGTTGCTAATCTTGTGGCTCGAGGAAATTCATGTATAGGGGGCACCAGTGAGCTAAGTTCATCGGAGCAGGAGCCATGACAGTACTTGTAGAAGAGGCACAGGGAAGCCACATTGCGTCGGTGAGAAAGTGACTGTATTCTAGCTGCTAAGTCGGGATCGATCAGATTACAGATTCTCCGTTGGATTTTCTCAGGGACCCCTAGGTGGATAGCAGGAGATCCCGACCAGATATAGCAGCAGTATAAGTGACATCTTCGTCTTAAACACCTTTCTATTTTTGTAAATTTGCTGAAACACTTTTTCTGTCCGTACAAATTTTGCCAAGCCAAATGATTATTTCTTTATTATCCAAGAAGAAACATTGATTCTTATCAATAAGAACCCATATCGGATAAATACCTTCTGTAGTATAAAAGCACTTTTCTTAATATTATTACTATGACCATCGGATATGTGTTATGGTGTAGTAGATATTGACGGAGAACGAGAAATCGAAGAGACGAGTTCAAATTCAGTTCCGAGTTCGTTAGTTTCATATACACGCAAATATCCATGGGAAAAATATGAATCCGTGGCTTCTCCCTCTAGCTATGAGTTAATTGGCAGAATGGGTTCTATAGCCTTGATTGTTAACCAGTCTATCGCAGGAAATAAGAGCAACCTACTGCAGGGAAATCTTTTGCTCATTCAGCCAAGTCTACACCGAGACCTTATCGCCTAGCCGTGTATCACGTACGGTAATTAACTGACTAGTTTCTGTTGTATACCGATTTTTTCCGGGCCCCAACCAGAGACCTAAGATCAGAAATAGCTTTCGTTGTGGACCCAGAATAGGCCCGGAAGAAAACTTGAACTCGGGAATTGGTGAAACGTATATTAAACGGAAAGATACAAGAGTCTGACTGCCAAGTATTAGACGGGGGGGGGGCAAGGGCTTAAGCCCAACTCAGCTCTTCCCCGAGAGGCATATTCTTCCGGTATTCATAATAATAGGATCAGTCCATTATAGTCCAAAAAGGGTAGGTTCCATAAACCTCATTGCAATGTGAGATCTGTAAAAGAATATTTACTTATATTTCTTTAAAGCTGGGGCTACAATGAATCCCTTCAATATGTCTGTTGGAACCTTTTCCGATTAACTTCAACTGCAATTATTAATGCCCTCATCTGCTATGTTTTTGACACTTTCTCTTCGAAATAATTGGATTTTGATACTTCTTTTTTTAACCCATTTTAACCCAGTATCCTCAGTTTTTAGAATATTAAATTCATTTACAAATCATAAGAATTTTTCTTCCAATCGGGCAATATTTGGAAATTAATTTTATTGATCAATCAATATGTTCTCACTAACTATGTATAACTAGCAGTATAGCCCGGCGTTGCTCGGGTGTAATGAAAACTTTAAAACTAATCCATGGTCCAGGAGCTCAGTCAGTCAGTTAAGTGCCATTCGTGAAACACGCTTGGGCGATCATGTCTTGAAAGAGACATGACTGACTGGGTAGAAGATTATCCCGCAGTAGGATGCCATTGCTTTCTGCGGTAGACTGGTTGCCAGCCAAGGCTATAGAACCCAATCTGTCCTGTTATTTAACCCATAACTGGAAGGAAGAGACGGATTAGTACCTTTCCCAAGAGTACTCAGCCTAAAGAATATTTGTGTGAAGTTTGGTGAGAATCGGATAAAAATTGTGGATTTGTATAAAGGACATACAGACAGATAAACAGACACACACACAAAACTCTTGCATTTTATATATATATATATATATATTATCGATTTTATGCACTATTGTAAGAACTGCAACCTTGAATATCGTTTCTTATGTCTTTGTCTATGAGTGTATGAAATTTGATTAAAATCGGACCACTCCTCCTATAACCCGATTTTTTCGATTATCGATTTTCGATATTTATTGGTGGTACCTCGACAAAAAACCTAGCTAAGAACACTAGCAGATCCTTATAGTACAACTGTGTAAATTTTCAAGAATTTCATACACATACGCAAAGTTCCATTTACAGTTTAGATAATGGTTTTATACCCATTATTTTTTAGTTTTTTATGCTGTCCTCAGATGAGGACACTGTGTTAAAATGGGTCAAGATGTTCAAAGATACATTATAATCTGCAGTGAGTTCTTCTTCTTCTATGTGCCCTATCCCTTCAGGACGTAGGCGATCATGGCTCTCCACGTCTCCCTATCCCTTGTGGCTCTTAGTATGCACCTGGCAACCCCCGTTCCGTCATCCACCTGATCAGACCCTGCAAATATGTTATCCGCTGCCTTCCTCTATCTCTTCTTCCTTCTATCTGTCCAGTCAGTATCAGGCTCTCCAGGCTCTCCTTCTACTACCATGTCTATAAGAATGCACATTCTGTTCTTGTCGTTTTTTGTTTTTTTTTGTGGGGGGGTTATTGTTCTCTATATCTGTGCGATTAGCTTTGTTTGTACTGTTTATGTCCTTTGCGGATTTTCGTTGTGGTGCAGTGTATAAAGGCTCAGAACGACAAATCGGAGAACCGAGTTCGAATTCTAGTTGAATTCCTTGCATTCACTTACGCACAAATACCAGTGAGAACAGTATTAATTCATCTCTTCTCCTTCTCTGTGGATTAAATAGCAGGATAGATTGAGTTCTGTAGCCCTATTTTATAGCAGAAAAATCTGAAACATTTTCGGGAAAAACTTCTGTCCACTCAGTTATGCTTCATTCAAGACATGATCACCCAAGCGGGTATCATGTATGACATTTAACTGACTGACTCATGTCTATTGTAAAGTCCCATCAGATTGTAAATGGGTCTGTGTCATATTCATAACAGGTTTTGCAGTTTCCTTCCAGAAAAACTTGCAGATTTTTCTTGTGCAAAGCTAAATCTGCCATGTTGAAATTTATATTCAGTGAGTGTTAACTCTTTCTGAATATAGCCGATGCCCAACATGACACCCAGTCTGACAAGGATATACCAGTTACATGCATTACAGGAAAAGCGCGAGACAGCCTGACAGCTTTGTTGTTTTGAATATTATTATTATGTCATTTTCATCATAAATCGATTACTACTATGGTCGCACTACCTACCAAGTCTGCAGGGATACCTAAGTCAGGTCGTGATCTGTTTTTATAGCTTCATTTCATTTGTTTTTCTAACTCCCATAACAACACTAGCGTTACATTGTTCCTCTGAGTTTGTTGGCTGGAAAATCCCTGGAAATCTTTAAGAGATATACAAAAATTGTGATGATAAGTACTATCATCACAATTTTTGTATATCTCTTAAGATGGGATTTCCAGGGATTTTTTTCAATATGTTTTGTCCCATTTTTTATCATTTGAAGTGCGTCTATTATCACTGGTACTATTCTTGTTAGCAATTTTCACATTTTTTTCTAAATTAATTTAAAGTTCTTTATATTTTGACAGTTATTCAAATTCCTTGGTTGCGATGTAACAATCCGCTGGACATACCATATCAGTTATTATTATTTTTGTGTCACTGTTTTATTATAATTCGATTTCTTCTATGGCTGCACGACCTACAGAGTCTGCAGGAAGACCTAAGGCATCCCTAGTGTTACATAGACAAAGTTCCCCTTAGTGTGTGGGCTGTACTTAATAAGACAATTTTTTGTATATCTCTTAAGCTGGGGTTTCCAGGGATTCTTTCAATGTGTTGTTTTGTTCCATTTTTTATCATTCCAAGTGCACCCTTTTTCACTGTTACGATATTCGCTTTCAATCGCATATTTTGTTTTATTTTAATTTCCAGGTATTTATGTTTTGACAGTTTTTCGAATTCGAATGTTACAATCGGCTGGACAAGCCATATGAGTTAATAGGCTGGTTTTTTTCTTTTTGGTTTTTCACAATAATGTCCGACCTATATGCTTAAATTTTTCTGTCTGTATAGATGGTGTAATCCTATAGAATGGTTACATCTTCTATTTCTGTAACCGGTGCTGGGTGATGTTCATACCAGTGTTTGTTTGCAGATTTTCCATAGTGTTTGCACATTGTCCAATGTAAATATTGCCCAACTCTATCGTGGCGATTTTTATATTCATTTGGCGCTTTATTATTATTATTATTATTATTATTATTATTATTATTATTATTATTATTTCAGTTTTCATCATTTTTCGATTTCTGCTATGGTCGCACTACCGACCAAGTCTGCGGGAAGACCTAAGGCAGGTCGTGGCGTGTTGTTATGGCCCCATTTCATGTTTTTTCTATCTTCCCGATCATCCCTAGCGTTACATAGACAAAGTTCTCCTTAGTGTGTGGGCTGTACTTAATAAGACAATTTTTTTGTATATCTCTTAAGCTGGGGTTTCCAGGGATTCTTTCAATGTGTTGTTTTGTTCCATTTTTTATCATTCCAAGTGCACCTACTATCACTGGCACAACTCTTGTTTTCAATTTCCACATTTTTTCTATTTCAATTTCCAGGTCTTTATATTTTAACAGTTTTTCAAATTCCTTGGTTGCTATGTTACAATCCGCTGGACAAGCCATATCAATTAATAGACAAGTTTTCTCTTTCTGGTTTTTAACAATAATGTCTGGCCTGTTTGTTTCAATTTTTCTGTCTGTGTAGATGGTGTAATCCCATAGAATGCTTACATCTTCTATTTCTGTAACCGGTGCTGGGTGATGTTCATACCAGTGTTTGTTTACAGCTCTTCCATAATGTTTGCACATTGCCCAATGTAAATATTGCCCAACTCTATCGTGGTGATTTTTATATTCATTTGGGGCAAGCACAGAACAGCCTGAGATTAGGTGGTCTATTGTTTCTTGGTGTTTATCACAAAACCTGCATTTTGGATCCATATTATTATGTATAGTATTTGCCTGAAAGTTTCTAGTGAAAAGACTTTGGTCTTGTGCTGCAAGAATAAAGCCTTCAGTTTCAGACTTCAATCCAGATGCACGTAACCATCGATGAGTATTAACTTTGTCAACATTGGATTTATTGGCACGTTCTGGATATTGGCCATGCAGAGGTTTGTCTTGCCAGCGCTGTTTCATCTGTTCAAAAGCTTTATCTTTGGCTTTCATTTTCATATTTTTTGCCGCAATAGTTGGTTCTTGGCTTCTGTTTTGCTTTTCTACAGAATCTACTAACTGTAAATCTTGTTTGTATTTACTGCCTTCTTTTATTATTGAATATTTTTTCTTTCTTTCTTCATGTTGCCTTACTAATTGTATCATCCAATCCTTTGTTGTTTCTATGTATGTTAGTAAGCCAATAGTTGTTGTCTTGTATGACAATTCCAGCTGAATAAGACCCCTTCCACCTTCTTTACGGGGTATGTATAGACGGTCTACATCAGCCTTTGGATGATGCATCTTATGCTTAGAAAGAAGCTTTCTTGTTTTAGCATCCATTCGTCTGATGTCGTTTAGAGTCCAGTTTAAGATGTTGAAGCTATATTGGACAACTGGGATTGCAAGGCTATTAATGGCCATAACTCTGTTCTGTGAATTTAATTCAGTTTTTAATATCATTCGTAGCCTTCTATAGTACTCTTTACGCACTATTTCTTTCATTTTTTTATGGTGAATGTTTTCGCTCTCATTTACACCTAGGTATTTATAAGCTTCTTCTGGTTTCAATTCTTTTATTGTTACAGCAGGGTCTAAGCTAATTGAGGAGGTTTCTTGTATTGATCCACGTAAAACTGTAGCTTTAGCACATTTATTCAAATTAAATTTCATTCCAATGTCTTCGCTGAAGTATTTTACAGTTTAATATTATTATCATTATTATTATTATCATTATTATTATCATTATTATTATCATTATCATTATCAACATTATTATTATCATTATTATTATTATCATTATCATTATTATCATTATCATCATCATTATTATTATTATTATTATCATTATTATCATTATCATTATTATCATTATTATTATCATCATCATCATTATTATTATCATTATCATCATCATTATTATTATTATTATTATCATTATTATCATTATCATTATTATTATCATTATCATCATCATTATTATTATTATTATCATTATTATTATCATTATTATTATTATTATCATTATTATTATCATTATTATTATTATTATCATTATCATCATCATTATTATTATTATTATCATTATTATTATCATTATTATTATTATTATCATTATCATTATCAACATTATTATTATCATTATTATTATTATCATTATCATCATCATTATTATTATCATTATCATCATCATTATTATTATTATTATTATTATCATTATTATTATCATTATTATTATTATTATCATTATTATTATCATTATTATTATTATTATCATTATCATTATCAACATTATTATTATCATTATTATTATTATCATTATCATTATTATCATTATTATTATCATTATCATCATCATTATTATTATCATTATCATCATCATTATTATTATTATTATTATTATTATCATTATTATTATTATTATTATTAATTCCTTCGATTTTGGTTGTTGATACATTTTCTTTCGGGTCTCAATCTGAGATCTTAGCTCAGAAATGGCTTCATTGAAATTTCTACTGATAGATTTGGTAAAGAAATACCTAAGATCAAGCATTTTACTTAGATAAAGTTCTTCGTATTGTGTGAGCTGAACTTGTAAATACAATTTTATGTAAATCATTAAGAAATAGGCTACCAAGAGTCTCTTCAGTGAGTCTATTGGAACATTTTCCATATATCCGAGAAATTTATCTACAACAGGAATTATTAATGTCTTCATGAACAATATTTTTGACATTTATACTTCAGGATTCTTTTATTCTGATAGTTTTTGAAGATCTTAAAAGTTACAATACAGTTTGCATGAACTGCCATGCCAATAAGAAAACATGTTCTGTTTTTTTTTTTTTTTTGTCTTTCATCCAGACGTCTGTGTGACTAGATTTGTTTCTTCTGTTTGCGTGTATTTTAAGGTCCCATAAACTTGATACAAGTCCTATGACTGCCACCGGGTCTGGGGGATTTTCATACAAGTTTCTTGCAGTTTCTCTTCCGTAAATGTTGCAAATTTTTCTTGTGAAATCTTAACCCCCACTGTCATAGTGAGTTTTATATTTAATAGGTGACACCACCTTGCGATCTGATAGAAATTTGTCGTTTCTGGCTATTTATCACAGAACCTGTATTCCTGGTTAACACACTCTTTGTGAGATTCAAAAAAGCTGTACCGTTTTAAGCAATAGTTTTTGAATACTTAATAGCCTATTGACAAAATTAATGATAACAATCAGTTTATTTGTGACAAAGAACGAAGCACGCATTAAAACTAAGATAAAATGGGGTTTATTTATAATAAAAGTTTGAGGAAATATATTTTCTTAAACGTTTACAAATGTGATTTTGTTGGTTGGTAAATCAAAAAAATCATGTTGCTTTTTTTAAGTTTTTTTTTAATGTTGTTTTATTTGTTTCATTGTTGCAAATCTTACAAATTATTCTTTCTCAAACTCTGTCCCTAGATATAAACATTTTAAGTAAACACCAAATATCGGATAATTAAAATAATTTTCTACACTACCGGCCATAAATATTAGGAAACCCCAGTTTCTTTCAAAAATGATGTATTTCATATTATTTTTAGTATTTATTGTTAAGTGGATAATTCTAAATGAAAATAGAATAGTTCTGTTTTAAATACTGCACAATATGTGCATCAAATGAACTCTTCTGGTGTTTAGTCTTTTTTGCTCTCTTCCCCATGCTAGGCTCTTCTTCTTATTGGCTGGCCGAAGCAACAGCTTCGTGGCTGACTTGTAAAAAAGTAATAATAACAAAAGAACCATTCTATTTTCATTTAGAATTATCTACTTGGCAGTAAATACTAAAAATAATATGAAATACATTATTTTTTTTCAAACCTGGGGTGGTTTAATAATTATGGCCGATAGTGTAAATTTACATCTTTTTCTAAATTATTTTTGTGACATTCAAAAACCTTTATGGCTTTTAAGTAATAATTTTGAATGCTTAAAATAGCCTAATGACGAATGCTGAAGAAATAAGCACCTTGAAAATATAACAAACTAGTGTTATTTATTTTTTTCTTTTTAATCATTTCACCCCGAGCAAGGCAGAAACGCCACTGATTTGCAGGGGGCTACATAAATGTAAAAAGATTAATTAGAAAAGAGTGAGGAGTACAAGCTAGTTAGAAAGGAACAATAGAAAGCTGAGAAAGCAGGTGCAATGACAGGTACATGGGCGGAGAGAAAGGGAAGGTTATACAGGGGAAGGGAGAGAGCTAGAGGCCAGTGGTTAGTAGGTGAGTATTAACTTTGCTTTTAAATTTCTGGAGGTCGTAGCCGTCAGGAAAGCAAGAATACGGGAGTGAGTTCCACAGGCGGGAAGTGCGAGAGAGGAAGCTGCAGGAGTAGAATTGTCGTCTGCGTTTGGCTAACCTGACTGTGAATGGGTGGGAGCCAGTTGCCAGTCTGGTTGAACGGGTTTATATTACACAGATTTTTGCCAAACGTTTAAGGAAATATATTTTCTAAAACGTTTTACAAAGTTGATATTGTTGGTCGATAAAGATAGAAAATCATATTGTTTATATTTAGGACTTTTGAAATAATATTTTTTTATTAGTATAGATAATAATTAATTCTCTCTCAAAAAAAAAACTGTCAACATGTATATCAACATTCTAAATGAAAACTGAACATGATATAATTTAAATAATAATTTTTAAATTTACATCTTGCTTCTAGATTATCCTGGTATGTGTCTGCCCTGTCTGGAGATGGACGGTGGAATGAGGATGCCCGAGACCATGGCCATTTGTCGGTACCTAGCCCGTGAATTCGGTAAGTTTGATCATAAAATCAAATGCACAAATTAACTCTTAAGTACTTATCAATTGAAAAATGAAACAATAAATAGATGAAAATTTATAGGAAAAATATATTGCGAGATTTTATGATCAGTTTTTTTGTTTTTACTAATTTGGGGTTTGACTATCTATTAAACCACACCCAGATATTCTTATGTCTGTAATTCTAATCGGGAAAAATGATTACAGCAGGGGGTCATGAAATATCTTCCGATCGTTATGTGGAAATTGGTTAACAAGCTACATCTCAAACGCGCACATTCCAAGAATAATACTCTTGGCAACTTGAACAGAGTACAGATACTGCAACGAAGAGACATGAAGGTCTTTTTTTCTGGCTAAGAACACATTCCAAAAGCTAAGCATAGTATTAAGATACAGGAAAATTCCGTTGGAAATAAAGAAAAGAGTACTGAACTCTTACGTGATATTGGTCCCCAGATTTGACTTTATTTATAGGGGAAAGTTGTAGGCACAGTTTTATGTTGAATAGCGAACCATATTAGCATCCAAGGTAAGGGGAACGCTAAGCAGAGTATTAAGATACAGGAAAATTCCGTTGGAAATAAAGAAAAGAGTACTGAACTCTTACGTGATATTGGTCCCCAGATTTGACTTTATTTATAGGGGAAACATGTAGGTACAGTTTTATGTTGAATAGCGAACCATATTAGCATCCAACAGGAACGCTAAGCAGAGTATTAAGATACAGGAAAATTTCGTTGGAAATAAAGAAAAGAGTACTGAACTCTTACGTGTTATGCGTCTTCCAATATTATCTGTTCACGTAGCTTTGAAGTATAAAAACATGAAAAACCCCTTAATTAATAAGTTATTAAATAGATTTGACTTTATTTATAGGGGAAAATATATAAGGAAAGTTTTATGTTGGATACCGAGCCATATTAGCATCCAAGGTAACGGGAAAGCTAAGCAGAGTATTAAGAAACAGGAAAATTTCGTTGGAAATAAAGAAAAGAGTACTGAACTCTTACGTGATATTGGTCCTCCAATATTAACTGTTCTCGTAGCTTTGAAGTATAAAAACATGAAAAACCCCTTAATTAGTAAGTTATTAAATAGATTTGACTTCATTTATAGGAAAAAAAAATATAGGGATAGTTTTTTGTTTGATACCGAGATATATTGGCATACAAGAAAATGTAAAAGTGGACAAAATATCCAAGGTAGCTTTGATGATGGCTTCTTTTAAAGTAATGTTGCCTCACAAGGACTTCAGCCCCTGCATAAATAGGGTAATTACAGACAAATGGTAGCAATTATGGAACAACTGCGATAAAAAAAACAAAAAACTTTTCAACATTCAACCTATCATCAATGAAAGACTGGCAAGTTCTAGAACGATAAGGAGGGAGGAGGTAGTTCTAGCCAGACTCCGTGTGGTTCATCTAAACTTATTTACAAATGGAACTTTGTCTGTGTGTATATGTGTGTGTGCGTGTGTGTGTGTCTCTCTCTGTGTTTGTGTGTCCGTTACCTAAAGTCTTCAAAATGGCCGAACCGATTTTCTTGAAAATTTACACAGTTGTACTATAAGCGTCTGCGAGTGTTCTTAGCTAGGTTTTGTGTAGAGGTACCCCCCGATAAATATCGATAATCGATAATCGAAAAAATCAGGTTATAGAAGTAGTGGTCCGATTTTAATCAAATTTGATACACTCATAGACAAAAACGATATTCAGAAGTTTCAAGGTTGCAGTGCTTACAATAGAATATAAATGAATAGAAACTAGCATGGCCATAAAATGAGGGATCAGTTTATTTATTAATTATAATATAGAATTGAACGCCATTTAATAGCTGCATCATATTTTTTTATAAACAGTTGGCATATATCTTCTTCTTCTATGTGCCCTGTCCTTTCAGGACGTAGTCGATCATGGTCTTCCACATCTCCCTATCCCTAGTCATTCTTAGCACGCTTTCTCGTGTTACACCCTGCAACCCCCGTTCTGACATTCTACAGCTCAAGCCAATCAAGTACGTTACACGCTGTTTTCCCCTGTCTGTCCTTCCCCCTGTCTGGCCTGTTAGTATCAGATTCTCCAAGCCCACTTTCCTTATTGCATGTCCCAGGAACTTTAGCTCTTTCTTCCGGGAGCTCAGTTTTAATTTAATTTAATTTACTTTTCGTTTCCGTCTTTTCCAAAACCTCATCATTCCTCACTTGCTCAATCCATGATATCCGCAGCATCCTTCTGTAGAACCATATTTCAATTGCT
>JBBBDQ010001031.1:862500-920000 GCA_037127315.1 Ascarosepion bandense | reverse complement strand
TTATCTATCTATCTATCTATCTATCTATCTATCTATCTATCTCATAAGGCTCTTGTCTTTCAATTATCTTTTGATCAATCACATTTTCTTATTTTCTATTTATTTCTACAGACATCTCCTTTCTGTTCTTATTACAATATATTCAGTCTTCTGAAACAAATACCTATTCAAAATGAATACAAGATTATATCATTTTATCAATACTACAATTAATTAGATAAACCAGTGAATTTTCATTGTTAAAACAGTGTTTTCTTCGTTTCCAGTACAACATGAACGACTACGGCTTTGGCGGTGAAAGTATGTGCAGCAACTACGATGTAAGTCATTTAACAATCTTTTTTCTACTTCTTTCTAAAACTCGGTACACTTGTGCAAATTAGACCTTGTACGTGGGAAGGCACAGTCATAGCTTAAAGAACTTGTTATTTCAAGCCTGTGATAAATACCGAAGTTTAAATTCTGGCATTCATTCACTTGCACACAAATGCCCATGGGAAAGGTATTAATCCGTCTCTTCCCTCCACTTATAGGTTAAATAACAGGACAGATTGGGTTCTGTAGCCTTGGGTGGCAGGTAGTCTACTGCAGAAAGCAATCGCATACTACTGCTGGATAATCTTCTGCGCAGTAAGTCATGTCTCTTTCGAGACATGATTGCCCAAAGCGTCTATCAAGTATGGCACTTAACTGACTGACTAAATTAATGGTTAGAAACATAAATAAAACTTCTACTAGACATATAGTGGAGGATCAGTTTTCAGTTGTTATGGAGTAAAAATTGATCTCCCCCACTAATTACACTTAATATAATAATGTAATATAATCCATCTCTTCTCCCTCCAGTTATGGGTTGAATATTAGGACAGATTGGATTCTTAACTGTGAATGTTAGAACTGGTCGAACTAACGAATGCTTTCCGTCTGAGCACTTTCCATTAAACAGCGATAAAGCTGTGAAAGTCTAGCGACGTTTCATCTGTGGGAAAAGGGGTTGTAGAATGGGAAATGTTGCAATTATATTCAGTGTAATTGGTTAAGGAGTCAGAAAAAATATTACAAGTTTTCACACATTTTGGCTTGTATTCTTTTCCTGTTGTGCAGTTGTTGCAAGACATGCTATGTATTCATCTCTCTACCCCCGGTTATGAATTAGTTAGTTACTAGAAGTATAGACCGGCGTTGCTCGTAATGAAAGCTTTAAAACTAATCCATGGGCCTGGAGCTCAGACTCTTTGGACGTTGTCACGAAAGACTAAAACGCAATAGTTGTTTCAAGTTAAAGCAAAACCGTAGACTGAATGAAAAATGAATGGATGTATGTCAAATTTTGCTTTCCTGGTATCGATATCAAATAAGTTTTTTCATCGTAAACTGAATTTTGAAGGCTAAATAAGTCCTCTGAGTAAATGGTATCATTGCTGAGACTAAGAACTACAATTATACCTACTTAGAACCAAACCCGAAGCAAAAACTAAAATAAAATGGCTGAAAAAATACAGACAAGCAGGCAGATAAACAGACACACACACAAAAATCTTGCCTTATATATATATATATATATATATATATATATATATATATATATATATATCGATGTTCTGCATAATTGTAAGAACTGCAACCTTGAAACTTCTGAATATCGTTTCTTCTGTCTTTGTCTATGAGTGTATCAAATTTGATTAACATCTGACCACTCCTTCTATAACCCGATTTTCGATATTTCTCGGGGGTACCTCGACACAAAACTTAGCTAAGAACACTTGCAGACGCTTATAATACAACTGTGAAAAATTTCAAGAAAATCGGTTCAGCCGTTTGGGAGTCTATAGGTAACGGACACACACACACACACACACACACACAGAGAGAGAGAGAGAGAGAGAGAGAGAGAGAGAGAGAGAGAGAGAAAATGTTCCATTTCTAAATATGTTTAGATTTAGATCCTAGTACATATTGAACAGTAATAAACACATTATCAAACTTCGAATGTTCACATAAAGACAAGTAAATCATCAATCAATAATAAATATATAAACAGACGTTAAAAAATATTTACAAAATAGTTACAATATTAGGATCCACCATTTGTTCTCCTCAATTGTTGTAAAAATACTATTATTAAATAAAAATAACTAATATAGAAATTAGTTAGTTATAACTATTAAATAATCAAAATTCTACTATTAAATAAAAGAAAAATATTTTTTTCATTCTAGAATATTTCTGGCTTTAAATAACCTGCAAAGGGATGATAAGCTGTAAAAAATCAATCAATTAATCAGTAGCTTCTCTGACAGCAAGCTTATCAATTCGCAATCGAAATTGTTTATGCATTTAAAATGCTGCAATTATTATTTTGAAACAAGATTTATGCAGGTAAAGGTTGTAGGGATCGAGGAAGCACTCTCTTGGGAAACGGTTTCACTAAGCTTTCGTGGGTTGCTCGAGTGAAACTTATATATGACCAATTAAATATGAAGGGAATGAGGCTGGTTGCGTGGCATGGAGGGTTTTACTCATGATGGTTAGAACTGGTGAACGAAATACGTAATTCGTTTAAGCACTTTTCGTGGGGATAGCGACTTACCAGCGAGAGACTTGTAACATTTCGTCTGTGGGAAAGAGGTTGTAGGGTGGAAAATAGTTTGTCAACGCGGAGAAGCTTTTGAATTTTATCGAAACTGGAAAATAAAAACTGGGTAGACCCTGCTCATTTTCTGCCTGATCTGGCTCCTGTGAAGGTAAAGTATAGCTGGAATCAGGTACTTACTGAAACGGTATAGGGTAACTACCATTTTTCTACTTTCTTTATCAATAGAATGTATGTGTTTTCTACTTGAGTTTATGACTAAGTTTGAGTATAATTAAACATTCAAGGCTCACGACTTTCCTGTTTGATTTCAATATAAATGTTTTTTTTTTAACTTATATATTTGAAGTATCTTGGAATTATTTCAAACATTTCTTCTCATTTCGGTCGATAAAGATGTTATAACAGAAACAACGTTTCGACTAAGTATCCTCTGGTCATCTTCAGGTGTCCATAAATTGGCTGATATGGATTATCTCGTTGATTATTCCGAAATATTCTGTGAAATCAGTTAATGTTCACTCATGTTGGAATTGGTTCGTCCCTACCAGATCCAGAACACATGACCAATAGATGATACTAACACATGTAGTGATGAACCAAGTCCAACATGAAAGAACAATAACAGACTTCACAGGATATTTCGCAATAATGAACGAGATAATACATATCAGCCAATAGATAGACATAGATAGACACCTGATGATGACCAGAGGGTACTTGGTCGAAACGTTGTGTCGATTATGACATCTATATCAACGAAGATGAGAACAAAAGTTCGAAATAATTCCAATCTATAGACACCTGATGATGACCATAGGGTACTTGGTCGAAACGTTGTGTCGATTATGACATCGATATCAACGAAGATGAGAACAAAAGTTCGAAATAATTCCAATCTATAGACACCTGATGATGACCAGAGAGTACTTGGTTGAAACGTTGTGTCTATTATGACATCTATATCAACGAAGATGAGAACAAAAGTTCGAAATAGTCTATAGACACAAGATGATGACCAGAGGGTACTTGGTCGAAACGTTTTTTCTATTATGACATTTATATCAACCACGATGAGAACAAAAGTTTGAAATAATTCCAAGATTATTGAAAATTACTCATTCCAGAAATAAATGCAAAATATGTGAAGTAATAGTGACGCTTCCCAGTAAGGCTGTATCAATCTTAAATTCATTAATTTTTTTATATTTATAATTAATATTTACTTTTCATATTCCAGAATTACCTGTACTGGAGATACATGAACACCTTTAATCGGATCATGCCCTTCATGGAAAGGACACTGTGCATGCGCAATGGAGGAAATATGTTTTTCATGGGCGACCAGGTAAATGCGGTACATTTTATAAAGAAGTTGGATTTGTAATGAGGTCACCATAATTTCCCGTTAGGCTGAACCCCCATCCTCCTAAAATTAATTAACCAAGTAACATTCTACAAGTTTTGCTTTTTTTTACATCGTGTAGAAAATTATTAAGCCTATGCTTGATTTAAAGGTTATACCAATTCGGATCATGCTGCCCCTGAAATACTGAAGAATTGACTTAATAAGAAAAAATGATTAGGATAAACCAAAAAATCTATTTCATTTAAAATCGATTTCGCCCCCTTCCCCCAAGCAAGGCAGTATATGCACAAAGAGATAAGGAGTTACTGGGTGCAGAAGAATTAGGACCGGAAACATTAATAGCGAGCAGAAAGAGAAAAGTGAAATCAAGAGGACATGGTTGGGGATTGAAATTGCACTTAATTTTTTTATAATTAAAGTTGGCTAGAAAGCATGAAGCCAGAAGAGAATTCCCCAAGCAAAAATTGAGAGGAAAGAAACTCTTAGCATGGAACTTACGGCTACGTCTATCCCTTTGAACTGCAAATACACAAATGAATTAAATAATTATGGTATTCTTTAAAGAATATACAAATAGACAAAGTTGTACTCGAATGCAAGAACAGCAACTCTTCTGTAGAGCCTCATTTGGATCCCTCTCTGCTCAAAAGTAGAGAGCTAAACAAGATCATTTAATCTGTAAGCAAGACTCTGTCGAAGCAAGGGTATTTGCTACCTTTCCACTAAGGCGGATGAAGCACAAGGTCAATTAATGTAGAAATTTTAGCTCTTAATTTTAGCCAAAAATATCCCGTAGACCCAACCTTAAACAGAGTTTAGATCTTTTTTTTTCAACCCAAAACTCTCGCTTATGTCCCTCCCTTTCTGCTCGGAAGCAGAGATTTGAAGAAGAGACTGCTTGCTCAAGACTGATTGCTCAATCCGTAAACAAAACTCATTGCCGAAGATTTATTGTAAAAATTTACAATTTGGGCATAAAGAGTATTTGCCACCTTCTCCTCGAGGCAGGTGTGACATGAACTCTTAAGCTCAGCCAAGAATATCCCGTATACTCAGCGTAAAGCTGAGACGGTCTCTTGTTTTTTCAACTCGTGCAAGACTCTACGGTGGAGCGCCGCTTGGGTCCCTCTCTCCTCGGAAGCAGAGAGTTGAGCAAGAGAGTGCTTGCTCAAGATTGATATCTCAATCCGTACGCAAGACTCCTTGCTGAAACAAGATTATTTGCTACACAAGGTCAATTTATGTAGGAATTCTGAACCCTTAATCTCAGCCAAAAATATCTTAAGGCTGGGTCGGGTTCTTGTTTTATCAACCCAAACGAGACTTTGCCCTTCGGCGGAGCCTCGCTTACATCCCTTTCTGCTCTGAAGCAGAAAGTTGAACAAGAGTGTGCCTGCTTAAGATTGATCGCTCAAGACTTATTGCTGAAGCAAATCACAGGTATGCTCTGTATATCGCCATTAATATATTTAGTCTACATAGGAGCGTGGGACATTCCATTGCATCACCTTCCCTGATCTAATTTTCCGATGAAATTTTGTTCAATACCTGTTCTGTTGGGGGTCAGGACATAATTGTTTGACTTTTTTTTACTCCTTTTAAGACTTTTACATCTCCAATATCAAACTACGAATGAACACATAAGGAAAATGACAAAATAATTCAGCAATAGGGGGTAAAAAAAAACACATTGTAAAATAGTTACAAATAACTACATTAGGATCCACCATTTTTTCTACTCAAAAGCTGTAAAAATAATTTTGAATATATTACCACCTACGCAATAATTGTTATGTAATATAACAATCTGGCCCCACCCGAGGAAATGATGCAAGCGATGGTGTTTCCCGTCGGTGAAGGGGGCGGCGAAACGACAAGACAGGTGTTTGTGAAATACATTCTGTCGAGGCCGGAGCGGATGTCGTTTGACCTTATTTCCGACAGCAGCGGAAATGAATACGGAGTCAAACAGAACAGGTTTCTCTTGGCATTACGTGGGCGTTGCGTAGGCGAGGCAAAACCGGAAGGAAAGTCCCGGTTCTAGAAGACTATAAAAAGACCTCGACACACGGATTCGCCAGCAGAGAGCGGCCAGTGGAAGCAGAGAAACACCACAGGCAAGACTACACTCCCGTCAACCCATTCTATGTGCGCTCTCACCCTTCCGTTCTCTATTCCACACGGTTCGTCGTCGTTAATAAAAATATAACCTTATATTTTTATATATGCGTGTTTGTTGTTTTGTCGTCGTACGGCGATATGTAACAGTTAGAATAATACAGTACACCTTACTCATAATGAACGATTGGCCAGCATATATAGATAGATGAGCAGAAACGCAACACATCGCCTGAAGATCGCGTTCACGCATGGAAAAGACCGTTGTGACCTCAGTGTGTGTCGACTTATTTTTATTTGTATTTTTCTTATTTTTAAATAAGATGTGTACTGTGATCTGCGTTTGTGGTGCATTGGATATCGGCTCGGATCGAGAAATTGGGGCAGCCGAGTTCGAATTCCAGCCAAATTCATTGCATTCACTTACGCGCAAATACCCTTGGGAAAGGTATTAATCCGTCTCTTCCATCCAGTTATGGGTTAAATAACATGACAGATTGGGTTCTATAGCCTTCGTCGGAAACCAGTCTACCGCAGAAAGCAATGGCAACCTACTGCGGGATAATCTTCTGCGCAGTCAGTCATGTCTCTTTCGAGACATGATCGCCCAAGCGTGTATCGCGTATGGCACTTAACTGACTGACTGTGAACTATATAGAAGATAGACTGTCCGAAGTTTGTGTGTTGTTGTCCTGTTTAAGTACTTTTGACCTTCGCAGTCATTTTCAATTAAAAACATGGTGCAGGTGTGAAAAGCAAAATTCTTCTGTTTCGTGTTCTTTGGAAAGCTAACTGCTTGAAATAGTCAACGGTGTTGTTCTTCTAGGCTGGTTGCCAAATATATCTAAAAAGTAAAGTTTGTATTGCTATTTAACCCATAGATATGGGAGAAAATACTGACATGAGTCTTTCTCATATGCAAACGGATTTTATAGGAATTCGAACCCGGATCGACAATTTACGCGGCTGATAAGCGTTAGCCCCTCGTTCATATTGAAGGCCTACTTGAATAATTTAAATGCTAGGCGTGAAAATTCTTAGCAACTGAGAACAAACTTTATAATTTGTTCCTTACATAAAAGATTATGGCCTTTGTTTTATATATAACCTGGCTACTAACAATCGGATTGACATCAACTACGGACACTGGTGTGAAGTAAAAAGCAGCCGGAGAAAGAGTTGTTGTCCAGCAGGAGTTGTCGTCTCTTGTTCACTCTTCACTTTGTTCTCTCTACATTCTCTTAGTGTTCTGATTTCGGTCAGACAACAACAAACTTATTTAATCCAAAATTTTCACGCATTTTTGCCTTCTCGAGCTTACGTGTGTCATCTTCGCCGGCTATTGCCTTTCAAGCCAGCTGCCTTTGATGTCAGACACACTTTAGAAGGCCACTGCTTGTGTTTTCTGCCTTCGATGTCAATAATATTTCTGCCGAGTAACAGGAATATATTTCAGTTGTTGTTTAATTCTCATAATTTGTCATCGAATACTGTCTTTTTTTGTTTTGATTTCGCTTACTTCAATGCCATATTGCAAAGATGTAGAGGCTTACGGCCGTATAACGTTTAAACATCGGTTGTCGTACGATTAGCGAAGTTAAAAATGTGGACTCCAGTCTGTACCTAGATGCATGGCAACTTCAGAATAACAGGTACAGTAATCTTACAGGTCCTGTCGGCCTAATGGATAGCGTTACAAAATTGGATAATCGAAAAGGCTGTTTTTCCAATTCCCGTCGAGTTCGTTACATTAACTTATGCCTTGGAAAAGGTTACGAATCAACCCATTGTCTTCCTCCTACAAAGCTATAATTGAATAACAGAACATCTATCAGCAAATCACTGTTCTATATCTAAAAAATTTGTTATTGCTAAAAATCTATTCTGATTTGATGATGAGGCTGATAAACTGTAAATAAAACAAAAAAACAAAAAAACAACAACAAATAAATGAATCACATATAATTTGTTTCCTTTTCCAGATGATGTGGTGTGACATGATGTTCTACTGTTGCATGGAGAATATGTTCATGGAAGTTCAGTCAATGTTCAGTAACTACCCAAGACTGATGGCTTTGTACAACCGGGTAGCCTCCCATCCTAAGATTTGCGGGTACATTAAAAACCGCTGTAATTCTTTGTGGTAAAGGTGGTCTGTAGAGTGTAATTACTTTCCTGGAACTTTTGTTATTAACATATTTAGCGTTGTTTTGGTGAAAATTTATCAATAATTACATTACAAAATAAAAAAATAAAATCATGTTTCCATTATGAATATTTTTCTTACTTTTTTATTCAATCATTTCTCACCAAGAAAGGCAATTAAGCCTCTAAGCCGCAAGGGGGCTAGATAGTGTGAGGGATTATGATAGAAAAAATATTAATATGGAGAAAGTAAAAGAAAAAAAATCATGAAGACGAGAAATAAAAATTGACATTTTTTATATAGATATAAACATTTCACCCCAAGCAAGACTGGACAGCCACTGGTGCACAGGGTTTTAAAGTGATAAGAAAAAACAAGGTACAGAGACGTCGAAGAAAAGATATGAGATGTTTCAAGTAGATAGAAGGTGGCAACTGACGTTGCATTTAAACTTTTAGAGATTGTAGTTATCACGAAAGCAAGCAAACGGTAGTTTCACAAAAAGGTAGTGCGAGAAAAGAAACAATTTGAGTAGAAGAGGGGGTAGATTTAACTATTTCGACGGTAAAAAGGTTAAAATTAGATCCCAATCTAGTAGCATGAGAAATATATGTGGTCGAAGAACTAGGGAAAAAGCAGGCCAGAACAATCGTCATAAAAAATGCTTGTAGAAAAGACAGAGGGAAGCCACATCAGGCTTTGAATGCTCCTGAGTTTGCAGCTCGTCTTCAGTGAGTAAAGATGAGCTGCTAATTCAGGATCGATTATATTGCAGATCCTCCCTTGGATTTTGTCGAGAACCTCAAGATGAATAGCAAGAGCACCCGACAAGATATGGTAACAGTATTCAATGCATGGACGATTGGTAAATTTATAAATGCGTAAAATGGATTCTGACAAGAAAAATTTCTTTGCCCGAGACAGCGGCCCAACCTTCAATGTATTCATTGCATTTTAGATCATTTGAAAGAGTAAAGACAAGGGGGCTAAGTGTATTGCTCTTTAGGTGATTAGCGTTACGCATTCTGTTGGTAGATCAGAAAGATTCTCTTTGGTAGCTAAAGAAAAGCATGTTCGTTTTAAAGGCATTTCCTACTACATTCAATTACAGATTGTAGGTCCTTTTATAGGGCAGCGACCATATTTACTTTGTCATTCGTGAAAGAATCTATGGTAGTTTCTCTGTGGTAGCTAAAGAATAGCATTTTCGTATTGAAGTCCTTAAAATTTAAGATTCATTTCCTATCCGATTCAATCACAGATTTTATGACCTTATATAAGGCTGCGACCAGATTAACTTTGTCAATCTTGAAAGAATTTATGGAAGATTCTCTATGGTAGATAAAAAGAGCATTTTCGTTTTGAAAGCATTCAAATTTACGGTCTATATCCTACACGATTCAATCACAGATTTTATGTCCTTTTTATAAGGCAGCGACCAGATTTACTTTGTCATTTTTGAAAGAATCTTAGGTAGATTCTCTTTGGTAGCCTAAGAACAGCATTTTCGTTTTGAAGGCATTAAAATTTACGAACCATTTCCTACCACATTTCCTAATCACAGAATTTATGTCCTTTTATAAGGTAGCGACCAGATTTACTTTGTCATTCTTGAAAGAATGTATGGTAGATTCTCTATGGTAGCTGAAGAAGAGCATTTTCGATCCGAAGGCATTAAAATTTACGATCTATTTCCTACTCGATGCAATCACAAATTGCCGGTCCTTTTATAAGGCAGCGACCCGATTTACTTTGTCATTCTTGAAAGAATCTATGATAGATACACTATGGCTAGTACAGAAGGTCATTTTCGTTTTGAAGCATTAAAATCTACGACTCATTTCCAATGCGATTCAATCACAAATTGTAGGTCTTTTTTTAAGGCAGCGACCATATTTACTTTGTCATTCATGAACGAATCTATGGTAGATTTTCCATGGTAGCTAAAAAGAGCATTTTCATTTTGGAGGCATGAGATTTTACGAGCCATTTCCTACCCTATTCAATCACAGATTTAATGTCCTTTTATAATGCAACGACCTGATCTACTTTGTCATTCTTGAAAGAATCTAGGGTAGATTGTCTTTGTTAGCTGAAGATTTTTTTAAAATCATATCACCCCGAGCAAGGCGGTAACGCCACTGATGTGCAGGGGGCTACGTAATAGTGAAAAGATTGGAAAAGAGAAAGCCGGAAACCACATCCTAAACAGGGAACAAGGGATGAGCCTCTTAACCTGTTCAATAAACGTGGGTGGAGTGTGAACCGGGCGATAGATAGATGCATCTACTCCAATTGAAAAAAAAAAGAAACCAAAGTGAGAAGATTGGAAAAAAAGAAAGCCGGAAACCACATCCTAAGGGATGAGCCTCTGAACCTGTTCAATAGACCTGGGTGGAGTATGAACCGGGCGATAGATAGATCTGTCTACTCCAATAATGGGCATTTTCTTTTTGAAGGCATTAAAATTTACGAGTCATTTCCCTATCCGATTCAATCACTGACTTTATGTCTTTTTAAAAGGCATCGATCAGATTTACTTTGTCATGCTTGAAATAACCTAGGGTAGATTCTCTTTGTTAGCTGAAGGTGAGCATTTTCGTTTTGAAGGTATTAAATTTTACGAGAAATTTCCTACCCGATTCAATCACAGATTTTATGTCAGCGACCAGAATTACTTTGTCATTCGTGACAGATTTCTCACTCAAATGGAAGCAAATTGTGGCATCACCTGCACAGATGCATACTTGGGAACAGATTACATCAAGAAGATCATTGATGAAGATCAGACAAAATGAATGGCCTAAGATAGAGCCTTGAGAGACACCCATTTTCATAAGAAAGGCTCTTGCAGCTTTCCCGTTCAAAACAACCTTCATTTGACGATTTGATTAGAACGATTGGATTAAATCAAACATTCACTCAGAAATAAAATATCGCTGTCATATATGGGTCTGGCGCCCCTGCTGTTCATCTCATTGTTCTCGACAGGCTCCAAATAAGAATCAGTAATATGATAGGTCGCGACTTGGCGGCTTGACTCTAGCTACTTTCTCACCGGCGAGATGTGGCTTCCCTCTGTCTTTTCTACAAATATTTTCATGATTTCTGCTCCAACGAACTTAAGTCACCGGTGCCCCCACCACAAGAATTTACTTGTGCAACCAGACTGGCAACAAGGTCCCACCCATTTACAGTTAGATCAACCAAATGCAGCAGACAATTCTACGTTATCAGCTTCTTTTCTCGCATCCACTGCTAAGAAGGTTGGGTCATTATGCCGATCCAGGGTGTTTTTTCCGCCTGAATCCATCCTGCATATATACAAGTCAACCATCCGTCTGTGCATGGAGTACTGCTGGCATTTATGGTCAGGCGCCCCGGCCGTTCACCTCAGTGTTCTCGACAGGCTCCAAAGGAGAATCTGTAATGTGATAGGAACTGACTTGGCGGCTCGACTGCAGCCACTTCCCTACCGACGAAATGTGGCCTCTTTTGTCTGTTCCATAAATACTTTCATGGCTTCTGCTCGGACGAACTTAAGTCACTGATGCCTCAAAAACAGGTGTTTACTCGTGCAACCAGATTGGCAACTGGGTCCCACCCATTCACAGTTCTTCTTCTTCTTCTATGTGCCCTGTCCCTTCAGGACGTAGGCGATCATGGCTCTCCACGTCTCCCTATCCCTTGTGGCTCTTAGTATGTTTGCTCCTGTTGCTCCTGGCAACCCCCGTTCCGTCATCCACCTGATCAGACCCTGCAAATATGTTATCCGCTGCCTTCCTCTGTCTCTCCTTCCTTCTATCTGTCCAGTCAGTATCAGGTTCTCCAGACTCTCCTTCCTCATTGCATGTCCCAGGAACTTCAGTTGTCTCTTCCTGATGCTCAGCATCAATTTCCTTTTTGTTGACATTCTTTCTAACACATCGTCGTTGCTTGTATGCTCAGTCCACGATATCCGTAGCATCCTTCTGTAGAACCACATTTCGGCCGCTTCCAGTTTTTTCCTCATTTTCGATGATATTGTCCAGCATTCACAGCCGTATTGAAGAACTGACATCACGTAGCAGTCTAGCACTCTTTTCTTCGTTCAGTTAGGTTACCCAAATACAGACGACAATTCTACTCCTTCAGCTTCTTCTCTCTTCGCATGTGGAACTCTCTACCAATATTCTTGCTTTCCTGATGGCTACAACCTCCAATAATTTAAATGCAATGTCAATACTCATCTATTAACCACTGGATTCTAGATTTCTCCCCACCCCGTATATCCTTCCCTTTCCCTCCACCTATGTACCTGTCATCACACTTGCATTCGCATCTTTCTATTGCTCTTTTCTAACTGGTCTGTACTCCTCACTCTCTTCTAATTAATCTTTTTTACAGTTATGTAGCCCCCCTCGCACATCACTGGCATTTACGCCTTGCTCGGGGTGAAACGATTAAAAAAAATTCCCGCTTGTGAAACTCCATTCCATATACTTCCTGACAGCTACAACCTACAGGATTTTAAATGCAATGTCAATTCCCATCTGTTTTCCCATTGACTCCAGTTCTTTCTTCATCACCCCGTATATCTTGTTCTTTTCATTTCTCTCTATCTTCGCAAATGTCTTCACAGCTGCGACCCCATCCTTCTCTTGACCTTTCTCTGACACCTTCTATTACTTGTTTTGTCGTTTTCTTCACTCCCCTCCTATCTAAACTTTTACACTTTTTAATTTAGCCCCCCCCCCGCGCATCAGTGGCGGTACCGCTTTGTTTGGAGGGAAACGATTAAAAAAAGGTGGTACAGTGGATAACGGCTCGGAACGAGAAACCGGGGAGCCGAGTTCGAATTCCAGTTGAATCCATTGTATTCACTTACGCGCAAATAACCTTGGGAAAGGTATTAATCCGTCTCTTCCTTCCAGTTGTGGGTTAAATAGCAGGACAGATTGGGTTCTATAGCCTTGGTTGGCAACCAGTCTACCGCAGAAAGCAATGGCAACCTACTCCGGGATAATCTTCTGCCCGGTCAGTCATGTCTCTTTCGAGACATGATTGCCTAAGCGTGTATCACGTATGGCACTTAACTGACTGATTGAATATAACAGAAACATCATTAAGGCTTCTACTGGACATAAAGTGGGTGATCGGTTTTCTATTGTCATGAAGTAATAAACTGATCCCCAACTAATTACTACTTATTAATAGAATAATATAATTCACCAGTCTACCGCAGAAAGCAATGGCAACCTACTGCGGGATAATCTTCTGCCCGGTCAGTCATGTCTCTTTCGAGACATGATCGCCTAAGCGTATATCACGTATGGCACTTAACTGACTCACCATAACTCTTGAGCTTCTACAGAAGAACTGTCAAACGCTATCGAGATATCAAGAGCAACCACTCGAGCTTCGAAATTTAAATATCAAAGTAAATTCTACAAGCAAGAATTGCTACTGAAGAAACAGTTAGCATAAAACTTGCGGCTACATTTCAACTCTAAAATAATAAAATCTAACATTCATAAACCCAAGAACCATAAAGGAACGTTCATCAGAACAATATTTTTTATTTTATTTTTACAAGTTTCAAAGATTTTAAAATTTATAACAGATTCTAACTAATGAAATTGCCGATAAAGTCACAGCCGAGGAAGAATAAAGATATTGGATCGGTTTATGACTTGTCATTATTAAAGCGCAATACGTGATAAACATTTGGGTGATCATGTCTCGCAGGAAACATGATTGATTTTGCAGAAAATTTTCCCGCAGTAGATTGCAATTACATTCTGCGGTAGACTAGTTTCCAGCCAAGGCTATAGAACCCAGTCTGTCTTGTTACTTAACCTATATATGGAGGAAGAAAGATGTATTAATACATTTGGTAATAGTATTTGGGTGAAAGTAAATTCGACTGAAATTCGAACTCTAATATCCGAATTTCGTTCCGAGCCGATATCCACTGCACCACAACGCACATCCTACTCTCTAAATAGCGTCTTTGGTTAAGTAGATATGACAGATTACATACCTCCAAGAGTAAAGCTTCAGCTGACAACACGCAATCTAAAGGCTCATCTAAGTTTACGAACATGTCATCAATGTTTTAATCAAGTAAACTTAGTCTACCATGGCTATAAAACCCAGTCAGTCTTGCTGCCTAACCTATATATGGAGGGAGAAAGATGGATTAATATAGCGTATCTTGGTCAAGTAGAGATGACAGATCACTTGCCGCCCTCCGTAAAGCTTTAGCTGACATCATGCAATCTATAGGCTCATCTTGGTTACGAACACGTCATCAAGGTAACTTAGTCTACCCAGTGTGCTAGATAGCCTTTGTTCCTACCAGAACCTTCCTCCAACCTTTGACAGGTCTGTTATTCTAAAAATGTTCATCCTGTAAAATGCCCACATGGCACTCAATGTAGGAAGTTACGTTAAAGAGTAGTTTATATGCATATGTGAAGATAACTGCCATGTCTAAACTTGAATTGTTAAAATTCAAGCAATTAGGGAAACATCCCCTTGGGTGTCTGAACAGGAAGAAGATGTTTAAGTGGAATTTGCTTCTCACCCAGGTAATATGGAGGGATTGTGGATGGTTTGTTACTGTGACACGATAACTAGATATATGTATTTTATTATAATAGATTAAAATAGAAAATAGATTAGAATAGAAAATAGTTTAGAAAACATGTCTAACAAAAGTGAAAAAGAAGAGAAAAATAAATAAATAAACACTTTTTCTTTTTGAGGAAAATTGACTCAGTGATAAAGTTCAGCGGTCAAAGGCTGTTCTTACTGTATCTTGACCTCACACTAAGCCTTTTCCGGCGGAAGCCTTATTAAGATAAACAAAAAAAAGATAACTGAAATTTCAGACTTACAGTCGCCGGTGTTTGTCACCGGTGGTCTGACCCGGTCAAAGGCTGACCTTACTGTATCTTGACCTCACATTAAGCCTTTTCCGGCGGATGCCTTATTAAGATAAACAAAAAAAAGATAACTGAAATTTCAGACTTACAGTCGCCGGTGTTTGTCACCGGTGGTCTAGAGCATTTCCGGATTTCCTTGTTCCGGTCGATTTTTAGATAAATTCAGGTGTTTTTTCCGAGTTGGGCAGTTAAGTTAAAGACGAGGGAAGTGAAGGGAGTCAGCCGGGTGCGAACTTGAAGTAAGGGTCTCCGTTCGTCTTGGTTCGTTCAGTTTGGGTTTGTTGATCTCCATTAATTAGAGTTAGAGCTGTATGTCACATTCGCCTGCCCCAACAAACAAGGCTAACTCTAAACGAATAAAGCATCCTTTTTTTCAACTCATCCAAATTGTCAGAAGTTCGTTCCTTACAGTCAATCTTGTACCCCCAGCTGTCCGGCCGACGGTTTCTACAAATTCCCGGCAACAACACAGCGTGGAGAACGGCCGCCGGAGGAAATTGTTAGGACGGACCGTTGGGGTATTACAGTTACAATATGAATGACATGGCAGGTAATAGACGTGAAGGTAAGACGTGGCGATGCCAATGGATATCGTTCGTCCGACTACTTTCCATTTAAGTAGCGGTAGAATAATGAGAGGATTGCCATATCCCACCTGTGAGAGAGTGGTTGGAAGGTGGAAAATGATTATTGACTAATAAGACAATGAGGCGCATTTGAACTTCGTCAAAGCTGGAAAGAGTGGACTGGGTGGCACCCATCAACATATGAAAAGAGTACTCCATTTTTGTTCTGATATTTCTTTTGTTTTTGTTTCTTTCTTTTTTTTTATAATCGTGTGACCCCAGGCAATTCATTTTACTGCCACTGTTGTGCAGGGGGTTACATAGGATGTATGTTATGAGAAAGAGTGACATTTTACAGGGTGTGTCAGGAAGAGAGTTTTCTTCTTTTTTTTTTAATCGTGTCACCCCAAGCAAGGCATTCCACTGCCACTATAGCTCAGGGGGTTACATAGAGGGATTGGGTATAGGAAATGTCAGAAGGAGTGTGATAGACGATTTAGGATGTACATATGGAGAAAGTTGGAGAGAGTGGGTGTGAGTTAGTGTGTTAGGAGGTGTCTATTGACCTTACATTTAAACTCCTGGAGGTTGTAGCCGTCGGGGAAGCAAGCATGCGGTAGGGGAATTCCACAGGCGGGAAGTGCGAGGAAATAAGCTGTTGGAGTAGAAATTGTATGGAAAAGAAGAGAATACTGATGAGTTGGGTGGACGGAGAAAAAAGCATGGTAGAGAGGATGAAAGTTAGACAAGAGATGACTAGTGACTTCACATTTGAATTCTTGAAGATTGTAGCTGTCGGGAAAGCAAGTTATCGGAAGGGAATTCCACAGGCGGCAAGTGCGAGAAAAAAGTTGATAGAGTAGAATTTGCGTTTACAGTTTATCGGTTTCACAATAAAAGGGTGGGACCTAGTTGCTAATCTTGTGGCTCGAGGAAATTCGTATATAGGGGGTACCATTGAGCTAAGTTAATCAGAGCAGAAGCCGTGAAAATATTTGTAAAAGAGACATAAGGAAGCCACATTGCACCGGTGAGAAAATGGCTGTATCCGAGCTGCCAAGTCGGGATCAATCACATTAGAGATTCTCCGTTGAATTTTGTCAAGGATCCCTAGGTAGACAGCAGGAGCACACCAACCAGATATGGCAGCAATATTCAATGCACGGGCAACTTCTAATTTGGAGAATATGTGAGCAGAGTTAAAAATATTTTTGGGGGGCATTAGTATTAATATTTGATTAAAATGAGATCAGCATAATTAATTAACTATTAAATCTACTTTATTATTGTTGCAATTTTTTTTTAAAGGTTCTGAACAATTTATTAAGCTGATGACGTAATATTATTCAAGGCCAAACCATTATGCACAAAGTAACTAGATTCGTTGTAGTGCATTGGATATTGGCACGGAACGAGAAATCGGGGAGCCGAGTTCGAATTCCAGCTGAATTCATTGCATTTATTTACGCGCAAATAACCTTGGGACAGGTACTAATCCGTCTCTTCCTTCCAGTTATGGGTTAAATAACAAGACAGATTGGGTTCTATAGCCTTGGTTGGCAACCAGTCTACTGCAGAAAGCAATGGCAACCTACTGCGGGATAATCTTCTGCCTTTCGAGACATGATCGCCCAAAGCGTGTATCACGTATCGCATTAACTGACTTATTGAACATAATATTTGGAAGGCATAATTAAAACTTCTACTGGGCATAAAGTGGGGAATCAGTTTTCTATTGTTATGAAGTAATAAGCTGATCCCCCACTAATTATACTTAATATAATGATGTAATATAAACTATCTCTTATCCCTCCAGCTATGAGTTAAATGGCAGGAGAAATTGGGTTCTATAGTTTTAGCTGGCAACCAGTCTACCGCAGAAAGTAATGGCAACCTACTCCGGGATAATCTTCTGCCCAGGCAGTCATGTCTCTTTCGAGACATGATCGCCCAAAGCGTGTATCACCTATGGCACTTAACAGACTGACTGTAAATAACGTAACCTGAAGAGAAAATAGAAATCGATTACACCCTGCCATTCCAGTGGGTCCAAAGCTGACAGTATGGTAAGCGACAGGGCACTAAAACGGTTATTTCAATTAATTTGCACAAGAGTGTAGGTATTCGGTGACCTTCTTAGTTTTTTTCAACATAGTGAATACGTTTTTTGAAATCCTAACCGAATAGCTTAAGGAAGAAATTGGTGGAGTTGCCGATGACACAACCAGGCGAGTGGTCCTGGGTTACATGAAACTGGGAACACTCAAAGTGTGACGGCTTACGGCCATATCACCTTGAATACACCGGTTCTCGCTCGATCACCGAAGTTAAGATGGGTGACCGCTTGGGAATACCAGGTGCTGTAAGCGTTTAGTGACGGATGTGCGTTGTGGTGCTGTGGATATCGGCTCGGAAAGAGAAATCGGTGAGCCGAGTTCGAATTCCAGTTGAATAACCTGCATTCACTTAAGCACTGGTACCATTAGGAAAGGTATTAATCCGTCCCTTCCCTCCAGTTATGGGTTAAATAACAAAGGTAGGGCATTGCGGACCCTGCCCTTAAAAAAACAAACCCCAATGAATCTTTGTACTTGTAAAAAAAGAAATAACTAGAAAAAAAGTATAACTAGACACAAAACTTATATAAAAACAACAATAAATTGTTGAAATAAAAAGGTATTACTAGCAATAAATAAATAAAATTTATATGTGCTATGTCTTGAAGGCTGTCATAATGCGTTGAATGAAATAAAGGAATGTCGGGAGGTGTTTGTATGACCTGTTTATTTATATTTATATTTCGAGACTATAATCTCAACGTCAGAATGGCAGAGAAATCCTCAGAATGACCGTGCTTTTTAGCTGCCCATCTATGAATGGCTGGCTTTATCCACTGCTGCTGTACGTGTGTGCGTGTATGTATGTGTGCGTGTGTGTGTGTGTGCGAGTGTGTATCTGTGTGTGTTCTAGTTAGGGTTTTTTATGGTCTAATGGTATGAGTGAGTGTGTATGTGTGTGTATTCAAGTTGGGGTTTTATTGGTCTGATGGAATCAGTTCGTAGGATCTAGGAGTTGATGTGACTTTGACCGGGTCTTATCTATCTGATTTATCTGGTGGTGTTTGCTCGGTGTGTGTGCTGTAATTGAATCTACTTTATTTTGTATATATGTGTGTGTGTGTGTGTGTGTGTGTGTGTGTGTGTGTGTGTTCTGTCCTGGTAAGTGGTTTCTAATGAGCACCTCTGCTACTACAGCCCGGTGGCGGGGAAAAAATGTGTTAGCGTGGATATTCTAACTATTTTTTCTGTCTCTATAGGCTATGTGTAGTATTGTAATTAAATCTACCTTATTTTATTTATCTGTGTGTGTTTGTTTGTTTGTTTTTGAGGCTTAACAACCTATCAATCCTTATGGGATCATTTTGAGGTCATAACCAGTGATTTTGGGTAAGGTTATTTTATTTTTACAACGTTTTTCTTTTCGCGATTCATGAGATTTGTTTTTAAGAGCAGGGTCCCCAAGTCCTACCCTTGTTATTTAACCCATAACTGGAGGGAATGGACGGATTAATACCTTTTCCCAAGGGTACCAGTGCTTAAGTGAATGCAGGGTATTCAACTGGAATTCGAACTCTGCTCACCGATTTCTCTTTCCGAGCCGATATCCACTGCACCACAACGCACATCCGTCACTATACGCTTACAGCACCTGGTATTCCCAAGCGGTAACCCATCTAAGTAGTGACCAGGCTCAACGTTGCTTAACTTCGGTGATCGAGCGAGAACCGGTGTATTCAACGTGATAGGCCGTAAGCCATGTGTGTGTGTGTGTGTGTGTGTGTGTGTGTGTGTGTGTGTGTGTGTGTGTGTGTGTGCTTTAGCCTGGTTAGCGATTTTTATAAGGGAAGCAAGAAGTGTGTGTGTGGTTATTGTTACTGATTGCGTGTGTGTGTGAGACCGTTGCTGTTGTGTTAAGTGTATGTTGTGTGCGTCTATACTGTTAAATTTAGTTGGCAATATCGCCGAGGTTGATATGCCATAAAAAAAATCAAAGTGTGACCTGATGTAATATTTACACATACTCATACAGTCAAAACATTCATATATATTAAATAATATCACCGTAATTAAGACGATAATACAACTACCACTTAAGAGGTATGAAGAATCAAAGGGCATGATAAGACTTTTATAATAAGAACGAATATAAAAAAAAACAAATTTCAGGAACACAAGATGGCGATTGGTATCGAATCTAATAGTACGTGGCACAAACGCAAATAAGCGGTTATTTTCATTGTCGATGAATGCAAGAAAAGCAAATATTAAAATAGAAAATTGTGTTGTTTCCCCGTTTAAATAAGAAAAAAAAACACAAGATACAACAGTAGATTAAAAATTAAGCCCTGACGAGTTAGGTCATCATAATGGGGCCTTCATGAAACTTTAAAATCGGTATAACGAAGGTGAAGTAGAACATGTTTTAAAAAACAACGCGTTTCGCCAAGAAAAAGTTTATGTTCCATTTGGCGTCATCAGTTCAACAATAAAAAAACAAAACTATGTGTTGGAAAATTGTTTTTGATATATCCCGAAAGGAATAGAATATAAGATGATCAGTTGAAGAATGGAACTCCACCCAAGGAATAAGAAATACAGATTTATTGTACTAAGGTACAATTAACAATAATACACATATAGGCAAACCACGGGTTGGAGAGGAATCGACTATCGAATAGTGAATGCCTTAGCCTAAGACCTTTTTCAGTTGAAGAATGGAACTCTACACCAGGAATAAGAAATACAGATTTATTGTACTAAGGTACAATTATCAATTGGAGCGGAATCGACTATCGAATAGTGAATGCCTTCGCCTAAGAGCTTTTTCAGTTGAAGAATGAAACTCCACCCCAGGAATAAGAAATACAGATTCATTGTACTAAGGCACAATTAACAATAATACACATACAGGCAAGCCACGGGTTGGAGCGGAATCAACTATCGAATAGCGAATGTCTTCGCCTAAGAGCTTTTTCAGGTGAAGAATGGAACTCCACACCAGGAATAAGAAATAGAGATTTATTGTAGTAAGGTACAATTAACGATAATACACATATAGGCAAGCCACGGGTTGGAGCAGAATCGACTATCGAATAGTGAATGCCTTCGCCTAAGACCTTTTCTGTATTTACTAGCCTTCCCACGCAAGGCCAGATGTGACACATGGTCATTTTATAGTGGGTATTCCCGGCCATATAGCCGGACCAAAAAATGTCTGTCTATTTTTCCCCCAGTAGTGGTTCTGCCCTTCGGCGGAACCACGACTGGGCTTGTGCTCTCTGCTCGGAAGCAGAGAGCGCCCTCTACCCGAAGGCAGAGCGCTGACAGTGTCATAGAGCAGTCAGGCGAATGCCTAAGACCTTTTCTGTATTTACTAGCCTTCCAATGCAAGGACAGATGTGACACATGGTCATTTTATAGTGGGTATTCCCGGCTATATAGCCGGGCCAAAAAATCTCTGTCTATTTTTCCCCAGTCGTGGTTCTACCCTTCGGCGGAACCACGACTGGGTTTGTGCTCTCTGCTTCCGAGAGAGCTGACAGTGTCATAGAGCAGTCAGGCGAATGCCTAAGATCTTTCCTGTATTTACTAGCCTTCCCACTCAAGGCCAGATGTGACACATGGTCATTTTATAGTGGGTATTCCCGGCTATATAGCCGGGCCAAAAAATCTCTGTCTATTTTTCCCCAGTCGTGGTTCTACCCTTCGGCGGAACCACGACTGGGTTTGTGCTCTCTGCTCGGAAGCAGAGAGCGCCCTCTACCCGAAGGCAGAGGGCTGACAGTGTCATAGAGCAGTCAGGCGAATGCCTAAGACCTTTCCCATTGTCGTACTGCTCGTTACCGTCTTTTATAAAGTAGAGCATTCTATTCTCGAGGGATGACAGGATGTTCCACTATAACAGTTTTTAAGATATCAGAAGATAAGCTGGTTGTCATACATCCCATTAATTACTCTGGTTTAACATTTAAAAATTTGAACACTCTCAGCTACTGGCATGTGTTACATTGTATATAACACGCTAAAAGTTCACCTTCTTCTACCGAGCGCCCATAGCTCAGTGGTAGAATCGCCGATTGATATAATTCGGTCAGGTTTCTAATCTTCGCTAGAAGATATCGGATGTTTAACCTTACAGATGTGTTTTGATACATCGAAACAGATCTGTCCGTGGATGACTATATATATATGTATATGTATTTGGTTATAATTAAATTAAGTTGCAGAAATAACTCGTTTCAAAATTAAAAATATTCGAAAGCTCTACAATATAAATGTATTGAGCACTTTTTAAAATACCTTAAAAGATTTAAAAATTAGGGAGGGGTTACGTAAGCTTCTATAAATAATTTCATCCATTTTTTTTTATATTCCTAAGATGCATCTATAGGTATGATTACATCTGGACATCTGCTTCAGATCTTTTTTTTTATTGTTCTGGGAAAAAATTACTAAATGTTTGTTTAAACATTCCAGGCGCTTCTTCGGAAGAAAAAACGTTGAAAAAACAGTTATTATAAATCGTCCAAAGATATCGAAAGATTGAAACCTAGGTTGCGGAAACAACTCAGTCTCAAATATATATATATATATATATATATATATATATATATATATATATATATATATATATTTATAATATTTAAACTTATTTATAAATGTATAAACTTATTTATAAATGGAACTTTGTGTGTGTATGTTTGTGTGTGCGTGTGTGTGTCCGTTAACTATAGACTCCGAAACGGCTGAACCGATATTCTTGAAAATTTACACAGTTGTACTATAAGCATCTGCGAGTGTTCTTAACTGGGTTTTGTGTCGAGGTACCCCTGATAAAAAGTCGGGTTATAGAAGGAGTGGTTCGATTTTAATCAAATTCGATATAATCATAGACAAAGACGTAAGAAACGATATTCAGAAGTTTCAAGGTTGCAGTTCTTACAATGGTGCAGAAAATTGATAATATATATATATATTATCAATATTATCAATACGTTTCAAATTCAAATTTAAAAATCACTTGTTTCTGATGAAGGACTGAGGGCGGTCTGAAATATAAATACAAATAATAAAAATAAACAAATACTGTCCAAAAAAAAGTACATTTTTAAATTCAAAACTTTTGAATATTCTTTCCTATATATATATATATATATATATATAAAGGCAAGATGTTTGTGTGTGTGTCTGTTTATCTGTCTGTATGTCATTTATAAAATCCACAATTTTTATCCGATTCTCACCAAACTTCACACAAATATTCTTTATGCTGAGTCTGAACTGCCGGACCATGGATTACTTTTAAAGTTTTCATTGCACCCGAGCACCGCCGGGGTTATATTGCTAGTATATATATGAACAAAGTAGACGTCATAGTCCACCTTAGGAACCTTTTCGGCCAACAATTATCAACGTTGGCAAAATTCAAATAAGAGTCAAGGAAACATAAAAAAAGGGAAAGTTGTGACACAACAAAATTAAAAACAAGATTTAATAAAAAAATAATTGAAATGTAAGGGGCGTAAAAGTTCCACAAGATTTTTAAAAAAGAAAACAAAAAGACACTCACAGAACTTCTAAAAAATGTAAGGAGAGAATAAAGCAAATAAAGTGTTCCTTTTTCTCCAAAGACTGGGCTGGTGGATCTTTAGAACAGGAAGATGGTAAGACGAACGAGCGCTGTGCAGAATCGTAAACCATGCGTCTTCCTACCAGGAGGCACAGTCATGTCTGTCGAGCAAATGTTGTCCAATCCCTGAATCATGGAGGAGACCCATGTCTTCCTTCTTCGTATGAATTCAATTGTTTACATCATTAAATGCCGATGCGATGAGGTATACATAAGACATATACATTGTTTACGGCATATCGCGTTGAAAACACCGGTTCTCGTCCGATTACCGAAGTTAAGCAACGTTAAGCCTGGTCAGTACTTAGATGGGTGACCGCTTGGTAATACCAGATACTGTAAGCGTTTAGTGACGGATGTGCGTTGTGGCGCAATAGATATCGGATCGGAAAAAGAAATCGGTGAACCGAGTTCGAATTCCAGTTGAGTACCCTGCATTCACTTAAGCACTGGTACCCTTGGGAAAGGTATTAATCCGTCACTTCCTTCCAGTTATGGGTTAAAATTAACGGGATGGGGCTGGAGACAACCCATCCAGTGTTGGTGTTACAATAAAAACACCCTTGGTAGCCCTGGCGAAGCATCAAGTATTCAACTATTTGAAAAAAATTATGAATTTCGCTATAAACTGCGCCAGTGTTCTAAATGCGCAGGGAATACTGAAGGGATGTAGTGAGTTTTATCTCGGCCAAGGCCGCGGGATGACGACCATACATAGGACGTAAAAATGTAAGGTTATAAACGCTGGTTGCGTGTCCCTGCCAATGTGCGTTCGGGTAATCAGAGCCGTTCTATAGGAACTACTCAAGGCGTCCATGATTCGGTGATTGGACAACATTATCAAAACATATTCGTAAACACCATTAGACTCATCCAAATCTTTCCAAATACTATGCACTAACCTCAGATTTACACGCAAACATTTTAACATGTTTGTATTGGAGCTTCCGGCGGAAATGCAAAGATGTAGAGGCGGATTGAATTGCGTATGGGTTCTTTTCCCTCACAGACAGTATCCAACTGACCCCAATATAATATGCCGTCGAAAAACATTAAAAGTAATCAACGCGCATGCGAGAATTAAAAAATATAAAAATGGCGAGATTTTGCGTATCGCATCCTATACAGATATGAATTATATCTGCGACTCAAGTCGAATATGCAATCACACATAATGTCTACTTCTTCTATGTGCCTTGTCCCTTCAGGACGTAGGCGATCATGGCCTTCCACGTTTCCCTATCCCTGGTGTCTCTTAGCACGCCTTCTCCTGTTACACCATGCAATCCTCATTCTGTCATCCACCTGCTTTCCCCTGTCTCTTTTTCCCTCTATCTGTTCTGTTAGCATCAGATTCTCCAAGCCCTCCTTCCTCATTGCGTGTTCCAGGAACTTTAGCTGTCTCTTCTAGATGTTCAGTATTAATTTCCTTTTTGTTTCCATCATTTGTAAGACCTCCTCATTGCTCACATGCTCGATCCATGATATTCGCAGTACCCTTCTATAGCACCACATTTCAGTTGCTTCAAGTTTTTCCTTCATCTTTGATGATATTGTCCAGCATTCACTGGCATATTGAAGGACGGACAGCACATAGCAATCAAGTACTCTCTTCCTTGTTTCTAGCGAAATTGTCCTGTTTCTTAATACTTTTTCTCTAACTTCTGAAATGCTTTCTTCGCCATGCCAATTCGCCTTCGGAACTTAATAAATGAAAAACAAGAAATATTTATTTTTTGTTTCTCTTCAATATTTGAATAAAATCGAAATATGCTGAATTGATAAAAGTTTCTTATTTGTTCATAATCCTTTTATTCTATAGAAGACAAATTATTATTTTATATGTATTTGCTCTCTCTCTCTTTATATATATATATATATATATATATATATATATATATATATATATAATCCATTTTTAAAACAGTTATTACGTTACCAGGGTTTCTACCATGACTGGTGTCTTACGGTTTACGGTTTTTCTTTTTAAGAAAGCACCTGTAACAGTGTTTATCTGAACGCTCACGTGGCAGGGAATTTATGAAAGCTCAATTTTTAAATTTCTTAGTATAGATGCATTTAGTCAACCATTTCCGTTCTTATATATATATATAAAATTTTAAATTATTACAACGGAAAATAATTGACCCATTGTAATAATCTGAAATCTTTTATAAATTATATTACTCTGTTAAATCAAATAAATGAATTTAACATTGAGTGCTCTTGAGTTCGTCTCTGTCGGAATTTACCTGGATTCGATACCAAGTGTACAATGATATATATATATATATATATAGGTCGAGTTTTGATCCCGGTGTGACACGATAACTAGGCATATATGTATTTTATTATAATAGATTAAAATAGAAAATAGATTAGAATAGAAAATAGTTTAAAAACATATTTAACAAAAGTGAAAAAGAAGAGGAAAAAATAAATAAAAGCTTTTTCTTTTATGAGGAAAATTGTCCTCCGGTAAATATTTGACTCAGTGATAAAGTTCAGCAGGTAGATTTTCGATGACCCGGTCAAAGGCTGTCCTTTACTGTATCTTGACCACACATTAAGCCTTTTCCGGCGGAAGCCTTATTAAGATAAAAAAAAAAGATAACTGAAATGTCAGACTTACATTCGCCGGTGTTTGTCACCGGTGGTCTAAAGCATTTCCAGATTTCCGGATTTCCGGTCAATTTTGGATAAATTCAGGTAATTTTTCCGAGTCAGTCAAGACAAGTTAGGAGAGTTGAGTTCAGCCGGTCGCGAGCTTGAAGTAAGGATCTCCGTTCGTCTTGTTTCGTCCAGTTCGGATTTGTTGATCTCCATTAATTAGAGTTAGAGCTGTGTGTCACATTCGTTTGCCCCAACCGAAAAGGCTAACTCTAAACGAATAAAGCGTCCTGTTCAACTCATCCAAGTTGTGGAAGTTCGTTCCTTATAGTCAATCTTGTACACCCAGCTGTTCGTCCGACATTTTCTACAAATTTCCGGTAACATCACAGCGTGGAGAACGGCCGCCGGAGGAAATTGTTCGGACGGACCGTTGGGGTGATACACCCGGCCAGAAACGGGTGGATGTGTCTAGCCACACTGAGTAGCTGTGATACAGCGAAACAGGCTTGTATGTAGATGACTAATATATATATATATATATATATATATATATATATATATATATATTCTTGAAACATTTTTGGGATAATCTACGTGGTTAATAAATATTTCCCAAAACCATACAACAGTTAATGTTTAAAATCATCTAGGAAACCGGCACATACAGACACGCACCTACCCGTATCAAAATTAGAAAACTGTAACGTCAATCTAGAAAAAAATTTCCTCGCTCATTCAAAAAACAATAAAAGAATAAAAATAAAACCATAGAAAAAAGAGAAAGAAAAAGAAAATGAGGAGAAAAGAGGTTAAAGTTAATAACTTAAATCTACACACAGAGTCTATATATATATATATATATATATATATATATATATATATCATTAATATACGTTAATGAAAGCGAGGGTATTAACCAGAATCTGTTGAAAACAATGACATGGAAATTTAACATTACCTTTAGTTTTAACGAAAATTCGTTGTATCTATAGTATAAAAATGAATATTAAGTTTTACTTTTTCATAAAAAATATAATATAAAGACTAGTAGTATCATTATATTATAAATAACATAAAATATGATATATAAAAATAAATATAAGACTAATAATAATAAACAAAAAATAATCCTAAATAATACTAATAATAAAAAATATACGAATAATCAAAATATAAAATATATAAAAAAATTATTTAAAATGCAATAAAATAATAATAATAATAATAATAATAATAATAATAATAATAATAATAATAATAATAAATCCAATGTTGACAAAGTTAATACTCATCGATGGTTACGTGCATCTGGATTAAAGTCTGAAACTGAAGGATTTATACTTGCAGCACAAGACCAAAGCCTTTTCACGAGAAACTTTCAGGCAAATATTATGCATAATAATATGGATTCAAAATGCAGGTTTTGTGATAAACACCAAGAAACAATAGACCACCTAATCTCAGGCTGTTCTGTGCTTGCCCCAAACGAATATAAAAATCGCCACGATAGAGTTGGGCAATATTTACATTGGGCAATGTGCAAACATTATGGAAAAACTGTAAACAAACACTGGTATGAACATCATCCAGCACCGGTTACAGAAATAGAAGATGTAACCATTCTATGGGATTACACCATCTACACAGACAGAAAAATTGAAGCAAACAGGCCAGACATTATTGTTAAAAACCAGAAGGAGAAAACTTGTCTATTAATTGATATGGCTTGTCCAGCGGATTGTAACATTGCAATCAAGGAATTTGAAAAACTGTCAAAATATAAAGACCTGGAAATTGAAATAGAAAAAATGTGGAAATTGAAAACAAGAGTTGTGCCAGTGATAGTAGGTGCACTTGGAAT
The DNA here is from genome assembly GCA_037127315.1 of Ascarosepion bandense. Taxonomy (NCBI): domain Eukaryota; kingdom Metazoa; phylum Mollusca; class Cephalopoda; order Sepiida; family Sepiidae; genus Ascarosepion; species Ascarosepion bandense. Next base: position 892,116 of record JBBBDQ010001031.1, on the reverse strand, counting down.
GATAAAAAATGAAACAAAACAACACATTGAAAGAATCCCTGGAAACCCCAGCTTAAGAGATATACAAAAAATTGTCTTATTAAGTACAGCCCACACACTAAGGAAAACGTTATCTATGTAATGCTGGGGATGATAGGGAAGATAGAAAAACATGAAATGGAGTCATAACACGCCACTACCTGCCTTAGGTCTCCCCGCAGACTTGGTTGGTAGTGAGACCAAAGCAGAAATCGAAATATGATGAAAAGTGACATAATAATAATAATAATAATAATAATAATAATAATAATAATAATAATAATAATATAGAAGATCAAATCTCAGGTTGTTCTGTTCTTGCTCCAAATGAATATAAAAATCGTCACGATAGAGCGGGGCAATATTTACATTGGACAATGTGCAAACACTATGGAAAATTTGTAAACAAACACTGGTATGAACATCACCCAGCACCGGTTACAGAAATAGAAGATGTCACCATTCTATGTGATTACACCATCTACACAGACAGAAAAATTGAAGCAAATAGGCCGGACATTATTGTTAAAAACCAGAAAGAAAAAACTTGTCTATTAATTGATATGGCTTGTCCAGCGGATTGTAACATAGCATCCGAAATATTCGAAAACCTGACAAAATATGAAGGCCTGGAAACTGAAATAGAAAAAATTGTGGAAAAAGTAAACAAGAGTCGTGCCAGTGATAGTAGGTGCACTTGGAATGATAAAAAATGAAACAAAACAACACATTGAAATAATCCCTGGAAACCCCAGTTTAAGAGATATTCAAAAAATTGTCATATTAAGTATAGTCCACACAGTAAGCAGAATTTTATTTATATAACGCTAGGCATGATAGGGGAGATGGAAAAAAAACATGAAATGGAGCCAGAAGAACAAGCCACGACCTGCCTTAAGTCTTCCCGCAGATTTGGTAGGTAGTACGACCATAGCAGAATTCGAAATATGATGAAAAATGACATATTAATAGTAATAATAATAATAATAATAATAATAATAATAATAATAATAATAATAATCTCTAATGAAGAACATAACATACACTAAAAAGAAAATCTAAACTTATTTATGAATGGAACTTTGTGTGTGTGTGTGTGTGTGTGTCTGTGTGTGGGTGTGTCCATTACCTATAGACTCCGAAATGGCTGAAGCGATTTTCTGGAAAATATACACAGTTGTAGTATAAGCGTCTGCGAGTGTTCTTAACTAGGATTTGTGTCGAGGTACACTCGATAAATATCGAAAATCGATAATCGAAAAAATCAGGTTATAGAAGGAGTGGTCCGATTTTAATCAAATTTCATCCGCTCATAGACAATGACATAAGAAACGATATTCAGAAGTTTCAAGGTTGCAGTTCTTACAATAGTGCAGAACATCGATAATATATATATATATATATATATATATATATATATATATATATATATATATATAAAAGGCAAGATGTTTGAGTGTGTGTTCATCTGCCTGTATGTCTGTATTTTTTCAGCCCTTTTCTTTTAGTTTTTGGTTCACGTTTGGCTCTAATTATGTATATTTGAGTTCTTAATCTCAGCCATGATACCATTTATCCAGAGGACTTATTTAGCCTTCAAAATTCAGTTTACGACGAAAAAAACTTATTGGATATCGATAACAGGAAATCAAAATATGACTTACACCCATTAATTTTCCTTTCAGTCTACGGTTTCGCTTTAACTGGAAACAACTATTGCTTTTTAGTCATTCGTGCCAACGTCCAAAGCGTCTGAGCTCCAGGACCATGGATTAGTTTTAAAGCTTTCATTACACCCGAGCAACGCCGGGCTCTACTGCTAATATGTAATATAATACTGAATAACAGAAACAATAAAATTAAAATATGTATACAAACATACATACATACATATATATATATATATATATATATATATATATATATATATATACACACATATTCATACACACAGATATACACATACACGCATATGCACATATATACACATTCTCTCTCTATATATATATTATATATACACATATATGTATACATATAAATACATACCCACATATTAATACACATATATACATACACTGTAATAACAGTGAAATTATATAACTATTATAATAAATGGGTGGAAGATATTTCCAACGTGAAATTTCAGATTTTTCTCCAAAACAAATCAAATTTTCAAGTTTAATTTTGATTTTGATGTTGCTAAATTATTTCATACTTATTCTTATGCCTATATATATATATATATATATATATATATATATATATATATATATATATATAAGAAAAATTAAGACAGACGCGTTATTTCATGGTAATTCGGAAGTTTAGGCCCATTTCAGGCGAGCCATCTTCAGCTTCAGTCTCTATTCAACGAAGGATTCTACATAAAGTCTACATAGAATCCTTCGTTGAATAAAAACGGAAGCTGAAGATGGCTCGCCTGAAATAGGCCTATACCTCCGAATTACCATGAAATACCGCGTCTGTCTTAATTTTTCTTATATTTGCTCTATATGTATTTATATGCATATATGTTTAGAGCTCTCGTAGAGAGTTATCCTACCATTATATGTAAAGGATACTCCTTTGGATTCTTCTATGTCCACAGGGCATGTTGATATATATATATATATATATATATATATATATATATATATTAATTCAGATACTTCAATCCAAGGGAAAAAATCAGGAAGGTAAATTCCAAAAAACCCGATCCTAATTAATATTAAAAATTTATTTCAATATTAAAAAATGATACAGGAAGAGAGCTCCATGTAATAAAATATTACAGAGCAAATATATATTAAAAAAGGATTAATTCAAAGATGTTGAATGGCCATTTCGATATGAAGATCCCCACGGGGGACGACACATCACCTCAGCAACAGAAAAAACCTTTCTCCAGTTGGGCAATATTTACATTGGACAATTCAACATCTTTGAATTAATCCTTTTTTAATATATATATATATATATATATATATATATATATATATATATTCAAATGAATAACGAACGAAGAAAATATTAATAACGTTCAAAACATTAATTTGAAAAATAAATATTTATTATAAATGATAATCTGTAACATGTTGAAATTGCAATCTACTACAAAGCGCACATTTTGTTTCGACATTAAAAGGACAATGTTTCATCAGTTAGTAAACGCTACTTACTACTTGATGAAACATCCTCCATTCAATGTTGAAACAAATGTGCGTATATATATAGTCATTTTTCTATCACACCCAATGGCGCATAGGACACTGTTTTTTACGGAGCAGGGTTTTTAACGATGCATCCAACCCCGCAAACCTGGAGGACCGGTGGACCACTTTTAGTCTTTATGTTTACAGCAGCGGGTATTCCCACATGGTCACCCATTAAGTACTAACCTGGCTCAATGTTGCTTAACTTCGATAATCGGACAGGAACCGGTGCATTCAATACGATATAGCCGTAGACGTCTATACGGCCATGAAAGATAATCAAAGACAATAAAATTCAATTAATCTCCAGTTGTTAAAAGGACAATATTTCATCAGTTAGTAAACGCTACTTACTACTTGATGAAACATCCTCCATTCGATGTGTGTGTATATATATATGTATATATATAATCAGTGGCGCATAGGTCACTGTTTTTTTACGGAACAGGGTTGTTACTTCTGCACCCAACCCCCAAACCTGGAGGACCGGTGGACCATTACTTGGTCCTTACGTTTACAGCACCTGGTATTGCCTAAATGGTCACCCATTAAGTACTAACCTGGCTCAATGTTGCTTAACTGCGGTGATCGGACGGGAACCGGTGCATTCAACACGATATAGCCGTAGACGTCTATACGGCCATGAAAGATAATCAAAGACTATAAAATTCAATTAATCTCCAGTTGTTGCACATTACAACTAAACGTTTCATTGGATGGATGGCATCATAAAGGGTGCTTTCAGCGTTTTCATTCAGCACCCGATGCAGATCAGAATTAATATATATTTCAAAAATAAAATAACGCATTGAAGGACTATACTTTCATGGTTTCTGCTTCAGACGAACGTAGATCACTGATCCCCCTCTCCTCAATAATTTACTCGTGCGACCAGACAGGCAACAAGGTCCCACCCATTTATAATCAACCAAATGCAGCCACCATTTCTACCCCCTTAGCTTCTTTTCTCGCACTTCCCGCCTGTGGAATTACCTTAATTAAATTTATGCCATTATATATTAGTTCCTGACGGCTAAAACCTCCGGGAATTTAAATGCAATGTCAATTCCCATCTCTTATCTACTTGACTCCAGTTTGTTCTACATTTTTTTTTTAATCATCTCACCCCAAGCAAGGCATTCCACTGCCACTATTGCGCATGGGACTACAGAGGGGAAGGTAAAGAGAAGGAGTGGTTAGACATAGGGAATGTCAGGAGAAAGGTGATAGATGAGTAAGGATAGCGAGGATGAGTATCGGGCAGATGGGAAGAGTGCTTGATAGAATGGGAGCAGGTTAGTGTGTTAGGAGGTGTCTATTGACCTTACATTTAAACTCCTGGAGATTGTAGCCGTCGGGGAAGCAATCGTGTGAAAGAGAATTCCACAGTCGGGAAGTGCGAGGAAAGAAACTGTTGGAGTAGAAGTTACGGCTGCATTTTATCGGTTTCACTGTAAAAGGGTGGGATCTAGTAGTTAATCTAGTATCTAGTTCAAATTTGTATTTAGGGGGCACCAGTGATCTAAGTTCATCGGAGCAGAAGCCGTGGAAGTATTTATAGAAGAGGCACAGGGAAGCCACGTCGCGCCGGTGAGAGAGTGACTGCAGGCGGTCTGCCAAGTCGGTACCTATCACATTACATTACCCCGTGTGTTTATTTTCCTCTCTCCCTATCTTCACACCTATGTTACCACCTTTCTCTTACCCTTTCTCACACACCCTCTGTAACTGATTCGTCTTTCCTTTCTCTTCGCTCCCTTCCTGCTTAATATTTTACTCTCTTATGTAACCATCTGCGCATCAGTGGCGGTATTGCCTTGTTTCTTGTGAAACGATAAAAAAAAAAAACAACAAAAACAGTGCTTTGGGTTTTCTCAGGTAGAATAATTTTCACAAAAAGTCCTCTAACCGACAACAACAGCATTTAGCCCGGAAGAGTGTGTCTCACTTGTTGCTTATTCCTCGTCACGTTGAAAAAACGCACGTCCAAAAAATTCGACTTTAAATTTTTTTCTTTTCGTGCATCAATTTATTTAAAAATATCAATATTATTGCCAATCATTTTATTAGCTTTTTATTCCTCAAATTTCATTGACCGACCTATTAGAACTATATATCTAAATCTAAACTTATTTATAAATGGAACTTTGTTTGTATGTGTGTGTCTGTGTGTTTGAGTCCGTTACCTATAGACTCCGAAACGGCTGAACCGATTTTCTTGAAAATTTACACAGTTCTGCTATAAGCGTCTGCGAGTTTTTTTAGCTAGGTTTTGTGTCGAATTGTTAAGATGTTTGTGTGTGTGTCTGTCATTTATACAATTCCCTCCAAACTTCACACAAATAGTCTTTAGGCTGAGTCTGAGCCCCAGGAACATGGATTAATTTTAAAGCTTTCATTACACCTGAGCAACGCGGGGCTATACTGCTAGTTCTTGATTAATCAAATTCGTAAATAATTTTATTGGCCTAGCGATCAAGTAGATTGTAGGAGCCTCGGCTATGCTTGTCAAACTGGCCTTGTACCAAACAAAACCGAAGTCTTCATAATTTAAAAATATCATCAGTTTGATGGAATGGTTGATGAATAAAATTGTTTTGTTTGTAAAACAAGTGGAATTTTATTAATAGAACTGAATAACATATTTGTAAATGAAAGAGAAAATATTCAAAGAGAAAATGTTCGTAGTTAAATGTTCCACAAAAATTCAGAGCTTATAGTTGATAGAAGCAGAATACGTATATGTAGAAAGATTAAAAAGTTTAAGAATAAAGTCTGTGTTCTTATCCTTTTTATGGTCAAAGAAATGATGAAAAGAAAAACGTAATGAAGGAGATTGTACTTATCGAAGTCACTTGAAGCGTCTTGTTGTTGTTGGTTTTTTGGACGGCATGTTTGTGAAGACAAAGAAAGAAAAAATAGAGTGAGGAAGAATGAATGTATGTCGACGAGGCATGACCGAGTTGGCTTCTTGAATTTCTTCCCTACATTGGGACGAGTTCCATCAGTTTACCGCTCTCATCTCAAACTGATTTAACTGCTTAAGTACGTGTGTACGTAGTGAAATTTACTCAGGTAGTTGGATCAAACGACATACCCATTTTATAGGTGTTAAGAAAATTTGACCGGTGTCAGAGATCAATTTGCTATTTCCTGTACAATCAGCATCCAGAATCTTATTTTTTTCACACTGACTAGTGAAATTTGCTGTGGTTTGTGTTTTTCATAAATGGTTTCAGTCACTTTGATCCGATTTTTCGAGTGTGCTGTTTTACTTTTTTTGTTTGAGTTAATTTTTAGATTATATAGGATATGTATCCTATATAATTAACTTTGAACCTCTCCGACCAGAGTTTATTTCGATTTCATTTAAACCCAGTCGGAAACCGCCCACACTGTATCCGTAACATACGTGTTGATAACACAAATATCTTGCCATCATCCGCTTTCGAAAATAAAAAGATAAAAATAATAGAAGTATCATTAAAAAGATAGAAAAAATTTACACATAATAATATAAATTACGAACACGGCAACAATATGCTTACCGTGTTCGGAATATAAACAAACACATGACTTTACACACACATAAACATTACACATATTCAGTCACAATTAAAATCAAAATCTATCCTCCATCATGGCCAAAACTATAGCCGAAAGCGCCCGGAAAATCAAAACATATAGATAATTTTCATATAATTTCTGTCCTGAAAAGAAAAAAATATCCTAAGATGAAATGAAAAATTGCGTAAATATTTAACTATAATAACTTGTCTGCCATTTTTAAAGAAACACTGACACACACACACACACACACACACACACACACACACACACACACATATATATATATATATATATATATATATTTTTTTAAATACTTAATCCAGACGGAAAAGTAGGAAGGTAAATCCCAAAAACCTGATCCTAATTAATATTCAAAATATATTTTTTATTTATTTATCTACTATTCTGTTGCAACTGCATGATTTTTTGTTGGTATTGTATAGGGTTTGTTTTCTTTTGCGGGGGGGTTCTGGTTGGCTATTTTTTGTTTACTTAAATTTTAGCGAGAAATATTTGCGATGTTTGCATATTACTGCTAATTCGTCTCTACGGTTTAGTAAATCGTTGCTGTTGGGGTACTGGAGAATGTGTAGTTTTTCACTTAGACATAAAGGGCAGATGTCATTAAGTGAGTTGCAAGTTCTAGTTTTTTCTAGGATTTTCCATTTTACTTTGGGTTTCTGTTTTGAATCCTTTAGCTTCCAAAAGTATGTGGAAAGGGATGATAGACTAGGCAAAGTATAGGTTGAAAAAGTCTTTAATCTAAGATGTTTCACGTTATTAATTTTCTTCGAGAAACGTAATAAATTGAAATATGCATTCCTACCTATTCTATAATTATATATATATATATATATATATATATATTTTATAAAAATACTTTAATCCAAACGGAAAAGTAGGAAGGTAAATCTCAAAAACCTGATCCTAATTAATATTAAAATTTTAATATTAAAAAATGATACAGGAGGAGAGCTCGATGTAATTAAAATTACAGAGCTAATATAAAATAAAATAAATTTTCAATATTCAAAAATGTTGAATGATCATTTCGATATGAAATCTCTAAGAGAGATTTCACATCTCATCAGCAACAGTACCTATTTCAAAATGAAAATAAAAATAAAATAAAAAGGGATTTCATGTCGAAATGATCATTCAACAATTTTGAATATTGAAAATTTATTTTATTTTATATATATATATATATATATATATACTCTGGCATGTACGTATCGCTCCTTCAGTAATGGATGAGAACACTCTGGCTATTGGGCGGGTATAATGACAATCCTGGGTTAAAGCAATCAGAGTCTAACCATACTGATGAGCGAAACACATCTGTCTGCGGATGACTACATATATATACATACATATATATATATATATATATATATATATATATATATATATATATATATGTATATAAAGGAAAACTCAACACGTTATGTCAAGTGGTTATAAAATATAGTTCATTTCTATGAGCTAATTAGCTCATTTCATCTGACCTTACAATATTCTTTCCATATGGTAAAAAAAAACTTGCCAAAAAAAGCATTTTCTTTAACTGAAGAGAAAGATAAAAATAAAAATGAAAATAAAAAAATAAAAATAAGAGGAAAGAAAAAGGGAAAGAAAAAAGTAAAGAAAAAGAGAAAGAAAAAGATATTGGCGTCAGATCTGTCTGGGATTTATACATATATAAATTCTCTCTCTCTCTCTCTTTCTATATATATATATATATATATATTTATATATTTATAAAATCGTAAAGTAACAGTATTTTCTGCTGCATGAACTTTGGCAAAAAATCTTGAAAGACCTGATAAAAAAATCAACAATTATTGCGAATTCTTGTCGTCTTTCCATGACAACACTATCAAGCTAATCAGATCATACGAACCGATCTTACACAAAATAAACAGAGAGAACTTGTCTATATAATTCAATGAAACCTGTATTAATGAAAAAATGCTGGCAAAATACACACACAATATATATATAAATATATATATATATATATATATATATATATATATATATATAAAATCGTAAAATTACAGTATGAACTTTAGCAAAAGATCTTTAAATAATGTGAGACCTCGTCCAGTTAACTTGTTTCTTGCTAGAGGTTAATTCCAAGATCAGACTTTATAATAGCGAATTCATTCAATAAAACTTTTTCAATAGTTAACCTTTCTCCCTCGACATAAATTAGAGTGACTACATACAATCCCTTGCTACAATGAAAGTTCGTCCGTCGTGACGTGCTAAAAATGAGTCCTCATCAGAATCCATGTTGCATATTTATAATTCTGTTATTCTTCCGTGTTTTAATTACTGCTTCCATCTATATCTAGTCTGGTTCCTCCGTTGTACATCTAGAGATTCTTGAGAAAATTCCATAAAGGGTCTATAATATAATCTATCCTGACTGGATGTGCGTTGTGGTACAGTGGATATCGGCTCGGAACGAGAAACCGGGGAGCCGAGTTCGAAGTCCAGCTGGGTCCATTGTATTCACTTACGCGCAAATACCCTTGGGAAAGGTATTAATCTGTCTCTTCCTTCCAGTTATGGGTTAAATAGCAGGACAGATTGGGTTCTATAGCCTTGGTCGGCAACCAGTCTACCGCAGAAAGCAATGGCAACCTCCTGCGGGATAATCTTCTGCCCAGTCAGTCATGTCTCTTTCGAGACATGATCGCCCAAGCGTGTATCACGTATGGCACCTAAACTGACTGACTGAATATAACAGAAACATGATTAAGGCTTCTACTGGGCATAAAGTGGGTGATCGGTTTTCTATTGTAATGAAGTAATAAACTGATCCCCCACTAATTACTACTTATTAATAGAATAATATAATTCACCAGTCTACCGCAGAAAGCAATGGCAACCTACTGCGGGATAATCTTCTGCCCAGTCAGTCATGTCTCTTTCGAGACATGATCGCCCAAGCGTGTATCACGTATGGCACCTAAACTGACTGACTCTCAGACCGAAATGATGTCGGTTTCTTCTATCTATTCTAAAAATATTTTCATGGCAAATATTATGATGAGTTTTTTTTTCTCTGGTGGCCTATTTATATCAATTTCAGCGTGCTAATAGATTGGCAGTTAGGTCGCCGAAAAAAAGAATCTAACTGATATATAATGAAAACGCATGAGAAGAATTATATTCAATTTTTAAAAAAATCTGCTCAATAATCTAGACAAGTTCATTTAGATTATTTTTCTATTTTTTTATCATCTTTCTTAATAAATATCCCACATTGTAATTATATATCTGCATTAATTACATTGTAAGAACCTGGACACCAATAGATTTTTCCATCAGTGAAACCGATAAAATGTAACCGCAATTTCTATTCTAACATCTTAGCATTAAGAGATAAACAAGATGACCGACCAAGAAGCATGCTCCAGGATTGAACAGAGGTCAGTTAAAGGATGCCAACCAGTTGAAATTCATAGGAGTATGTCAATTGTGTGTGGTGCCACATGTTTCATCCAAACAAAATGTCTACAAGTGGGCTAAATTGTTTAAAGAATTTTGAAAGTGACGAAGAAGTCAAAAGTGCAGTGAGCGATTGGCTGAGACATCAGTCCAAATATTTTTACGCTGAGGGAATACGGAAGTTTGTGCACAGATGGGAAAAGTGCGTGACACTGCTGGGAGACTTCTTCTTCTATGTGCCCTGTCCCTTCAGGACGTTGGCGATCATGGCTCTCCACGTCTCCCTATCCCTTGTGGCTCTTAGTATGTTTGCTCCTGTTGCTCCTGGCAACCCCCGTTCCGTCATCCACCTGATCAGACTCTGTAGATATGTTATCCGCTGCCTTCCTCTGTCTCTCCTTCCTTCTATCTGACCAGTCAGTATCAGATTCTCCAGGCTCTCCTTCCTCATTGCATGTCCCAGGAACTTCAGTTGTCTCTTCCTGATGCTCAGCATCAATTTCCTTTTTGTTGCCATTCTTTCTAACACTTCGTAGTTGCTTGTATGCTCAGTCCACGATATCCGTAGCATCCTTCTGTAGAACCACATTTCGGCCGCTTCCAGTTTTTTCCTCATTTTCGATGATATTGTCCAGCATTCACATCCGTACTGAAGAACTGACATCACGTAGCAGTCTAGCACTCTTTTTTTCGTTTCTATTGAGATCTTCTAAGTTGAAAAATAAAAAAATAAAGTAAGGTTCTATCTGTATTAGAAAATTTCACCTTAGAAACATTCACCTTATTTATTGAATGAACCTCGTATTAACAGAGCACCATCAATATGGAACATGTTATAATAAAACAATTCAAATGAAAATAAAAGTTACAAGGAGTGTCAAAAATGAGAACCCTGTTAGGAAGAGAGTTGTATCAGAGTAGAGTGGCCAGAGAAATGACCATGTTAAAAGATTATCAGGTTAAAGATGCGAGTCAAGAAGACAGGAGATAGCAATTGACATTATATTTAAATTCCTGGAGATTATAGCCGTCAAGGAAGCGAGTATACTGAAACGAACTTCCGCAGGCGAGAAATGCAAGAAAAGAAAATGATAGTGTAGAAGTTGTGGTTACATTTGATCGGTTTCTCTGTAAATGGGTGGGACCTATCTGCTAGTCTAGTAGCTTGAGTAAATTCATACAGAGGGGGTAGCAGGGAGCTAAGCTCATCGAAGCAGAAGCCGTGAAAGTATTTGAAGAAGAATCAGACGGAAGCCACATTACATCGGCGAGAAAGTGACTGGAGTTGAGCTACCAAGACGGGATCGATCACATTACGGATTCTCCTATGGATATTGTCAAGAAGCCCAAGATGAATACAAGGGGCACCTGAGCGGATTTGACAAAAGTATTTAATTCACGTGCAGATGTTAGATATATATATGTGGAAATACACAGCGAACTGACCTTCCCAGTACCAGATATAGCTATGGATTCGATGTAGTCTTACGACTTGGGGTCGGCTGATAGTTTGTTTAAAAAATAATTTAACAAATTTGATCTGAGGTGAGGAGGTTAAGGGGCACGTAACTCTCTCTTTATAGTTGTTGTTCCCAGAGTTTTTTGAATGTGGCAGGAGATTTTTGCACGCACTATTTTTAAAATTCCAAGAAATTATAACGTTTTCATCCATGGTTTTATAAACTTAATATGTATTTTTAGTCTAACTACAATTAATCATAATTTCCGTAATTAATCATAAGTGTAACCATACTAAAAGATAACATAATCTTCATAACTAACATAACTGTAACCATACCATTTCAAAAATTTTAAAAATTGCGCGTTCAAAAATTCCCTGCCACATAAGCGTTTAAAAAAACCACCGTTACGCAGGAGTTCTTGATTAAAAAAAATTAAACGGTAAAATCAGTTATTGAAAATCACTTGAAGACACCACTCATGTTAGAAATCTGGGTCGCGTAATAAATCGCTTACAAATGGAATATATATATATATATATATATATATATATATATATACATATTCAAAGTCAATTCGGTCGGGTTTCAAACCTGAGTAAATGCAATCGGATGTCTGACCGTACTGATGAGCTGTGATACAGTGAAACAGATCTGTCTGCGGATGACTATATATATATTAAAATTATGCCATTATATATTATTTATACAATCATTTCGCTGCAAGCAAGGCAGTTTACTGCCACGGGTGAGCAAGGGGTTATATAGGAGGAAAGTTATGAGAAAGAGTGACAGGTTACAAGGCTACAGAACCCAATTTGTCCTGCCATTTAACTCATAGCTGAAGGAAGAAGAGATAGATTATATTACATTATCGTATTAAGTATAATTAGTAGGGGATCATGTTTATTACTTCATAACAATAGAAAACCGACCCCCCACTTTATGCCCAGTAGAAGTTTTAATTATGTATTCAACTATTATATTTTCAGTCTGTTAAGTGCCGTACGTGGTACACGCTTGGGCGATCATGGCTCTTTCGAGACGTGACTGACTGTAAGTGAATGCAAGGAATTTAACTGGAATTCGAACTCGACTGCACGGATATCTGTTTCCGAGACGATATCCATTGCATTATAACGCACATACTGATTTGTCGATGTGGATTATCTCATTAATTATTGCGAAATATCCAATCTATGGCCACCTGATGATGACCAGAGGGCACTTGGTCGAAAAATTATGTCTATTATAACACCTGTATCAACCAAGATGAGAACAAAATTTCGAAATAATCCCAAGATTATTGAAAATTACTCATCTCAGAAATACAAATTATGACAAGTGGCATGAACCCACTAAGATAATCCAGTTATCCAGATCCATCTGGCACTGAAGATAAATATAAAAGGCTCCAAAAATACACTACTAAAGTTCTTCAGGATAGTGGCATATTGGATATAGTAGGTGTTTATACATGTGTTAGTATTATCATTGGTAGTGAGAGTACCAAATTTCAACTTGAAAGAACAATAATTGATTTCACAGGATATTCTACATCAGCCAATCTATGGGCACCTGATGATGACCAGTACTTGGTTGAAGCGTTGTGTCTATTATAACACCTGTATCAACCAAGATGAGAACAAAATTTCCCAAGATTATTGAAAATTACTCATCTCAGAAATAAATAAAAATTGTAACAAGTGCTACAAACCTACTAACACAATCCAGTTGTCAAAATCCATCTGGCACTGAATATAAAAGGCTCCAAAAATACAACACTAACCTTCGAGACGTTGGCGTAGTGGATTTTAGTAGTTGGTTATACATGTGATAATATCATCTAGAGTTCGATCCTTGGACTTGGTAGTGACAAACCAAATCCAGCATGAAAAACAATAATTGATATCACAGGATACTTGGCAATTATCAACGAGATAATCCATAATAAACAATCTATGGACACCTGATGATGACCATAGGGTACTTAATCGAAATGTTATGTATATCATAACACATATATCAACAAAAGTTCCAAGTAATTCAAAGATTATTGAAAATTCCTCATCTCAGAAATAAATACAAAATAACATATTACATCACAATATAGCTGAATCGTTCAGTATAATTTTTTGTGAAATAAATGAAGGTTTTACTTGATGGCACAATAATTTAGTAATAAAGTGCTTTTAAATTGACTGTTATTCTTATACAATTTCTACTGTTTCAGTAAATTAAGCATTTTATCACCGGAAGAAAAGTTCAACGCTACGGTTTCAAACTCAAACTTAATCTAAAAAAAATTGCTAACGATTTGGATAAGGACGTTTTGTGTTTTCATTTATCAAGTCAAATTTCAAGACCATGGTTGTCGATCTGCCCACTATATGTTAATATTTCACTCTTAGCTGATAGCAGAAAATAAACGCAACAGTCAGTCAGTTAAGTGTCATACGTGATACACGCTTGGGCGACCACGTCTCGAAGGAGACACGACTGACCGGGCAGAAGACCATCCCGCAGTAGATTTCCATTGCTTTCTGCAGTAGACTGGTTGCCAGTCAAGGCTATAGAACCCAATCTGTCCTGCTATTTATCTCATTGTTGGAGGGAGAAGAGATAGATGATATTACATTATTATAGTAAGTATAATTAATGGGGGATCAGTTTATTACTTCATAACAATAGAAAAGCGATACCTCACTTTATGCCCAGTAGAAGTTTTACTTGTTTCCAACAATTCAGTCAGTCAGTTAAGTGCCATACGTGATACACGCTTAGGCGATCATGTCTCGAAGGAGACATGACTGACTGGGTAGAAGATTATCCCGCAGTAGGTTGCCATTGCTTTTTGCGGTAGACTGGTTGCCGACCAAGGGTATAGAACCCAATCTGTTCTGTTATTTAATCCATAACTGGAAGGGATAGACGGATTAATTCCTTTCCCAGTGGTATTTGCGCGTAAGTGAATGCAAGGAATTCAACTGGAATTCGAACTCGGCTCTCCGATTTTTCGTTCCGAGTCGATATTCACTGCGCCACAACGCACATCCCGCAACAGACAAGGCTCTAAATTTGAAAACAGACTGTCGGCTCAGTTCTCTGATCGTTACTATTTACACCCACCTCCAAAAGCTTACGTAAACATTCTAAAATGAGTTAACCTATTTAAACCAACAAAGGCACTGTTTTTGAATAAACTGTTTAAGTTTTTACGAACATCCGGTCATTGTGTGGGATCGTTGGGAACAAAACGGTTCATTAATTCCTATTCTGAATACAAAAAAAAAAACAACAATGATAATCAACGGAATTATGTCAGAGAATTAATTAGTAGAATGTTGGAAAATGTTCAGCATTTGCAGCAAAAGAAAGAAAAAAAAAAGACAATGAATAATGTTTGAAACATTCCTTGAAACAGTACCGAAATGTTTTAAAAGATATTCCAACCATCCCATAAAATTGCTGGAAGAGAAACGAAAAGAAGAAAAATCTAAAAGAAAAGAGTTAAAATGAAGCCCCGTCATTTCCAAATAATTACAGGCTGGTTAGTTTGTAAGTATTTAGAAATAATTAGGACTATTGTTTCTTCGAAAATGAATGTCGGCAAAGACAACCACCAGATAACAGTTCAATGCTTTAAAAAAAGTAAATAAATAAATAAAAAAAATAAATAAAATAAATGAAGACTCTACCAAAAGTGTTTAGCGTATTTCTTTTATACTGAAACTGTTGAATGTCAATACATTATGGCATATTATCTGAGATAGACGGAATAGAAATAAGATGTAATTACATAAGATCAAAGAAACGTTTAAACGAGGTACCTCCACTTTTTTCGGCATAAATTTTCAATACCAAACTTTAAAATGAAATTTTTAAAATGAAAAAAACATTCTTGAAGATTTCATTTAAAATTTAATTAAAAGCTTAATGATTAACTTTATTATTTCCATTAAATAAAAAATTCTGGTGTATTTCAGATAGAAATTATATAAATTTGAAAGTCACATTTAATTTCGATTTCTTAAAATTTCTTAAAAACTGCCAATTTCTTAATTTTATGCTACGGATATCGTGGACTGAGCATACAAGCAACGATGAGGTATTAGAAAGAATGGCAACAAAAAGGAAATTGATGCTGAGCATCAGGAAGAGACAACTGAAGTTCCTGGGACATGCAATGAGGAAGGGGAGCCTGGAGAACCTGATACTGACTGGACAGATAGAAGGAAGGAGAGACAGAGGAGGGCAGCGGATAACATTTGCAGGGACTGATCAGGTGGATGACGGAACGGGGGTTGCCAGGAGCAACAGGAGCAAACATACTAAGAGCCACAAGGAATAGGGAGACGTGGAGAGCCATGATCGCCTACGTCCTGAAGGGACAGGGCACATAGAAGAAGAAGAAGTGATATATGTATAATGTAAACGAGTTGTTAATAGATTTTAAAGAAATATTACTTATAGCATAAAAAGGTAATATACAAACAATTATTAACGATTGGTTGTGTTCATCTGGTTGAATGTTTGACGGATTGTTGAATGACGAGGCGATGACAGCTTTCTACACATGAAAATAAAAGCAATTTTCATAAATCTAAGGGAAGGGACAAAACTCTTAAATTACGTAACCTTTTCATAATAATGGTAGTTTTAGTCAACCATACATGAAAATAAGGAACGTATTAAGTAAATAAAAATTATTTTAAAAATAGTTCGGCAACTCTACGTTTATTAATTTTTGCAGTTTTAGATTTGTAAATTTCGTTTCCACTTAATTATTATATAACCTCCAGGAAACAAAGAAATACAGAATTTTACAAAATTTTAAAATATTAAATTATTTTAATTAAAATGTAAAAAACTTGAAAAAAATTCTTGTAAAAATTCATTATTCATCAAAAAAATTGTATTTCTTCACGTAATAATGTCCCTAAGCTTTTCTAATGTAGTAATTTCATACTTTTATTGGATTTATTATTTTTCAATTCAGAGCAGATTTTCATTTACTTGGGCACAGATTTGTAAATCACCTACTTTTCTTCTATCTCCAAAGACTCCTTTTTTTCTTTTTTTTTAATCGTTTCACCCCCAGCAAGGCATTCCACTGCCACTATTGCGCTTGGGGCTACATAGGGGAAGGTAAATAGAAAGAGTGGTTAGATATAGGAAATGTCAGAAGGGGGGTGATAGATAGTTGGGAGGATGAGAAGAGTGTTTGAAAGAATGAAGCGAGTTAGTGTGTTAGGAGGTGTCTATTGATCTTACATTTAAACTCCTGAAGATTGTAGCCGTCGGGGAAGCAGTCATGTGGAAGGGAATTCCACAGTCGGAAAGTACGAGAAAAGAAACTGCTGGAGTAGAAGTTGCAGTTGTATTTTATCGGCTTCACTGTAAAAGGGTAAGATCTAGTTGCTAATCTAGTATCTCGGGCAAATTCGAACCTAGGGGGTAAAAAAAAAAAAAACAATTTTGAGAAAACCAAAAGGTTATGTGCGAAATTTCATGAAATTAAGTAAGTTGGCGTTAACATATTTAAAAAATTTGTCTTTACCAATATTTTAAAAAAATATATATTCTAAAAATAGGTTCATTTATTTGTGAATAAGTCCTGAAGATTTCATTAAAATCGGACAATTATTTGATTTTTACAAGAATTTACAAATTAATGTGTTTTCTACGAAAGAAAAACACCCCCAAACGAATGTTAATAGTTTTTTTTAAATCATTTCACTCCGAGGAAGGCGGAAATATCACTGATGTGCGGGGGGGCTACATCATTAACTTTAACAGTAAATAGTTAATAGTAAAAAGATTAATTAGAAGAGAGTGAAGAGTACAAACAAGTTAGAAAGGAGCAATAGAAAGATGAGAATGCATGTGTGATGACAGTTACATAGGTGGAGAGAAAGGGAAGGATATGGGGTCGGGAGAGAGCTAGAGTCCAGTGGTTAATAGATGAGTATTGACATTGCATTTAAATTCTTGGAGGTTGTAGCCATCAGGAAAGCAAGAATATGGGAGCGAGTTTCACAGGCGGGAAGTGCGAGTGAAGAAGCTGCAGGAGTAGAATTGTCGTCTGCATTTGGCTAACCTAACTGTGAATGGGTGGGACTCAGTTGCCAGTCTGGTTGCACGGGTAAACACCTGATGAGGAGGCACCAGTGACTTACGTTCGTCTGAGCAAAAGCCATGAAAGTATTTATAAAACAGACAAAGGGAGGCCACATTTCATCGGTGGGGAAGTGGCTGCAGTCGAACTGCCAAGTCAGTACCTATCACATTTCAGACTCTCCTTTGGAGCCTGTCGAGAACACTGAGGTGTACTCCATGTAGCAGTACTCCATGCACGGACGGATGGTTGACTTGTATATATGCAGGATGGATTCAGGCGGAAAAAACATCCTGGATCGACATAATAACCCAACCTTCTTAGCAGTGGATTTAGCTATGGATTCGATATAGTGGTTCCATTTGAGGTCTGAAGAGAGGGTAAGGCCGAGGAGGCGCAGTGTATTGCTCTCAGGGAGAATCGCTTGATCCATGGGAGGCAGGAGAGGTTGCCTGTGATGGTTGACAGAGAGCAGCTTGGTCTTAGATGTATTGAAGTTGACAAGCCACTTCTTGCCCCAATTCACCACAGAGTGTAGATCCCGTTCAAGGTCAGCAGCGAAATTATGTCTATCCGCCACGACAGGTTTCTTACTGGTGCGGGAGTATATTGTGGTGTCATCTGCGTAGATGCCTACATGGCTCTTGATGTCATCTGGGAGGTCGTTGATGAAAATAAGGAAGAGTTTCGGGCCCAGGATAGAGCCCTGTGGGACACCAACATTCGTGCTGTAGGATGAAGAGGCATGCCCATTCAAAACGACCTTCATTTTGCGGTTATTTAAAAAAGATTGGATTAAGTCAAGCAGGCGATCGGTAATACCGTAACCCCGTAGCCTGCATAGAAGGCCAGAGTGCCAAACGCAGTCAAACGCCTTGGAGATGTCCAGAGCAACCGCGCGAGCCTCGTCAGTCTCATCAAGGGTCTGGAGCATGTACTCCGTTACGGTTGTTAGCAAGTCGGCCGTGGACCTGGCAAAGCGGAACCTATATTGCCTGTCAGAGAAGAGGTTGTGGGCAGTAAGATATTGAACTATTTCAGCATTGATTATGGCCTCAAACACTTTCCCGAATATCGGTAGAAGACTGATAGGGCGATAGTTGGATGGGTCCGAGGGTTCACAACAATTCTTAAATACTGGAACGACTGAAGAGAACTCCCAGCATGCAGGAAAACAGGAAGCAGAAAGGCAGTAGTTAAACAGTTTAGAGAGGACAGGGGAGAGTTCAGGAGCACACCTCTTAAGGACTATCACCGGGATTAAATCGTCTCCGCTCTCCTTATGGGGGTCAAGTTTTGAAATTATTCGGGATACTACTGTCGGGGTAATATATACGTCGTGCAGTTTAGCCTCAGTTCTAATAGGTAAGTCGGGGGCGGTGGTAGGCGATGACGTAAACAAAACAAGATTTTAACCAACATTTCGAACGTGTTAGAAAAGATTTAAAAAATTAAAAAATAATTAAAAAATACTTCAGTCTTTCTTCTAACATGAACATTTTGACGATAAAACTTTATTTTCGTTAAGTTTCTGGCCTTTTTCATTAAGCTATGGTGTTTTTCCCGCGAAAAACTGGAGGTACCTAGTTTAAACGGGATGAGGTAAAACAGCAAAACTCCTATGTGCACTGAAAACTAAGTCTATCCATTATCTTACGGCTACATATGTCTCTCGCTGTATCCTCACATTCGTTCCCTTATCCGTTCCTATCGCCCACTTGATGTTTCTTTCTAAACTATGTTGACCTGTGGAAATACCACAGCCCGCGCTAGATGTGAAATCACCCAACACTGTAAATTGTTAAAAAACAACAAAACCAAACTCGAGTCATATACTTAAATAGCTTCGTCAGATCGAGACTTTCATATAGATATCATGCATTACCTTAGTTTATCGCCGGCCGCCCTGGTAACACTATCTTCGTCGAACCCCGGTCGGCGGCGGTCAGACGTGCTCGCGGAAGACGCTCGGCGCGGTCGGGACACGCTCAGAAATATATTAAGTGACATATTTCAAAGATAAATAGTTAAACGTAGTTTTGAGGAAGTGAAACCAGTGGGGATAAAAACCGTCCATTATAACCTTATTGACTGACTCTACAAAATCACAAGTAACTTTTTTTCTTTTTTTTTATAAGCGTTTCACCCCGAGCAAGGCATGTCACTGCCACTACTGTGCAGGGGTCTACATAGAGTGGAGATTAAATATAGGAAATGACAGAGGGTGGGTGATAGGCGGGTAAGGATACCGAGAACGAGGGTTGGGTAGATGAGTGTTGTGAGAATAGTTGGGAGTTAGTGTGATAGGAGGTGTCTATTGACCTTACATTTAAACACCTGGAGATTGTAACTGTCGGGAAAGCAGATTTGTGGAAGGGAGTTCCACAGGCGGGAAGCGCGAGAAAAGAAGCTATTGGAGTAGAATTTACGGTTACATCTTATTTGTTTAACTGTAAAAGGGTGAGACCTAGTTGCTAATCTAGTATCTCGTGTAAATTCGTGCTTAGGCGGCACCAGTGATCTAAGCTCATCGGAGCAGAAGCCATGAAAGTACTTGTAGAAAAGGCACAGGGAAGCCACATCACGCCGGTGTGAGAGCGGCTGCAGCCGGTCTGCCAAGTCAGTATGAACCACGTTACAGATCCTCCTTTGTATTTTGTCAAGAAGCCCAAGGAGAGCTGCAGGGGCACCCGACCAGATATGGCAGCAATATTCAATACACGGGCGAATGGTAGATTTGTATATGTGCAGAATAGATTCAGGTGGGAAAAATTTCCGGACCCTGCACAGGGAGCCCACTTTCATAGCAGCAGATTTGGCAATGGATTCAATATAGTCATTCCATTTGAGGTCCGCCGAGAGTGTAAGGCCAAGGAGGCGTAGTATTTTACTCTCTGGGAGGCTAGCCTGTCCCATGCTAATGGGAGGTAGATACGATTGTCTATGGTGATTAGTTGATAACAGCTTTGTTTTAGAGGCATTGAAATTTACCAACCATTTCCTACCCCAGGTCACTACGGATTGGAGGTCCCTTTCAAGTACGGCAGCGAGGTTCACTTTGTCGTCCAGACCTGGTTTCTGATCGATGCGGGAGTAGATTGTTGTGTCGTCGGCATACATGCCAACTTGGGATCTAATGGTGTCGGGGAGATCATTAATGTAGATCAGAAAGAGCGTGGGACCTAGGATAGAACCTTGAGGGGCGCCCGCGTTCGTCTGGTAGTTTTGTAAGATGTAGCGTAAGGTTAATATGTTTCAAAATCCATTCTACCCCAACAGTTTCTTTCCTCGCACTTCCCGACTGTGGAATTCTCTTCCACACGATTGCTTCCCCGACGGCTACAATCTCCAGGAG
This sequence comes from Ascarosepion bandense, assembly GCA_037127315.1. Lineage (NCBI taxonomy): Eukaryota > Metazoa > Mollusca > Cephalopoda > Sepiida > Sepiidae > Ascarosepion > Ascarosepion bandense. The sequence goes on along the minus strand of JBBBDQ010001031.1, from coordinate 870,921 downwards.
TTTAAATGTAAGGTCAATAGACACTTCCTAACACACTAACCTGCTCCCATTCTATCAAACACTCTTCCCATCTGCCCAACCCTCATCCTTGCTATCCTTACTCATCTGTCACATTCCTCCTGACATTCCCTATGTCTAACCACTCCTTCTCTTTACCTTCCCCTATGTAGCCCCATGCGCAATAGTGGCAGTGGAATGCCTTGCTTGGGGTGAGATGATTAAAAAAAAAAAAAGAAAAGAAAATTTATTCTGTCTCTGCTCGTATAGCGCTTGTGCTTTTTTTCGATTTTTGGCTCAAACATATCAGCTACAATCGACAGTGATCTTCCGTGAGGGTTTCGATCGGTTCGAGCAGCTCATAATATACTACACTCGTCTCATGATCCCTCCAAATGCAGAGCAGAAGCTTCGAACCATGGATATTCGGCTCTGCGGCCGATGTTGATACATGGCCTGTTTACCCGACTAGGTTATTTAAACGAGCCCAACTCCGAATTCACCAATTTTTTTGACATCTTCATAAGAATGAAAATGCCGTTGCGAGAGATCATGCGCCATCAACAGGAACAAGTGATAATCGAATGTAGCAATGTCTGGTGAATACGGCGGGTCGGGTAGGACTTCCGATCTTAGCGTTTCCGGGGAGGTTTTTAGCCTGTTTTGAAACATGTGGACTAGCGTTGTCATGCGGCAAAATCAATTTGGCGTGTCTCTGCTTGTATAGTGGCCCTTTTCTTTTAATGATCGGCTCAAACGGATCAATTGTAATCGATAGTGATCTCTGGTGATGGTTTCGGTCGGTTTGAGCTCAAACTATTCCCAGTTAATCTTCCAAACGCACAGCAGAAGCTTCGAAATATTGATATTCGACTTTGTTGATTCATCGCAGTGGTTACCCGACGATCTTCTACGCAGAGGTTATTTGAACTCCCCGTAGGAAAAAACGAGGCTAACTACGATTCCACCATTTTTTGACATGGTCATAATAATGAAAGTCCCGTTCAGACAGACCATGTGCCATCGATAGGAGGATAATCGTACGGGGCAAAGTCTGGTGAATACGGCTTGTCAGGTAGAATTTCCCATTTTAGCGTTTCCAAGTAGATTTTCTCCTGTTTTGCAGCATGTGTTGTCATGCGGCAAAATTATTTTGGTGTGTCTCTGCTAGTATAGTAGCCTTTTTGTTTTAATGGCTGTAGTCGATAGCCATTTGCCGTGATGGCGTCCGTCGGTTCAAGCGGCTCACAATAAACTACATCCAGCTGATCCCACCAAATGTAGAGCAAAAGCTTCGAACCATGGATACTCGGTTTTGCCTCAAATGTTTATGATTTTGCCGTGATTACCTAACGATCTTCTACACTTACAGTTGGCATAAGGAATCCACTTTTCATCGATGAAAACGATGTAAAAAAAACTTTTTTTTCGGCCTTTTAAGCAGCTGTTTCCAGGTTACAAGACGCTGTTCGACGTCTCTCGGTTTCAAATTATACGACATCTAATGTTTTTTATTTAAAATAATTCTTATACGGCACACAATGTTTTTTATTTAAAATCATTCTTATACGGCACACAATGTTTTATTAATTCTCAAGGTTTAGTGTTTACTTAAATATTCCTTGTCCTTGGATTCAAAATCTTCCCCTACATGTGCCTTATCACTAGACACGCTTCAGTTATCCATTGTCTCAGTTTCGTTACACTTTTTCCACGCATGAAAAAATGAACTGCATAAAGTGTGATATGATCATCATAGATTGAAGCATGTCTTTTTTCAAAACCGTTTAATTTATCATTTCTACAAACAATTCTTTTATAAGTGTACACGAATCAGTAGCAAAGAACCGAATACAAAGACACTTCTGCAAATTCTGCAAATTCTCGTATCTAATCGCCTATTGGAAACGTTTTTGTATCGCGTACATATTTGAACTATTAATCATTTTTGTTTTGTCGCACTTTACTTTTAGTTGTTAATGTTAATGCCTTCAAACGTTTCAAAGAAGTTGTGCGATGAACTCCTAATGATTCTGCAAGTTCAGCTTCCGTCTAATATGTGTCTTTGTGAAGTTACGCCTTTAATTCTTCGTCTTCAAACTTTTTCGGTGCGCCAAAGCGTTCATTATCAACATCAAAATCATTATTTTTGAAGCGGTTAAACAAATCTCTGCATGCGCTTCATGCAGATTTCTTTTGAATAAAGTAGTGCAGTAAAACTTCCCGCAAATACATTTCCTTTGGCACAAAATCCAACAAATTTAACACTGTCAAAAACTATTGTTTACACCTCGGCGAAATGACATACACTGGATTGCTCATTGTACCTCCTTTTAGATGCGTTACCATCTGGAACTTCTTCTTCTATGTGCACTGTCCCTTCAGGACGTAAGCGATAATGGTTCTCCACGTCTCCCTATCCCTTGTAGCTCTTAGTATGTTTGCACCTGTTATACCTCGTAAACCCCGTTCTGTCATCCACCTGATCAGGCCCTGCAAATATGTTATCCACTGCCTTCCTCTGTCTCTTTTTCCTTCTATCTGGCCTGTCAGTATCAGGTTCTCCAAGCTCTCCTTCCTTATTGCATGTCCCAGGAATTCAGATGTCTGTTCCTGATGCTCAGTATTAATTTCCTTTTTGTTGCCATTCTTTCCAACACCTCATCGTTGCTTGCATGCTCAGTCCACGATATCCGCAGCATCCTTCCGTAGAACCACATTTCCGCTGCTTCAAGGTTTGTCCTCATTTTCGATGATATTGTCCAGTATTCACTGCCGTATTGAAGAACTGACATCACATCGCAATCCAGCACTCTTTTCTTTGTGTTCCCATGTGTTAGTATTTTACTCAGCTTCTGGAACGCGTCCTTTGCCATGCCAATTCGCCTTCGGATCTCTGTGTCGCACTTGCTATCACCTGTTAGTACATTCCTAGGTATTTAAATTTTTGTACGTGCTTGATTCTGTTATCCCCCACCTGTATTTGGAATTTTGGGTTGCACCTATTGCTGATGATCATGCATTCAGTTTTTTTAAAGTTTATTTGTAGTCCTTTTTTGTCACTCTCCACCGGTACCTTCCGTGGGAGGTCTTGTAGTTTCCTTTCCGTGTCTGCAATCAGCACTGTATCATCTGCATACATTATGTTGTTCAAGTTGTGGCCTCCAATAACAAATCCTGGCTTGTCATGAACTATGCATATGTATTTCTGGAAACAGAAATACATATGCGTAGTTCATGACTATGTTTGAAAAGAGTGTGAGCTTATTTAAGGCTCTAATTTAAAAGTATAAAACTGCTCATACGTTGCTTTGCGTATCTGGATATCGGAATCAAAACGAGGAAGAGTAAAAGAAAATGAACACGTGTGCTAAGTTTGAGCATTTATTTTATTTCGTCTCTCACATCTTTTTTTTTTTTTGTACAAGACTGGGAAGCTACTAGAGGTAAAGGTTTACAGATTAAGAGGTACATATATGTGGGGGAGATAATGGTTAACCATAGACATGAACAAATTAATATTTTAGCTATTGGGGAAGCATCCTCTTGGGAGTTGGACCTACAAAGCAGCTGTTCGTCGGAAAGAGCTGCTCGTGGGTTTTGCATATCACCAATGGAATACGAAAAGAATAATATTGGTTTGCTAGAGATGGTGGGGGAGTGAAAGAGAGGGGGTTATCAAAAATAATTTTACAAACTTTGTCCCGGGTTCCTCACGTTTTACACAGACAAAGGTTCATTATAATATGTTCACGAATCCTTTGTTTTTGGTGTTATTAATTTTAAAGTTTACGGCAGACGCTGTTGAATATACGACCCAAGATACTATTCAAAAATATTTATTACTATAGTTTCTGGTGAAAAGGATCCTCTCTCGGCAAGGCGACCATAAACAGTCGTAAAAGTTAAATGATTCCGCTGCTTTTGGTCTGGTTGAAAACAATCTGATACAGCCGTGCAGCCTCGCGTCCATTACAATCCACGCGGTCGTATGTAAAATAGTCACGATATGATCATGTTACTATTGTTAAATGAGAACACTAACCATGGGTATATAGTACCCAGCACAAATGACCATAGGTATATAGTACCCAGCGTAAATGACGCCATTTAAATTACAATTTAACATAAATTTTCAGTACCTGATTTTCTTATGTAAATAATGTTTTTTAGTTTCTATGAATGTTAACTCGAAGTACAAAATTTGAGGTGCTTGCAAGTAAAATATTTCAAATAAAGTTTTTATATATAATATTTTTTTGATATTTTCAAAATCGAGTATGTCATACCCATGGTTAGTAGTGGTGTAACTTTAATTGATGGTTAGTGTTCCAGAGTTAACTGAATATGATAGATAGATAGATAGATAGATAGATAGATAGATAGATAGATAGATAGACTCGAGAACACTAACAATGGTTATATATTACCATGCGCAAATGACGCCATTTTAATTACAATTGAATTAAATTTTCAGTACTTTATTTTATTACCTAAATTATATGTTTTTCAGTTCCTAGTAAAATTAACTCAAATTACAAATTTTAAAGTGCTTGCATGCAAAATATTTCAAATAAGGTTTTTTATTTAATATTTTTTGATATTTTCAAAATCGAGTATGATATACCAATGGTTAGTAGTGGTGTAACTTTAATTGATGGTTAGTGTTCCAGAATTGACTGAATATGATAGATAGATAGATAGATAGATAGATAGATAGATAGATAGATAGATAGAGAGAGAGAGAGAGAGAGAGAACAGCCTGATTTAGATAGATAGATAGATAGATAGATAGATAGATAGATAGATAGATAGATAGATCAACCCGAGAACACTAACAATCGTAGTACAATTTAATTAAATTTTCAGTTCCTGATTTTAATATGTTTTTCAGTTTCTATTAAGATTAACTCAAAGTACACATTTTAAAGTTAATGCATGCAAAAATATTTCAAAAAAGATTTATATTAAATATTTTTTGATATTTGAAAAATCGGGTTTGATGCATTTAATTGATCGTTAGCGTTCCAGGGTTAATTAACTCACTAATACACACATTAAATGTTAGTAATACTAACCACAAATGCACACGCATAATTAACGTAATTCAGTGCTAAAACTAATACAGTCCAATCGAACGTAAACTTTCTTAAAACTTAATGTTGTGGATTCTTATTGAGAACCCATACAAAATAATAAATAACAAAAACAGATATGGAGATAGAAAATCTAAGTTATTTTGAACAAAAATATACAAACTGGAATACGGGTTAGTCAATTCAGGAATACTACGAATACTGTTAGTAGGAATTAATATATACAATCTTGTACTGAAGAAGTATGTCCGGGTAGTGAGTCTAAATTCTTACTGACCAACTGACTCCTTACTAACTACTTACTACTAAATTTAGTTGTTCCTCCCACTAAGGGCAACATGTGACACATGGTCAGTTATGAGTGGGATTTCCGGGTTATATGGCCCGACCAAAAAATACCTGTCTATTTTTCCCCAGTTTGCTTCTACCCTTCGGCGGAACCACGACTGGGTTAGTGCTCTCTGCTCGGAAGCAGAGAGCGCCCTCTACCCGAAGGCAGAGTGCTGACAGTGAGAGATGTAGTCGCAGCGAGCTGGGAACCACTATATTTAGTTGTCCCTCCCACTAAGGGCAACATGTGACACATGGTCAATTATGAGTGGGATTTCCGGGTTATATGGCCCGACCAAAAAATACCTGTCTATTTTTCCCCAGTTTGCTTCTACCCTTCGGCGGAACCACGACTGGGTTATTGCTCTCTGCTCGGAAGCAGAGAGCGCCCTCTACCCGAAGACAGAGAGCTGACAGTGTCGTAGAGTCGTCAGTCTAGTGACTCTCTACGACTCATTATTTAGTCGTCCCTTCCAGTAAGGGCAACATATGACACATGGTCAGTTATGAGTGGGATTTCCGGGCTATATGGCCCGGCCAAAAAATACCTGTCTATTTTTCCCCAGTCGTGCTTCTACCCTTCGACGGAACCACGACTGGGTCATTGCTCTCTGCTCGGAAGCAGAGAGCGCCCTCTACCCGAAGGCAGAGGGCTGACAGTGTTATAGTAGTAGAGGCAACTCTCTAACTACTACTCTTTATAAATGTTGCTCTCTTTATAAGCAGGATTATATGTACACATTACGCGAGTCCATTCTTATGTGCACTTAATAACTCAAAAACAAAGAATTTGCGGATATATATCTGCATGTTTTTTCTCCTGTTAGAAAACGGCCTCTGATATTGTAAAATATTTTTTATACACCCTGTACATATATTAGACTATACAAGTCTACCATCCGCCCGTGCATTGAGTATTGCTGCCATATCTGGTCGGGTGCTCCTGCTAGCCACTGAGGTGTCCTCGAACGAATCCAGTGGAGAATCTGTAATGTGATCGATCCCGACTTGGCAGCTAGAATACAGTCGCTTTCTCACCGACGCAGTGTGGCTTCCCTGTGTCGCTTCTACAATTACTTTAATGGCTTCTGCTCCGATGAACTTAGCTCACTGGTGGCCCCTGTATATGAATTTACTCAAGCCACAAGATTAGCAACTAGGTCCCCCCTTTTACAGTGAAACCAATGAATTGTAAACGCATATTCTATTCCATCAGCTTCTTTTCTCGCACTTCCCGCCTGTGGAATTCTCTTCCGAATACTTGCGTTCCCGATAGCTATAATCTACAATAATTTAAATGTAAAGTCAATCGTCATCTCTTGTCTCACTAACTTACATCCTCTCTCTCATGTTTTTCTACATCCACCCCACTCTTATCAGTACTCTCTTCCCTCTCCTACTCTCTTCCTGACACCCCCTGCAACCTCTCACTCCTCAACATTCCTCCTACGTAACCCCATGCAAACCAGTGGCAGTAAAATGCCTTGGTTGGAGCGACACGATTATAAAAAAAAGAAGACTCATCTATCGTATTAACCGTGCGAATGTTTCGTTTTTGTCTTTGTTTGAGTTTTGTTTAACGCCATATCAAAACCTCTGTGGGTTATTTAATGCCAAAAAATAGGGTTTTAAGGTATTTTTTAAATATTCGATAATAGTGAGAAAGTTGATTTAGTCAGATTTTGATAAAAATATTTATTTTAGAAAAATGTAGAAAACTTCTAGTTTGTATTCAAAAATGTATTCCTCGGAATATTTTTTCTTTCAAAAATATATTATGACAATTTCTTTCCTTCAAAAATGTATTGTTGTTAATATCTTTCCTTCAAAAATTTATATTTTTCTATAAAAGTCTATTTTTATGTATTTATTTCTATAAAAGTCTATATGTTCGACCCCAGTTTTGGGGTTAACTATTTGCTCATAGCGGGGGACCTGACAGATGCTACTATTCCGGGTCATGGTGAACATAGAAACAATAGCAATTAAGAATGGGTTCCGTGCTCTCACGACCTCTCAATCAGAATTCATGCTGCCGGGTGCAGTTTACTGCCATTCCAAGGACCCTTTGTCTTTTTGCGTTTGTGATTTCATCTTTCAACAAATATGAGAAGAGCACAAATATTTGACCCCCATCATCGCTAACGCTCATTTTTTTGTATTGTGTAACAGATTCAGATGCTTCATACCAGCTTATAATCTACTAACTTGGACCACCCGGTAAGGAACGAATTCGCTACTATCTTAGAGGTCTGCTAGATTTCGAAACATTGGCCGACTCTAAACTTTTCAAAATATATTAAATATTTTCACCTTGTTGCAAAATTTTACCATAACAATAATTAAAAGTATATACATCTCAAAAAATGTGGAGTATCAAAAAATATATATTACCGTAAATCGGTAACACATACATTATCATAAATTGGTATTAACGAAATACAACGAAGCTAAACTGGTATATAAAACCCTCCCAACAGATCATTTTATAATAAATAACTGGTAACAGAAATATATATACCGCTAACTGAGCAATTTAGAACAAAATGAGTGGGTAACAAAATATGTGTATTACTTTAAATTGGTAATACGTATATTACCATAAAGTGGTAATAACGAAAGACAACGATTAAAAACAGTGAAACCGGTATATATAGCCTCTCTGACCAGAGCAATGTATAACAAAAATGAGTGGTAACAATAAAATATATATTACCGTAAATCGGTCAAACATATATTACCATAAATTAGTAATGACGAAATGAAACGATTAACAACAGCTAAAGCTGTATATGTCCCCTCTTTCATCAGCACAATTTATAACCAAAATGAGTTCTAATAAAATATAACCGTAAATCGGTAATACATATATAACCATAATTTGGTAATAATAAAATACAACGATTAAAAACGGCTAAACCGGTATATATGAACCCCTTCTCATCAAAGGATTTTATGATAAAAAAGAGGGTTATAAAATATATATTACCATAAATTG